>JAHHFK020005105.1:2500-55842 GCA_024533555.2 Aedes koreicus | reverse complement strand
AGCACTGAGTGCTGAGCACTGAGCACTGAGTGCTGAGCACTGAGTGCTGAGCACTGAGCACTGAGCACTGAGTGCTGAGCACTGAGCACTGAGTGCTGAGCACTGAGCACTGAGTGCTGAGCACTGAGCACTGAGTGCTGAGCACTGAGCACTGAGTGCTGAGCACTGAGCACTGAGCACTGAGCACTGAGTGCTGAGCACTGAGCACTGTGCTGAGCACTGAGCACTGAGCACTGAGCACTGAGCACTGAGCACTGAGTGCTGAGCACTGAGCACTGAGCACTGAGTGCTGAGCACTGAGCACTGAGCACTGAGTGCTGAGCACTGAGTGCTGAGCACTGAGCACTGAGCACTGAGCACTGAGCACTGAGTGCTGAGCACTGAGCACTGAGTGCTGAGCACTGAGCACTGAGTGCTGAGCACTGAGCACTGAGTGCTGAGCACTGAGCACTGAGCACTGAGCACTGAGTGCTGAGCACTGAGCACTGAGCACTGAGCACTGAGTGCTGAGCACTGAGCACTGAGTGCTGAGCACTGAGTGCTGAGTGCTGAGCACTGAGTGCTGAGCTGAGCACTGAGTGCTGAGCACTGAGCGCTGAGTGCTGAGCACTGAGCACTGAGTGCTGAGCACTGAGCACTGAGTGCTGAGCACTGAGTGCTGAGCACTGAGTGCTGAGCATCTGAGCACTGAGCACTGAGCACTGAGTGCTGAGCACTGAGCACTGAGTGCTGAGCACTGAGTGCTGAGCACTGAGCACTGAGTGCTGAGCACTGAGTGCTGAGCACTGAGCACTGAGTGCTGAGCACTGAGCACTGAGTGCTGAGCACTGAGTGCTGAGCACTGAGCACTGAGCACTGAGTGCTGAGCACTGAGCACTGAGCACTGAGCACTGAGTGCTGAGCACTGAGTGCTGAGCACTGAGTGCTGAGCACTGAGTGCTGAGCACTGAGTGCTGAGCACTGAGTGCTGAGCACTGAGTGCTGAGCACTGAGTGCTGAGCACTGAGCACTGAGTGCTGAGCACTGAGCACTGAGCACTGAGTGCTGAGCACTGAGCTGAGCACTGAGTGCTGAGCACTGAGTGCTGAGCACTGAGTGCTGAGCACTGAGCACTGAGCACTGAGTGCTGAGCACTGAGCACTGAGTGCTGAGCACTGAGTGCTCTGAGCACTGAGTGCTGAGCACTGAGCACTGAGCACTGAGTGCTGAGCACTGAGCACTGAGTGCTGAGCACTGAGTGCTGAGCACTGAGTGCTGAGCACTGAGCACTGAGCACTGAGTGCTGAGCACTGAGCACTGAGCACTGAGTGAGCACTGAGCACTGAGCACTGAGTGCTGAGCACTGAGCACTGAGCACTGAGCTGAGCACTGAGCACTGAGCACTGAGCACTGAGCACTGAGTGCTGAGCACTGAGCACTGAGCACTGAGCACTGAGCACTGAGTGCTGAGCACTGAGCACTGAGTGCTGAGCACTGAGCACTGAGCACTGAGCACTGAGTGCTGAGCACTGAGCACTGAGTGCTGAGCACTGAGTGCTGAGCACTGAGTGCTGAGCACTGAGCACTGAGCACTGAGTGCTGAGCACTGAGTGCTGAGCACTGAGTGCTGAGCACTGAGCACTGAGCACTGAGCACTGAGTGCTGAGCACTGAGTGCTGAGCACTGAGCACTGAGCACTGAGCACTGAGTGCTGAGCACTGAGCACTGAGTGCTGAGCACTGAGTGCTGAGCACTGAGCACTGAGTGCTGAGCACTGAGTGCTGAGCACTGAGCACTGAGCATGCTGAGCACTGAGCACTGAGCACTGAGCACTGAGCACTGAGCACTGAGCACTGAGTGCTGAGCACTGAGCACTGAGCACTGAGCACTGAGCACTGAGCACTGAGTGCTGAGCACTGAGCACTGAGCACTGAGCACTGAGTGCTGAGCACTGAGCACTGAGTGCTGAGCACTGAGTGCTGAGCACTGAGCACTGAGCACTGAGTGCTGAGCACTGAGCTGAGCACTGAGTGCTGAGCACTGAGTGCTGAGCTGAGTGCTGAGCACTGAGTGCTGAGCACTGAGCACTGAGCACTGAGTGCTGAGCACTGAGCACTGAGTGCTGAGCACTGAGTGCTGAGCACTGAGTGCTGAGCACTGAGCACTGAGTGCTGAGCACTGAGCACTGAGTGCTGAGCACTGAGCACTGAGCACTGAGCACTGAGTGCTGAGCACTGAGCACTGAGTGCTGAGCACTGAGTGCTGAGCACTGAGCACTGAGTGCTGAGCACTGAGTACTGAGTACTGAGCACTGAGTGCTGAGCACTGAGCACTGAGTGCTGAGCACTGAGCACTGAGCACTGAGTGCTGAGCACTGAGTGCTGAGCACTGAGCACTGAGCACTGAGCACTGAGCACTGAGCACTGAGCACTGAGCACTGAGTGCTGAGCACTGAGCACTGAGTGCTGAGCACTGAGTGCTGAGCACTGAGTGCTGAGCACTGAGTGCTGAGCACTGAGCACTGAGTGCTGAGCACTGAGTGCTGAGCACTGAGTGCTGAGTGCTGAGCACTGAGTGCTGAGCACTGAGCACTGAGCACTGAGCACTGAGTGCTGAGCACTGAGCACTGAGCACTGAGCACTGAGTGCTGAGCACTGAGCACTGAGTGCTGAGCACTGAGCACTGAGCACTGAGTGCTGAGCACTGAGCACTGAGTGCTGAGCACTGAGCACTGAGTGCTGAGCACTGAGTGCTGAGCATGCTGAGCACTGAGCACTGAGCACTGAGCACTGAGTGCTGAGCACTGAGCACTGAGTGCTGAGCACTGAGCACTGAGTGCTGAGCACTGAGTGCTGAGCACTGAGCACTGAGTGCTGAGCACTGAGTGCTGAGCACTGAGTGCTGAGCACTGAGCACTGAGCACTGAGTGCTGAGCACTGAGCACTGAGTGCTGAGCACTGAGTGCTGAGCACTGAGTGCTGAGCACTGAGCACTGAGCACTGAGCACTGAGCACTGAGCACTGAGTGCTGAGCACTGAGCACTGAGTGCTGAGCACTGAGCACTGAGTGCTGAGCACTGAGTGCTGAGCACTGAGTGCTGAGCACTGAGTGCTGAGCACTGAGTGCTGAGCACTGAGCACTGAGCACTGAGCACTGAGTGCTGAGCACTGAGTGCTGAGCACTGAGCACTGAGCACTGCTGAGCACTGAGTGCTGAGCACTGAGTGCTGAGTGCTGAGCACTGAGCACTGAGCACTGAGTGCTGAGCACTGAGCACTGAGCACTGAGCTGAGCACTGAGCACTGAGCACTGAGCACTGAGCACTGAGCACTGAGCACTGAGCACTGAGCACTGAGTGCTGAGCACTGAGCACTGAGTGCTGAGCACTGAGCACTGAGCACTGAGCCTGAGCACTGAGCACTGAGTGCTGAGCACTGAGCACTGAGTGCTGAGCACTGAGCACTGAGTGCTGAGCACTGAGCACTGAGTGCTGAGCACTGAGTGCTGAGCACTGAGCACTGAGCACTGAGTACTGAGCACTGAGTGCTGAGCACTGAGCACTGAGCACTGAGCACTGAGTGCTGAGCACTGAGCACGAATGTCAGTGCAGGCCAAACACATGATAATGAGTCAATCAAATGATAAATAAAATGTAGCTACACTTCAAATCAGTTTCGAGATATTTAGGGAAGATTGTTGCATCTTATATATCAGTTTCGCTGTACTTTTTTTGCAATACCAATAAAAGTATTCAGCCTTCAGAGCTCTGTGCTCATCCCTGAGCTGTTCAACTCGCTTTGGAAATGGATAATTGTTGATCGATTTTGCTCAAATGGGAATGAGTGGTTCCATAATTCACAATTCATAATTCGAAGGATACTTAATTTTTTTTTAAAACGCTGGGCACACTATTGGCCATCCTTCATTCAACGGCTTTTTGACCTTGTCAAAATCATGAAATAATCGCACCATGAAAAACTGATGATTTGCGAAGTCACTGTTTCACGATTTCGAAACAATGTAGCATTCACAGAGGTGAGTGACAGGGGCATTGATCAGGTAGAATCAGGCTCATTATCGCTCCGCTTTTGCCGCTTGTTCAAAGTTCAATTCAATCGTTCGTCGATGGTCCTAGGTGAAATGCAATATTTTCAACAATTTTTTTTTTATTTCAAAGAACCCAACAGAACTTGCAAGGGGGGTGATCTCGCATCTCGCATATATGTTCGTGTATGAATATAAAGAGGCGTTAATTCTGACTTATTGACACCGCATCAACGTCGTCATCACCGGACTGGGGAAATAACGAATTTCTTGGCTTTTTGTTTCGCAACGTTTCCTTTCCCCGTGCGCTCCTGTGGCCGATTCGATGAATCTTTAGGGAAATCATGATACCGAACGACAACCGGTGGAAGTTTGGCGCGCTTCCAAATTCCATCAAGCCTCATTTTTCTCACATACGTTTGTTATAGTTATGACATACAGAGGTTGACACGGGGAGATTGAAACGACACCGATATGCAATTATTTCGAGAGGGAAATGCTCGCTTTCTTTCTTCATTTTTTTTTTCTTTTCAAAGAAGCGAAAGTACTCTCATCTCCCCGGAGTTTTTCGCGTGCGGGCTTGCTTTATTGACCTGCTATCGGAGTTGGGAAGTTTTCCGTTGAAACGAATAAAACTGCCATTCTGCGTTTTGAGGCGTAAAATTCACACGTGGTTGTTTGCATCTCAATTTGAATGTTCGATGACATATTCATATGACTTCTGGCTGTCAGTTAGTCGATTGTCGACCCATCAATAAGCAATCACAGAAATATGACAGTGGCATAAAACGCGGTGGTGAAGACGAGCTGGTCGTAAATCGGAAAATGGAAATCTACAGGTTTTCATAAACCCTGGCGGTAACGAGAAGAGAGCATGTAATGCAGATTTGTTTGAGGAACGTTGATGGGGAAACAGGTAGACAACAGGAACGGGGTCATAAACCATGTTATGCATTTTTGATTTATTTTCCGGAAATGGGCAAATTTTATACTAGTCCAACGAGAGATGAGATAAACTGCCATGGAATGAATATGAAATTTAGGTATCGTTAGAATTTATCTATAGAAAACCATGGCTTATTTCTATAACATAGGGAAAAGTGTTCGTATATTAATCTCATCACTCGCAATTCATCCGACTCGAAATGAGAGGACTGCCGCGCGAGTCTAGCAGTTTGAAATGTTTGTCTAAACGTAAGTCTAAATATTGTTAAGAGAATAAACCAAGCTCTTTATTTAGCGGGGGAAAGTAATAGAAGCATAATATCAATATGGGAACAGTTGACGGATTCCATGCCAACCCGAGCAGGAGAAAATAACACATGAATACCTAATTTCGATCTTGATAACTGACTTTGGTATTAAAGAGCTCAGATTAAGAGGTAAAATACCTAAGCAAAATACCTAAGAATTGTAAGCAAAATATCTCTCGAATTACAAAACTTGTTATTTCGGATACCTGGGAATACCTGAGAGGTACTATTTTGGTATTGTCTTACCTCAATTTGATATTCGCATAACATTGTGGCAACAAATTTATGGTACTATCCTCAGGTATTTTACCTCTTAATCTGGGCTTATAAATACCAAGGCCAGTTATCAAGTTATTCGTTCCTGCTCGGGAAATGACCGATAAAAATCGAATTTTTTAAATGATTATCTCCGATTGGGATTAAACATTGCATAGGTTTTCGATCTCGGAGACTGATTATTTTCCACTGATGGAAAACAAATTTGATTCTCGAGTAAGTTTTGAAAAGGTTGTAAGTGTTTTGGTTCAGTTGTAAGTTTTATTCAAACAATTGCAACTCGAAAAAACTGTTTGAGATCGAATGGTAGGGAACTAAAATACTAAAATATTAGATTGTGTGCAACTTGGCCATTTGCGACCAGCCATTTTGTGGATGGTTTGCCCGGACTGGCGCACTGGCGGAGCACACGACATACCTTCACCGCTGCCTGATTACGAAAGAGGAAGAGTCCGCTTCGTGCACACCCGCGTGGCCTGCTGCGCTTTCGGCGGTTGGCCAGGCGGGCAAGTTGCAAGGTGATGACAGATGTAGGATTGGGTGGTATTGCCAAGGTGTATACATAATATGGCACCCACACAGACTGGTCGAAAAAAATGTCCCATAGCAAAAACTTGGAAAATAAACCTAAAACTAAAAAAAAAACCAAAATCAAATCAAATCGAATTTTTACCACAAAATTAAGACATCTAAACGCGCATTTTCACGACTTCAGCTGGATGGAGAAAATTTAAGCAAAAAAGTTTCTGAAGAAGCTATTTTGGGTATATTTTCAAAACATTGATAATTTCCAAACAAACTCATGTGTTCGATGGCAAATTATGATTCTTGGGCCAATTTTAACCAATAAAATCTGCATAGAATCAACTTCCTAAGTATTACCGCTTCGAGATTTTTAAACTTAATTTTCTTAAACTCAAAAAACATTTGTGTTTCACCCTATTCAATACTTACTCGTGATTTTTACGTACCTTTATATCTGGTTAGGCAAGCCCGGGACTTCACTGGAGAAAAGAATCCTTCCAACTCTGAATGATAGGATTGGTCACGGTTTGGACTTGGGGGTAAAGAACGAAATTCCGCCAGGGCAAAATTATTTTGTTCTGTTGTTACTTCTGTGCACATTACGAGAAGCATACACAAGTTTCAACGAAAATAGTAGAAATATTGTGGGCTTCAGCTTCTTTGCCGCATTACGCCCACATTATTGTAAATTACTTGGAAGTGCTGGTTCACATAACATATGCGTTTGCCCTGAAAAAATATTTGTTCGATACTGACTCAAACCTATACATGGATAAAATATTATGCAATACAGAAACTAGATCAAAACATTGTTATTTTCGCGAATGCGATCGTTGTCCAACCCGCACAGGTTTTGAATGATCTTTTTTGACAGAATTAGAGGAACGTAACGTATCTGATATAACTTTCGAGCAATGGATTTCAACAGATAGTTGCAATCTTGAAACGCTTATTCAGAAGGTTGATGAATTTGTATTGTACTTTTGTGCTAAATTGAAAACGTTGATAACTCACAATTTTATAAAACTTCAACAGTCTAAGTTTTTAAGGCAAACACAAATCTACTTTGAAAAATGGAAAAGTTGTAGTAGGTTATGACTTTTCTGAAAATTATTCATTTGTGCTTCAGGATGCTGCCCAAAATAGTTATTGGAATAACGATCTGGCTACAATTCATCCGTTTGTTATTTATTATTCAGTGTCGGAAACGCTAAAAACTTCGAGCTTTTTTTGCCATATCTGAGGTTCTTAAGCATAATACCATTGCGGTCCAAGTTTTCATTTCAAAATTGATAAACTTTTGAAATCTAAAATAGAACTAAACAAAGCTATAAATATGTCAGATGGAGCTGCAAAGCAATGCAAAAACTAGAAAAAAAAATGTGCAAGCCTTTGAAGATATAAATCCAAATAACGTTTGCATTTACAAAAATGGACTTTTTTCGGATGATGATAAAAAAAAGCAAAGACAGATAATTGTTGTTGATAAATTTCCCATGGAAAGTAATTATTTAAGCTTACATGCAAAAAAAAATCTACACCCTTGCGAGCAGCCTTCCGCCAGTTAACCGGAACATTCGCCATGGTGGACGAAAACATGCGTGTAGGCATGTTTTTGAGTTCTTTCTTCGTTTTATTTATCAATTACTCCTCAGTTTTCGCGAAAAAATTGTTGGAGTAGATCTTACGCTTTAGGTTGGCCCAGAAATTCTCGATGGGTCGCAGCTGGGGGACGTGGGGTGGGTTCGCCGACTTGGGTACCACATCGATATTCAGCCGCTCCATCTCCTCCAACGATCGCTTCGAGTAGTGGGCCGACGCAAAATCCGGCCAGAACACCGTCCCGTGTCTTCGCCTTTATGGTATTTCTTGATGAACGACGCAACTTTCGGCAGGCATTTCGTACTATAAATTTCCCCGTTCACGGCCAGTCCGAGGCGAAAGAAGAGCGGCTTTGAGATCTCCTTCTCGCTGATTGCCAGCCACAGCAGCACCTTCTTGGGGAACTTGGTGTGTGAAATGAACTCCACCTCGGAGCTCACTTCCTTCGAGGGGGAAGTAAAATACGAAGTGCCCTGCCAGTCGTTGCCATCCAGGGTGAGACAGTTGCTCTCCTCACCACCGCCACGTCGCATTCGCCGGAAAATCGAGTTGACCATCTTATTCAGCCGCTGCCGCTGCGCAATTGCCTGCAACTCCAAAACCAGTGGACGCGACTTCCGCTTCCTGACATGTATGTTCATGTTCGCCAGGTACTTTTTCACTGTTTGGCCGGTTGAATCGACCTCCCAGCTAAGCGCACGCAGCGATGTACCCTCTTTTCCCTCGGTCTTCCTCTTCAGCATCCTTTGGAGCTTCTTGTCGCTCAGGGTCGTCGGCCGTCCGGAACCGGGCTTTCTTTCGATGCTCTGATTGTTGTCTAATAGTGCCAAGATGTTGTAGATGCCGGAACGGGCGTATCCGGCGTCCACAAAGTGCCGCACGATGTCCGTTTTCGACGCGGCGGGATGCCGTTCTTTGAACGCGCACACTTCTGATCGGAGTTGCTTCACTGTTTTTGCCATCACGGCTAGAGTTCGGCTGATAGAGCTGTCAAATTTTGTTTGCTGACTCATGGGTTACTAGGATGATGCTGCATGGGTAGTTTCGTCAGTGCGGGTGAAGGTATGAAAAACCAGCTGGCCACACTTCACTGTGATATCGCGGTTGGTTCTTGTTGTTCTGCTTTGTTCGATTCTCTGCTCTTGTGATATGTCAATGAAGTCGTCAAGCTGGCAACCTTGCCCATAGCGACTGGTGAAAAAAAAGGCGAGGCGTCAAGTCGTCGCCGCAGGTTATGTCAAACGGCTAAAGCGTAGCGGAAATCAGAATGTCAGGAAAGTGACGTCCGAACAACGAACTGACACATTCTGCTATCAAAACGGTAACCTTTGTTGCACCCTTATTTCTACGCTGATAAACCTTCAAAATACGGTGGGCCTCTCAATATTGGCACCTAACCTCTACCGATTGTAACCTCTACCGATCGCAACTGTTACTAACTTTTATTTAATAACTGTGAATAACGAATTTTCATTAAATTTCAAGAACTTTCACACGTGCGGACTGTTCCGATTATGACTTGTGAAAAAATGTGTTCGTCGACGCCAGTGAAGTGGCGTATTCTTGCGCATCTACCTGTGCACGCCCAACCAGGTCGAAAGCCCGCGGTGCTGCCTTATTGCAGCCAAATCTAAGGTCGCTCCCGTGAAACCCTGGTCTATTCCCAGACTCGAACTGCAGGGGTGTGTACTAGGGGTGCGCTGGACAAAATTTGTGACGGAAAACCTTGGAATATTCATCTCCAAGAAAGTCTTTTGGACAGATTCCAGAGCAGTTCTAGCCTGGATCAAGGCTGAGCCTCGAAACTACCGCCAATTCGTTTCATTTAGAGTGAGCGAGGTACTGGAGTACACTACAGCGAGCGACTGGCGATGGGTACCACCGAAATCAAACCCAGTGGATAAAGTAACTAAATGGGGTAGTGGCCCATACTTTGACCAGAACAGTAAGTGGTTCCAGGGACCCGAATTCCTGCAAATGCCAGAAAGCGGGTGGCCTCAGTCTAAAGGGCCGATTATTGCCACAACTGAAGAGATGCGTGCATCAATCCTACATCACTGCTCGCTCGAACCCGCAGTAGACTTCGATCGGTTCTGCTCCTGGAATCGACTGCAGCGAGTCGTTGCATACGTTCTACGATTCCTACATAACTCGACCAAGAATGTGTTGAAATGCCATGCAGCACTTCAGCAAGTCGAGCTTCGAAAGGCAGAGAAGGCATCTTGAAGTTGGTGCAGCAAGATGCTTATCCAGATGAGATCGCCGCATTGGTGAATAAACCACCAAACGTTATCGGGCAGGAGACCATAGGGAAAACTAGCGCCATCTATCGACTATTGCCAATGTTAGACGAAAACGGTTTGCTCCGGGAACGCGGCCGAATCGGCGCTGTGAAGGACGTCTGTTACAATGTGCGTCACCCTATAATCCTACCGGGCAAACATAGAGTTACAGAACTTCTGCTGCATCAGTACCATCAACGATACAGTCACGGCAATGCAGAGACGTTGGTGAACGAGGTCCGTCAACTTTATTCTATCCCGAGGCTTCGTTCGGCTGTCAAATAAGTGGATCGTGAATGTTGCTCCTGTAAAATCCGCCGTGCCAAACCAGCGATACCTCTAATGGCACCGCTTCCGCCTGCCCGATTAGCTCATCATGAACGAGCTTCTACCTATACCGGCGTGGGCTACTTTGGACCATTATTAGTAAAAGTGGGAAGATCTAACGTCAAACGGTGGATCGCGCTGTTCACCTGTCTAACAGTACGCGCGGTTCACCTAGAAGTCACGTACACATTGTCTACGGAGTCCTGCATCTCTTGTGTGCGCCGTTTCGTGGGTTGCCGGGGATCGCCCAACGAATTCTTCAGCGACAACGGCACAAACTTCCAAGCAGCTGATCGAGTACTGCGACACCAAATAAGCCAGGGACTGTACAACACATTCACCAGTGCCAACACTAAGTGGAACTTCATTCCTCCGGGAGCGCCGCTTATGGGCGGAGCATGGGAACGCTTGGTACAATCAGTCAAGAAAGCTATGAACGAAGCGTACTCCGAAGGAAAGCTGGATGACGAGTGGTTGCAGACATTGGTCGTGGAGGCTGAAAACATCGTAAACTGAAGGCCTCTGACGTACCTGCCGCTCGAGGCCGAGGAGATAGAGGCTCTCACCCCTAACCACTTCTTGGTATTAAGCTCCAATGGGATGCAGCCACAAATACGTGAAGATACGCCTACTTTCACTACGCAGAACAGCGAACTAGTTTGCCGACAGATTTTGGGAAAGTCGTACGAGTGGATCCAGTGTCAGCTTCTGGTATTCTGGAAGCAATGGCTGATGGAATACCTGCCGGTGATACGCCGGCAATCTAAATGGTTTGACAAAACACGGCCGCTCAAAGCGGGGGATCTGGTAATGGTCGCAGAACCAGCTAAACGCAACGGTTGGGAGAGAGGACTGATTATTCGCACTATTCAAAATCCTGATGGTCGACATCGACAGGCGGGGGTAAAGATTGGAGGGAAGGCTCTGGTGAGACCGGTAGCAAGGTTCGCGCTTCTTCTTGCGTCAAGTCGTCGCCGCAGGTTATGTCAAACGGCTAAAGCATAGCGGAAATCAGAATGTCAGGAAAGTGACGTCCGAATGAACTGATACATTCTGCTATCAAAACGGTAACCTTTGTTGCACCCTTATTTCTACGCTGATAGATTCATTTAGCTGTAAATAATATCTAAGAAAAAAGTTCTAGTGTTGCGGGAGATTTGGTTTGTTAGCAAAATATCCAAAACAAATTGAGTTTTTTTTTATAACGTATGGATAGTGAAATCTGCACACATTTTCACAGCCCTGCTTCAATCACAACCCTAACGATTCTACAGCTGATCGATGTCAAGTTTTTAACAGCTCTGTCATACTTAAGTTCCAAGTGTTCAAGTTGTCGGTAATCTATTACAAGACGAAACATGAGTAATCAGGAGGAACAACGCCGGAAACTCATTTGTAATTTTTGCAACGCTCATCCAGATTGGCCGAAATCGAAGGTAGTGCGTCATTTTATGGACATGGGAATAAGTCGTCGAACCATATACAGCATTCTTTCGTCCTACCAAATGCGAAAAACAACAACTCGGAAGATCGATTCAGGAAATTGGTCAAGTTTGAGAGATTCTTCAGTGAAACGAAATTTAATACGGTTGACAGAAGGTCGGGTGGCAAAGTCGTACAGAGAACTTGGAAAAAAGTTTAATTGTCACCACCAAACTGTCAAAAAGGTTTTGGATGAAGCTGGGATCAAGAAGCGGTCAAGGAAAGTGAAACCGAAAGTGTCAGAAACTCAAGCTGCTGTTCAGAAAGTACGATTGAGAAAGCTTGTCCGAAATGTTTTTCAAGCGAAAAACGATGTACTTTGCATCATGCATGACGAGACTTATTTCACGTTGGATGGAAATGAATGGCAAGGAAAATAATTCTACGACAGCCCAAAGCACAGGTGAAAGAAGATGTGAAGTTTGTTGAACATACGAAATTCCCCGGGAAAATATTGCTTTGGTTGGCAATCAGCCCACTTGGAATGTCAAAACCTGTTTTCTTTGAATCGGGGTTGGCCATCACCGCAAATCGTTATATTGAAAACTGCTTGCCTAAGATGAAACAGTTTATTTCTCAAAAACATCGTGGACAAAAAGTAGTGTTCTGGCCGGATTTAGCATCGAGCCATTATGCGAAGAAATCTTTGGAAGCCATGGAAAGCATGAAGATCCCTTATGTGCTGAAGGATGAAAACCCTCCAAACGTGCCACAACTTCGCCCAATTGAAGATTTTTGGGCCTATCTGAAGCGGAAGGTATATTCAAACAACTTTTGTCCAAAAACTACCAAACATCTTCAGCAAAAAATAAAAAAAGAGCTCGCAAATATGAAAACATTAAGTTTTGCGGCGTCCATGAGCAAAGTGCCTGCCAACTGCCGCAAGGCTGAGCGAATTGGTGTAAATTTTTTTTTGCATTAACTTGTTTGTTTATATGCACAACTAAAATAAAGAGTGATTGCTTTTGATTACAAATAAAAAATATATGGCCTTTTTACTTTTGTGCAGATTTCACTATCCATACGTTAGCGTATCATGCTCCAAATCATATGCGCATTTAATTTTATGGTGAATATTGGCACGACAAGAGCCAACAATTTATGCGCATTGGAAATTAAGCGAGTTTCACAAAAACAAAATTAAAACAAATATATTTAATAAATTAATCATGAAAATTCCCATATGAAAATATGTCCCATAAAAGAGAGACGAAGAGAATCATCTTGAGCCGAAGTAGTGCTTAACCCTGCATATTTTTGTATGGACCACGAGGGTCTCTAATACTCCCCTAAAAACGTGAAGTTATTTAGAAACGCCTACTTGAGTAGTTGTTTATGATGACTTCCCTCAATGCCAATTTGCCGGTTAATGCGTTTTCTGGAAGCAAAATGGTTTTAAAGCGCCTTTTCAACTGACCATTATAAGATAAAGACTGTATTCGATGAAATTTGGACACACGCAATTGTTCGTAACTTTTTAGCGTGTGGGTAAAAATTATTGAAATTTTATCCGAATGTATTTCATTGTGTTGTGTCAATTGTGTAATGAGTTTTGAGAAAATCGGTCGAGTGATTTCAGTGATGGCTTCGAATGAAGAAATAGTGCGCCAACAAATTTTGGGCACTCATTTCGAAAACCCAAATGCTTCTCATCGATGGATCGGAAAACAGCTCGGAATCGCACATTCAACCGTATCTCATGTGATCAAAACGTTCAAGGACCGTAAGACAACCAAGCGGCAAATGGTAGTGGCAAAAAACGTGGCACATTAAATCCGGAGAAGGCCAGAATGATATTGAACCAATTTATGCGTTATCCCAACATTTCGATCAGGGATGTTGCGAAAAAGGCGAAAGTTTCAGTTTGTTTTGTGCAGAAAACAATGAAACGTTCTGGATTACATGTGTACAAGGTCCAGAAGGCACCAAACCGGAGCGATAAACAGAACTCGGTGGCCAAAACTCGTGCAAGAAAACTGTACAGGGAGTGGCTCACAAAACCGTTCTGCATTGTGATGGACGATGAGACCTACATTAAAACCGACACCAAACAAATGCCAGGACAGGAACACTACATCGCCACCTCTAAGTTGGCCGTTCCGCAGAGTGCACGGAAGAAGAAACTGTCGAAATTCGCCAAAAAAATCCTTCTCTGGCAAGCAATCTGCGGATGTGGCAAAATGAGTCAGCCCTTCATCACCTCTGGGACCGTCAACGGACAAATCTACAAGGACGAATGCCTCCAAAAACGACTTCTGCCCTTCTTGAGATCTCACGATGGCCCGACACTGTTTTGGCCGGATTTGGCATCTTGCCACTATGCCCGGCCCGTCTTAGACTGGTACAAAGATAATAATGTAGTTTTTGTACCAAAAGACGTCAACCCTCCAAACACTCCGGAACTTCGCCCAATTGAAAAATTTTGGGCAATCATGAAGGCAAAGCTCGTTAAAACTCCAAAACTGATAGAAAATGAACTTGAACTAAAGAAAGGGAACGTCCATTAATTACGTCACGCAAAAATTGACTTTTTGTAACCCCCCCCCCCCCATGTCACGTTTTTTGTATGGACCTTCAAATTTTTTTGTATGGATCGTCACGTTTTCTCGAAACCCCCCTCCCCCCTACTGCGTGACATAATTAATGGACCTTCCCAAAGTGTGGTTAAAAGTAAGTAAGCAAGTCGGTCCTATCATTGCCCAAAATTTGATGAAAGGGGTCAAGGCAAAGGTGCGGGCATTTGGGTTGGGAGAAGAGGTTCAATAAACCAATGATGTCAAAACTTAACCATTTAGTAGTACTTTATTTCCAGAAAGTTTGAAAAGAATCGGGCTCAAGGAAAATTTTTGGTGACCTATTTTGCGTGTCCAAATTTCATCGAATACAGTCTTTAATATGAATGAGTTCTAAATCGGCAGTTGAAAACAGCATTTTACGAGTTCATAAAGTCGAAATAAAACCATTGAAAGGGGTAAAAGTAATTTCAGAAAACACGATTTTAAGATCGTTGTAAACAAGCTGTGTAGTTTGTCATAAACATGACTAAAATATGAAACCTATTGGCAGCTTTTGGTGCCATAATAAAACCAAATTGATTTCTAGTGGCTTTCATAAAACTTCAATAAAGCTGGATGGTTTTGGCAATGTTAGTTGGGCCTCGTCGTCTCTCGTCACGTGAACCCTGTTGCAGGTCGTTGAAGATGAGGGCTGCCCGTTCCCGAAAGCAAGCACGGCCATCAAGAAAAACGTTTACGTTGACGACCTGTTAGGGGGTGAGGACAATGTTGCAGAAGCCGTTCAACTCCACCAAGAACTCACCGATCTGCTGCCGAAGGGTGGATTCCACCTGCGCTCCAATTCGCTTCCTGTGTCCAGTGGAGAACTCTGGACTTAAACTCTGGAAAAAAGCAACAAGACTCTTGGTATACGATGGGCGCCTGGAGCAGATATCTTCCGGTTCGACGTTTCAGTTTCCATGAAGGATCAGCCTCCAACCAAGCGTCTCGTCCTCTCCGCTATAGCTCGCTTTATGATCCTCTCGGCATAATGTCTCCCGTCATCAATCAGGCGAACATATTAATGCAAAATCTCTGGCTCCTGAATTTGGACGGAGACTACACACATCTACGGCAATTAGGTTAAATTTTGCGAAGAACTTCCGTACCTTTCCATCTTCCGCGTCGGAAGATTTGCGTTTGTTTCTAGATTTTGCTTTGCAGAGTTGCTTTTATTTGCGGATTCGTCTAAAGTTGCATACGGAAAGTTTATATACATCCGTTCAATTTCCGCTGATGGGCATGTGCAAGTGAGCACGGAACGGAAGGGCAACTTAGAACGATTCAATGACACGAAAAGTGAAAAATTTTGTGGTGTAAACAGTATCTCGATTTTATTTGTTTCCACTCATTCTATTTTTATAGTGTTGAAGGAACGTCAAATCAAGTTGTATAAGTGGTATATTTGCTGCCATATGATCATCACCGTATGCTCTGGTTACATGAAGAAAAAACAACAACACCTCACTTTGTGATTTTTCCATTTTAATCTGTGATAATCTCATTAAAAAAAATACTATTACTAAATCCCCTAGAAGTACGAATTCTGTAATGAATTATTCTTAATACATTTATAATTCACCTCCCTCTTAGCCAGTGCAAAAAAAAAAAGAAACATTGTTGGATGCTCATGTGCTGAATCAATTCAAAATAGCACAAGTTTTTCCCCGCATTATTCTTTGTTTTTTCATGCTTCAGTCTCCAAAAAAAAAATACTTCGAGAAATGTCATGAGCGTGTGCACGCTATAAAAAAATTTACTTTCACTGTGAGTCATGTTTTCAAGCGTCCTGTGAGAGTGAGTGAGACAACACCAAAACACGACTCACAGTAAAAGTCAAAAAGACAAAACAATTATAGCAACGTGCACAGGCTCATAGCAACCACAATCGAGGGCTCTAAATCACACACATAAGGTATAACAAAAAGGCAGCAGGGTAAATGCACCCTTCTTTTTGGGGAAATGCTCCTTAAACTTTGGAAAAATGCTCCTTAGATGCGTTTGCCCGGTATAATGCAATCGGAGGTATTAACCTTCTGGTTAGCGCTTGCCGGTTGTTTTGGCGGGTCTTAAGTTACTTCAAGATTGTATAGCGGAGCTTCGCTCCGCAAACTTTTGGGTAATTTTGACGGGTTTAAATTTCATTTTGACGAGTCTTAATTTGATTTTGAAGAGTCTTAATTTCGTTTTGACGGGTCTTAATTTCGTTTTGACGACTCTTAAATTCAGAAACTTAAAACCCGTCAAAACTATACAATCTTGAAGAAACTTAAGACCCGTCAAAACACCCGGCAAGCGCTAACCAGAAGGTTAATACCTTCGATTGCATTATACCGGGCAAACGCATCTAAGGAGCATTTTTCCAAAGTTTAAGGAGCATTTCCCCAAAAAGAAGGGTACATTTACCCTTTGCCATAACAAAAACGCAGATGACGTCACTACAATAACCAGTTGGGAAAACAATTCGTGTGAAATATAGAGAACGGTGAATTAATGTCAATAGATCATTATCTCTTGCTGTACAGAACCACAATTCGCAAAGTAGCAAAAGCTGCTAGTGTTTTTACGTATCTTCATTTTAATTTTATATTTTGCTATACTTTGTTCTAGCTTGAATGTTTATCTGCGCATTTAAATTAATTTTTCAACCTTATTTTTTCATCGACCGAATTTCCTAAAACGTTACGATATGAAACATTTGTAGATCATTTAAGCTACGACCATGTCAAAATATCAAATCTACACAAGTTCAATACACCAGTTGCTGATCAAGAAAGTAAGAGTCAAATTATCATTCATGAATTTCAAATCCATTTTGAACAAAACCATTACCTTTGCCAAACAGTTGGTTTTAATATCCGAGAAAATACCTCATTTTGAAGGCCTGTCCATGATAGATACGTTGCGTTTGCGTGTGCGTGTATTTGACAGTTTTTCCATAAGTTTTCTGTGAAACTTACGTTTCCAATCACGGAGATAACTTAGTACTCAGACACCACTGTTACTAGGAACTGGGAAGGCCTGCAAGTAGTAGACGAAACACGCACATACTTCAAAAAATAAGCAATTATAACGTAATTAAAAAGCAATAACTTAACTCACTTAAAAGGTTTTTGTGAGGATATTCCGTTAAATGATTCAAACAAATTAAAAGAGGTACATATTGCAGTTTTCCGATAGTTCTAAGTAATCCATGCCAAGGCTGAGGGACTACGCAACTGATTTTTTTTAAATTTATGTAGGCTTCTGCGTCGTCTTATCGTCATGGGGCTACTGAATTCTTAAAGTTCTGAGATTTTACGCAAAGGTACTTCATGTTCCAGATACCTACTTCGCAAAAAAAAAAAAAACGTCACGGTTTCATTTACCAATAATAGGTTAAGACAAACGATAAGACATGCCAATGCCGATATTTATTCTAATGTCTTCAAGTTTGTGTGTGTGTGTGTGTGTGTGTGTGTGTGTGTGTGTGTGTGTGTGTGTGTTGTGTGTTTCCAATCTAACACCCATCGGCCGGCAATGGTATTATGGAAGAAATCTGTTTACAACAATCATTCAAGTGACCATTGGAAGCAGCTTTAATCCGGGAGCTTGAAAGTGATAGCTCTACTGCAGATCCAGCAACCCATTTCAGAATGTCTGGAGAGTCACGCCCATTCCGAGGTTACTTTCACATACAATAAGCCCCGCATGTAAACATTACCGATATCATTTGGATAAGGGCACAGCAACACACTTCCAGATTTGGAACTTTTAAATTTCCAAACCAGGCACGTGTTATTAGAAAATAAATTTATTGTTATATAGTTATAATCAGATAGATCTCACCCATGTCCGCATCCTCAATCATCTTGTTCATTCGTAAAAATAAAATTTTCCGACGTTGATTCGTTATTAATTTCATGCACTCGCACTTAAATATGCGCAAAAATTAACGTTGCTAAACCGCCCGCTAGATATGCAACCTTCATAACAAAACTCTGTACACCTCGTGTTGAATGCACCTAAAATTATGTGCAAGCTTTTCACCCGCCCATGCGTGTTGTCTTCGTTTGTTGCTTCTGAGCAGCAAATGGCCGTTCTGTACATTGCACTAGTCTTCTTATTCTTTTTCACTCCACACTCTGCCAATAATGCAATTCCTCGCTATGAGGCGTCGCTATATCGAGCTTCAAAACTGCTAATAATCATCTATCCACTCGCGACAAAGCGGAAAAACACTCTAAACTAATAAATTATGCCCGAGTGTCACAATATTACCACTGATAACCAAAACTAAGCTGATGTAACTCTTCTTCCGGGTGCGGTGGCGAAGCACAAAAACAAAACAAAAAACGGGGAAATACTACCGACACTCACACATTTCGAGAGGGAATCGATTGTATTCACTACGGGTTACACAATGCACGCGGAGATTTTATGATTTCACTGTTAGTTCAAGTTAAATTACGAATTATTGTTTGATTTTTTTTCGCGAAAACGACGCAGCAAATACAAAACACGTCAGTTTCGAAGCATGGCTTGCTGCGTTTTTGTACAAAAAATGAAGAGAATAAAAGAGGGTTTGAATTACAAAAAGTTTAGTATTATCAATTTTTTTGCATAACAAAAAATTTTCCTCGGAATTAATATTGTTTTCAATTAAGTTAATAATACACTTCCATTTGTTGTCAAACAGTTTTTCTATGACACGTCATTTTTCCGAGCTACAATTTTTAAATTAAGGTTAATGCTGAAATGCATAGGTCGGTTTCCGAAATTGGGTTGTTAAATCAATAAATAAATGTCGCTTTTTATATTCCGTTAAATTTTTTTTATGAGCACAAAATCAATTTTAGCGATCACATAGACGATTCATCACAATTTTCAATTAAAATAAAATAAGTTTTTTTAATTGACACTACAAATATTTAGTGACAGTTAACTTTCATACAAAGTCCCATAGAAGGGTGTATGAATACTGTTTTTTTTAAATGCAATCGCACAAATATTTCCTGTGTATTAAAATTCATAACATTTTGGATATACTCAAGCTTCTTAGTCAAATGCATATAGAGAATTTCGTTCAAATAAAAAAGTCGATTAAATTGTTACACATTACAAACAGTAAATGTTATTTTAAAAGAAGTATTATAATCTGAATAAAGACTTCTCCAAATGCTTAAGTGTGAGGTGATAGGGTGTGATATGTATATGGTATGAAAAAATCGATGTACGTACACATCGCATTTCTTATTCACACAATAGAAAAGTCTGAGAAGTTTATTTGAGGTCAAACCATTAAAAATATCTATTTATTTATATTTATTTATTCGTTCCAAGAGGAACAAACCTTCATGTAAGTACCTTGCTACTTTATACTAGCAGGTCTAAAAATGTTGTCTAAGCTTGGAGCAGATTAAATTATTTTCCGTGTAAAATGTGTGACTTCAACCGCAAGATGTCGCGACTAAGAGCACTCAAAATTCATCATTGTTTGTCGTTCAAGATATACTTCCGTTCTGTGAAGTGAGTCTTCTAGCTTCCAAATCAAACGTTCTAGGAACTTTTTTCAATAGGGCGAATCTGCGGCTCTAATTGTTTCCTCTTCTCATTTCTTCTGGACCGGCTCAACCATTGTCCTTCACTGGCTGAAATCTACTCCTCGGACTTGGCAGACTTACTAATCTTACGCTTGCACGATTGCCAGCTATAATGCGCCTTTGTATTTCTCTGCTGGTGCCGTTATCGGTGGTCACCAATCAGCCCAGATACACGGATTTGTCTACCACCTCGATTTCATCACCGTCGATCTGAACTCATGGTGCGAGGCCAACTTGGCAGAAGTTCTTGGCGAATCGGACTTCTGAGATTCAAGCAACTACCGTTGGATCACACTGGCGACATGTTTCCGGGAGTCTCACGTGGAGTCAAAGCTAGAGATCTGATGAACAGTGAGCTTACCACCAAAATTCATCCAATTTCTAATCGAATTAGCGTTGAATAATCAAGTTATCATATGAATATATTAAGTGCTTTTTTGATGGAAGAATATAGAATTTGTGGTTTGAAGATCGATTGCTGAGAATATATTTTCCCCCGCCTAGCTTGACTTCCACTTGCTGACTCTGCCCAACGCATTAAGCTATTAAAAGCTGTTCCGAGACAAAAGTTGGACGATTTCATTTCATCACATTCATCCCAGAAACCACACACTAATTTTCCAACCAATTTCCACCAAACTGCGATATAATTCCAAATGACACCTATAAAAGCACCTTTTTTTTCGAATATATACCTTCAAAACCACTTCGGGACCAGTTTCGGTACTTAATCCAACCCATAATGCCGCCAAAGCCAGCAACAAACGCCGAAAATAAAAACACGAATAGACAGGCACTCTCCGAGCCACACCACATGGAAATGATGAAAAATTAAACTTTTAAAAAGCCGAATTAAGATAGGAATCCGCTGATTAAGCGCGCAAACAAAGTGAAACAAAAAGCCTCCCCCCCCCACTCCCCCCATGGTCGCTCAATCGCACCGCGTAAGTATGCCCGAAAAACAACATAATTAATGAGTGTAATTTAATAAGTATTCATAAAGGACCTCAAAACACTGACTGACACAAACTGCTCTCGAATGGTTCGAGGATGGGCCGCGGCTGATGAGCCTTTCCGGCCAAACAGTGGCTACGCGACGAGTGATATTAAAATCCATAAAAATGAAAACAATTTCCCCCGCCTCCGGCTGCTGCCGGGCCCGCTCATTGATGGACCCCTCTCCGATGACTGAGCGAGATTGGCAAACACACTCACCTGAAATGTGCGTGTAATTTAAGAAATTTAACGATATTAATTGTTGCTTTTTAGCGTTTCATCTTTCGTCGTCCGTTGTCGTTCTCCCCGGAACCGAGCTGAGCCCTGCTGTGGGCCATTTGCTGATACTCCTCGAGTGGTTCCGCCGAAATGAAACGTGATTGGAAGGTAATGGTCTATTTGCCTTTTAAGGCTTGAGGGTGGGGAGGGGCGGTAGGGGGGCGGGTGGTGAGCGGTGTTGGGCAAGTCAAGTCAAACAAGTTCATAATCATTTCGGGGAGCGTTTAGCTAAGGTGTGTTTACTCCACGTATATTTGGTTTGAATGAGCGGAGGAGGATGTCTTTCGGAACTCAGTAAAATCCATCAAACGCCCGGATGGAATCCAAAAGACTTCTTTTTTATTGGTGCGGTGGTGGCAAATGAGGGGTTCTGTTTGAGTGGGATATTTTAATGAAAATTTAAATTTTAATATCCATCCGAGTTCCTATGGGTTTGTTTTGCGAGAGTGAAAGCAAATGCCTCTTGGAATTTGTGATGTGTGCTTCAGTGCGATTAGATTTGTCACTTTTGCTGCGAAGTCGAGTGGGTCCAGTTCAGTCAAAGCTGCCCGATGAGTTGAGTCAAATTTAATTTTCCTTTGAACCCATATCAATGTCACTATGTGGTATGTATGTTGTTGCTGATTGTTACTGAGTTCACTTTTTTATGCCTACTATCATTTTTATCATTTTCATTGATTACCATTATAATCAATGCATATGTTAATAGTTTAGTTGAATTGGGACGCCCCTCGCGCGTCGCTAGCACGCCTCTAGTGTTGGAAATCCACCATCTTTGACAGCTTACACTTTTATAGAGAACGACTGGTTCAAGTTTGATCAAAGTAGTCGATCGCGTTCAGAAATAACTTTAAATGGAACACACGACCGGTTGACGTAGACTACGTTAAACCATTTGATTAGTTTCTTTAGTTTCGTAGCGGAGCATTGCTACGTAGGTACTGTCTCCCAGGATCGGTACATGGTCGTTTCAGAGGGTTTTCCGTTTGATCGATTTTACCCTTTCTCATCAATTGCTTAGGTATCGTATTTATTCTCACTTTTAGTTTCTCGAAACCTTTTCCTAAATAAAACTCTTACCAACCAATTTTAACACTAGAGAATAACTATTTACAACGTATTAATTGTAATGTACACAGAATGATACTTCAGAATATCATGTTCGGGGATCAAAACGTTGTCTGTGATAGGGAATTTCTTGACACTTGCCGGAACTCAACATTCTTTAAAATTTTCCAATGCCGATTGATGAATATGTAAGCGAAAATATATATCTTTGATTTAACGTTTTAAATACTTGCGAAATTAAAATGACAATCGTAACATCCAGATAAGCGCCAACATCTCAGCTCAAAATTAAATCAATCAAGAAACGATCGAATTTTTAACGGCCGGTTTTCAAATTTTTCGTGGCGGCAGCCATTTTAAAATTATGCACAATGCTCAACGTATGCAACGAAGAGCAATCTACAATTGTTTTAGCCACCGCTGTCTGCTCATTGGTAAGATGTTAGATAAATTCAAATTAAACAAACTCTCTCAAAATAGGATTGTTCGACCTGAAAAGTACGGATTTGAAATAGTCCGCATTAGAATTGAATTCTTCTCGGTCTTTTCACGAAGCAGGTTATTTCTGCCATGCACGTTGCGCTTCAGATAAAGATGGCTACCAGCAAATCACACACACACAAACACAAACTCAAGCACCTTATTATGCTCCGCGTGATGGCACCCACCGGCTGGCTACAAATCATCACCGGCTTGGGCAACCGACTGCCTAGCACACCACTGCAATTTAGTGGCTGCTCTTCAGCTTTGTTTAGTGTGTTTTATGTGCTTTATGTGTTTTGTATGTTTTATGTTTTTTTTTTAAATTAATTTTCAGATCAGCCCTTGGGGCATTGTTTGTTAAAATTTGATAACCTACCTAATCCTAGGGGTGGGGAACCAGATTCCGGATGATCTGGTGATCCGATGTCATGCAGCGTGCCCTGTACCGATTAATAGACTCACTAAAGCGATCATCGAGCATATTTATCTCAGCCAGACGGTGGACCTCAGATGTTTTTGTCCTCGGAGGGGTGTTCAGGATCATTCTGAGGAACTTATTTTGAACACGCTGAAGCTTCAGGTGATGTGTTTTTGCGCAACTCTCCCAGATTGGCATGCCGTACTCGATGACTGGAAGTATGATTTGCTTGTAGACAGCAAGCTTGTTTTTCAGGGATAATGTAGACCTTCTGTTGATCAATGGGTACAGTAGCTTCAACAGAACGTTACACTTTGTGACAGTTTTGTCAACCTGCTCCCTGAAAATAAGCTTGCTGTCTATGGTTACGCCAAGGTAGACAGCTGATTTGGCCTATTCCACCGTTGTGTTGTTTAGGCTTATTATACAATCCTCAGGCGGAACAAGTCTGGGAGAATTGGAGTATGGGAAGAGGATGACCTGGGTCTTCGCCGCGTTGATACAGATCTTCCATTCGGTGAAGTATTCTGACAGAACATTCAGGCTTCGCTGCAGTTTCGCTATAAGCGCTCTTGTTACCCTACCATTATGGACGACGGATGTATCATCGGCGAACAACGACAGAGATCCATTTTCAGGGAGCGGGGGTATGTCCGAGGTGAATAGGTTAAACAGAAGTGGACCTAGTATACTTCCCTGCGGAACATCAGCGGAGATCTCCTGTGCATCGGAAACTGCACCTTGCAGCGAAACACGGAATGTCCTGTCCGATAGGTATTTTTTAATTATCTTCACCAGGAAGATAGGAAGATTGTATCTTTTTTGCTTATACACCAGGCCATCGTGCCACACGTTGTCGAAGGCCTTCTCGATATCGAGAAGTGCCATGGCAGATGATTTCGCAACAGACTTGTTCCGCTTGAGGATGTTGGTTACTCGGTTAAGTTGGTGCACTGTTGAGCGACCACGTCGGAATCCGAACTGCTCGTCGAGCAAGATGTTAAGCTCGTCGGCAGACGAGAGAAGCCGACGGTGGATCGCTTTCTCAAACAGTTTTGATATTCCTGAGAGAAGGCTGATGGGTCTAAAGCTCTTGGAACATGAAGGATCTTTCCCAGGTTTCTGTATGGGGATGACTTTGGCTGACTTCCAACAAGAGGGGAAGTAGCCAAGTCGGAGGCATTGGTTGAAAACCATCGCCAGATGGTTTTGGACCGGGGGATCAATTGCTTGAGCTCCAAGTTCATAATTTTATCGAAACCTGGGACCTTCATGTTCTCTGAGCCTTTAATATAAGTCAACAATTTGTCAGCTGAGACCTCCGACTCCTCTGCGAAGTCGTTTGGGCTTATATGGATGTTAGTAATAAGCGCTCTAACGGCAGCTTCGTGTGGACTGGCAATGTTATATCCGAGATTGTGGGAGTTGACGAAGTGTTGACCTATCTCAGCAGCCTTTTCTGCTGGAGTTATCAAGCGATCCTTAGAGCCATTGTTGTCTAGTGGGATCAACGGTGGAATGGGTCTTGGTTTAGTTTTTAAAATTTTTGTCAACTTCCAGAACGGCTTTGCACAATCTGGGAGAGAGCGGATCTTGTTGGAAAAATTGTTATTCTTAAGGTCACTCGATTACAGTGACTTTTTAGCGTTGACAAACCAGTTCGCTGGTATTGCCTTCGGATGGCGTTTCGCAATTGTATTAAATCTTTAGTGGGTCTATCAATAGGTACAGAGTTGCTCACCTGATCAATCACCGGTACATGTTGCTCCCGGGCCTGGGAGATTGCTTGCTCGATGTTCTGCAGCTGCCGTTCGATGTCATCAACCGACTCAAGGTGCTTGTTGAAGTCGATGTTGTCGTCAACGTGTTGTCGGAACCTCTCCCAACTGGCGCGATGGTAGTTCCATCTGGTGATTTGATGCCGGTTGACCGAGGAGCCAACTTCGGCCACCACCGGATAGTGGTCAGAGCTGAGCTCCTGGTGTACTACCGGCTGGGCGATGTTGTTCCCCATGTTGGTGAGGAAGATGTCGATTGTCGAATGGACCCCGGATCTGCTCAACCGGGTGGGAGTATCCGGGCCCAGGACGGTGTAATGGCCCTCTTCCGGGTCTTCCTGCAGAATTATTCCGTTCCGGTTGCGCCGGGTATTCCCCCAGGTTTCACAAGAATGTTGAATGAGTAAAATTGTGAAGGTGTACCCCTTTTATATCGTTCACTGCTGCATATGAGACCTCCCTTGCTTACATTTGAAATCTTTGATAGTAAAGTACAGGGCATTTAGTAAAGAGTTAGGGATCAAAACCAAAGGTTGAACTTCGGAACTGGTAGAATTACAATCTGCCTCTCAACGTCATCATATTGAAAATACTTAGTACTTAGCTAGGCATTAATATCCCCTGGTCTAGACTTTCTTAGGATGAGGAACTGCAAAGCAGAATAATACACTCATTTTGAAGTATACACTTTCCCAGGTGGTCGGGATTAGTTGGGTCACACAACACCGGATGTTGCTCCCACAGCTCAATCAAGTAGAATTGCTTTTCCTGGTACATTTTTGCATTCAAAATACCGCGAAAACACAAACTAGCCAAAAATTCAAACGAACTGTCAAAAAACTTCCACCAACGAACTATGAACTATTCCGTCCGGATGGAATAGTTCATAGCCTACTACTATAACATAGAAACTAACGCTCGAATGTACACCCGACAACGGACACGCTCCTATATCACAGCGTAAAACTATCGCTTGCAAGTCAAAACTATGAGCTATAACTACATAGTTTAGGTGTTCCTATGAACTATTACATAGTTTTATAGCTTATAGCTCACTATATACTAGAAATAGCTGCCGTGTGGCGGCCCCTTAAGACTGTGTCGAAAGCTTTAGAAAAATCTATGTAGATGTAGATAGAATCGACTTGCCTTCGAGATTCGACCTTTTGAAACAGCGTGTTTGTGTAGCATAATAAATTCGTGGTGGTAGAGCGGTGCTGGATAAACTCGTGCTGGTACTCGGATAAAAGGGGATGAACGACATTGTACAGAGCGTTGTGAGCCATGGTTCCGGATACATTGCTAATGCAACAGAGAAGCGATATCCCATGGTCGTTGTCGACCCTGTTATTGCGTGCTTTGTAGATAGACACAATTGAAGCAATCCAAACGCTTGGAAAAATTCTTTCGTTCATCGAACGGTTGAATATACAGGAGATTGGAAAAGCGAGCAAACTTGCACAATGTTTAAGTAGCGATGGATGATTGTCATCTACTTAAGGGCCTTTCGTTACATCCAGGCCGTTCAAAGCTTTCATGACGTCGTCCGGCGAAAAACGCTGCGTGGGGAAGTTCATGTTGAATTCCTGGATGCGATCAAACCTAGCAGGGTAAATCGGTGCTGAGTTTGAGCCGTAAACGTGATTTACGTAAAACGTTCCGTAAATTTCGTAACGCTGGGATCCACCATGGTTGCGCTGAAGTCGGTCTCCTAACACTTCGTCGTAGTGGAACTCGTGCATATATTGTTTCGTTCAGCTTGTCATAGAACTGGTCAGCAGTAGCAACGACGGAATTGCCCTCCAGAATCTGTTGCCAATTGTTGGTAAGGCTTGTTTCATTTAGAATTGGAACAAACTTTTGCTCATATTGTGGCGCTCTTGGTGGACGGATTTGGAAGTTGGCGCCCACGTGTCGGGAATTTTGTCAGCTTCACGTATGTATTTTTGACATTCCGCAATACGACTGTACTTTGTAAACAATCAACATGGAAGCCGAAAGAAGGGAAAAAATTGTGCACAGTTATTTGGAAAATCCATTGTGGTCTGCATCTAGGCTAGCTAAACAGCTGAAATTGCCCAGAAATACCGTATGGCGCGTTATCAAACGGTATAAGGAAACATTGACGACGATTCGGAAGCCTCAAGCCAATCGTCGGAGTGGAACTGTCGACCGGAAACTGCGTGGTAAGATTTTGAAGACGATTAAGAGGAATCCCAATCTGTCGGACCGTGATTTGGCCAGAAAATTCGGTGCTGCCCATAGTACCGTGAGGAGAACTCGACTCCGGGAAGGAATCAAGTCGTATCGAGCTAGCAAACAGCCAAATCGGACCATAAAACAGAATAGTGTGGCCAAAATCCGTGCTCGGAAGCTATACGACCAGGTGCTGACCAAGTTCGACGGGTGTCTTCTGATGGACGATGAAACCTATGTCAAGGCTGACTTCGGGCAAATCCCAGGTCAACAATTTTACTTGGCAACGGCTCGGGGGGATGTTCCAGCCAAATTTAAATTTGTTTTTGCCGACAAATTTGCACGAAAATTCATGATTTGGCAGGGCATTTGCAGCTGTGGCAAAAAAACCAAAGTTTTCGTTACAAATAAGACAATGACGTCGGAACTATACCAAAAAGAATGTCTCCAAAAACGATTTTTGCCGTTCATTCGATCCCACGACCATCCCGTAATGTTTTGGCCAGATTTGGCAAGCTGTCATTACAGCAAAGTCGTTCAAGAATGGTATGCAGAGAAAGGGGTCCAGGTTGTTCCGAAAAACCTTAACCCACCCAACTGCCCCCAGTTCCGCCCTATTGAGAAATACTGGGCAATCATGAAGAGGAGACTCAAGGCAAAGGAAAAGGTTGTCAAAGACATCAATCAGATGAAGACCTGGTGGAATAAGATAGCTAAAACGATGGACGAAGAAGGTGTGCGCCGCCTAATGAGCCGTGTTACAGGAAAAAATCGAGAATTCCTTCGAAACCGTGACGAATAATTTTATCCGTATTTTTTCTTAAAAGTATGAAGAAAACGCTACATTTGTATAAAAAAAGATCTTGAATTCAATAATAAATAACTGAAATACAGGCAATTGTTTTTGTTCCAATTCTATCTGAAGCATGCTTCAGATAGTTCGTTATTCAACGAGAGGAAGTCGCAAAGCCTGACATTCAAATCAGATGGATTTGAGTCACATTCGGAAATCATTGGTGAGCTACAGTGGGCGAATAGTTTTAAGATGAATGGTCTATGATGATGATCAAAGTTCAGCGGTGGAATTGGAGGCTCAAATAAACTGGCAGCTTCTGGTTTAGTAATAAAGGCCAGATCTAAAAGTCTTCCATTCTGATTACAAAATGAATTGATTTGGACTAGTCCGTTGGTGTGCATTGGTTCCGCGAAAGCTTATTCCTGCTCGGTGGATGCATTTGATGGCAAATATCCATTCACATCGTCATCAAAGCTCCAATCCAGATGTGGGAGGTTGTAATGGCTCAGTGCCAGAATTCTTATCAGTACACGAAGATCTATCAATAATAGTTTGCGGCGCGTTAGTGTGAGATGTGTATAAATCTGCGCTGGAGAGAGGACGGTGGTAGATTCCAGTGATGAAAATCGAGCGGTGTAGCATATTTATGCGCACAGCTACTTGCTCCAAATGATCGCAATTTTGAAACGAGGCCGACGTGCATGAATGCTTAGATTTGACAGCAATAAGTACACCACCACCTCTGGACAGTGCACTGGTAGATTGACTACGGTCGAAACGGAATATTTGGTAATCCGACGATAGCTCACAATCTTGAATATCCGCACGAAGCCAAGTTTCACTGAGAACCAGGACATCTTAACGCACGATAAAAGCTTTAGGCGAAGTTCGGTAGTTTACGTGCGTAAACTTCTTACGTTTTGACAGTCGATGCCGATCAGTCGATGGCAAAGATTGAATCCGTTTGACTACGTTGGTGAGTTAAGACCAATAACATTGAAACTTTTCTTTTAGATGCTCTAATTCTGATATTCCACAAGCTTACTAATTTATAGTGTATGATAGAAGATAGAACTCTCTCTCTCTCTCTCTCTCTCTCTCTCTCTCTCTCTCTCTCTATCTCTGACACTCACTTATTATCTGCACCACAAAATTCAACATGGATTTTAAAGTGGAGTTGAACATTCTTAGAATGCTTTGGTGTTTGTGTATTCTTTTCCAAATCCGGCTTACCTGTAGCGATGAAATGTATTGAGTATTCAATTCCTATTCAATGCAGACATGTGTATTTACCACCATTAGCCTTAGACACATGCGAATCACACACACACACACAGCCTCAAAATCTCGTTACGTCTCTTGTTGAAGCGGTGCAATTCATCAGTAAAATGACACTTCCCTTTGGACAGTTTTGATTGATTTCGAAGAAATTAATCGAGTGAAAACGCAAAAAAAAGGTACCGTGACCGTGAAACTCAGAATGTAAACATAGGTATTTGTCACTTTTTACACACTGGCAAACTTTTAATCAACAATGAAAGATTTTAACCCTGTCTTGTCAAGAAGCGTAAAATATTGAAATATAAACGAAATTATGTTAATGTCGGTGCAGCATGAAAGTCAGGAGATAAATCGTTAATCTTGAAAAATAAATGTCCTGCTAAATCAGTACGAATGGTAACCCTACCAAATATGGCTCTTCAAATCATGTTCAGCGATGCGTCGTCAAATAGTTCGATCAGAAATCGACAAATTCAACTTTTCTTCCACTGCTCGCGTGGTGATCCGTGGATCTTTTTTTTTTTTTGATTCCACGGATAATCCTGGCATCACTTTTGCGTTTTGGTCCTCTTCCAGATCTATCAGCAATTGAAGTATTGATCTTCTGAAATGCACCACGGCTAATTTCATACTTTGACAATCCCGGTCGATGAAATTTTATACTTGCAATTTTCTTTCCGCCCATTTTTGCTGCTTCCAAAACACTTCTGTTGAACGCATCAGGTTAAGTCTAGAGTTCAACAGAAGATTTTTGTGACGGATATAAACATTGAAACGCCAGAAGCATTAAATGCGAGGGGTTGGTCAATGTTATTTAGATAACTTAACACTTTTTTCACTGGTGGATCTTTTTAATGTCTTACCGGCATCTGAAAATCCATTTGAATTTCATTTGTAGTCGACTGAAACTGATATTTTTACATGGAGTCATATGAAATCCAATAAATGATGACATGTTTTAAAAAATTATTTTCCATAATAAATAGACATTAGTAGGCGTTTGATTATATTTGAGTGGGTGGAACTTTTATTGTGCCAGTCACTGTAGAGCAAAAGTTAAAATAAAAAGTTATATGTTCTTCCAATACTCCAATAGTCGAAATTGGAAATTTATTTACAACTCATCCTATAACCGCGAAAATGAAAAAAAAAAAAGAAAAACAAACCGAGACCGGAAGAATTATTGTGCAGAGGGATGACGCGAAAGAAAAACAACTTTTCCAGTTGCACAAATGAGCGAAACAGCTTCGTCTCATCCGCAGTAGCCGCTTGTCCTCGATCACTGAACTGAGACACGGTATGGAAGAGTCATTCGACAGGAGGAGATGAGAAAAAAAAAATGAGGGGGTTACATTATGCAAATTTTTTACCCTCGTTTTCCCCGGTTTCCCTGCTTCTCTCGCGCGTAACTCACCCACGGCCTACTGAGCGAGCTGGCCTCTAATATGATTTCATTTCAAATTTATAGCTTGTTTTGTGATTTTTCACCGGAGATAGCAATGAGCCTCTTCTTCCTTTTCTTCTTATTTCCCCTGTTTCGCCGTCCGAGTGTTGTCGCTGCGCTCAGCTTCTTCGCCGGCTTTTGCAGATGGGGTTTTTTAATTTCTTTCGCTTATTTTGCTTCCCCCTTCAACGCAAGGCACCGGTTGTTGGTTCGGTGGCGGTCCTTGGAGGATATTTCCCGAAGTTTTACTCTTCTGTTGAATTTTAAATGTTTTAGTGTGGCGATGGAAGAGAAAGGGAGAGAGAGCTGAGGGCCAAGCAGTCGCGTTTCGCGTTGGACCGAGTACATAAATGGGTAGAATAAAATACGCCGAACGGTCGTTTAATGATAAGACATTTTTTCGGTGGGGATTAAATTACCTCGGGAGATGAGAGGTATGGGCTCTCGCGGAACGAGTTTCAGCCCGCGAGAAAATGAAGGCAGCCAAAAAAGTAAAAAAAATAAAGGGGGAACGAAGCTTTCGGGAAAATTTAATCAATATCTTTAATGAGCAGTGAAAGCAAGGATGAAATAGTGAATCAAATTTGCTTAAGAGGAATGTTCAGTATTAGAAGGATACAGGCAAATGTTATCACCTCAATATAAGAACATGGGAAGGGGACGGCTAATGGCATATTGCATGAAATACTAGAAACTTATAATAGGCATTGTTTGAGAGGAAATTCAATTTTACCTAAAAATAGCTTATTATATACTCCTGAATTAAGACAACAGCTCATCGAACGAAAAATGTTCTATTAAATCGATTTTTTCAGAACGCATCTCCTAAACAAGCATTGGCCCCTGACGGAACAATCTATGAAAAAACGTCTATGTGTGACCTACATTATATTTGCTACATGGAACGATCTTGTTATAAAACATCAATAATAGAGAAATCTCGAGTACTTTTTCAAACAGACGTATCTGATTTTGTAAACAAAGAGATGAAGTAAGATTCAAAAGTAAATTTCTCAAAACTCTCCGCACCCTCACGGAAAGTAGCATCACCATCATGTTAGGGAAATGTTCTTCCTTGTGTTGGTGGCCGTAGTTTGCATGAAAATTCTAAGGTTTTCAAGAATTTAACATTTGAATCTTGCTTCCCCCCTTTGTTTACAAAATCAGATACGTCTGTTTGAAAAAGTACTCGAGAAATATAGTTTTTGTGTGTGGTTTATCGTAGCAAGCTCTGCCCACGAGCGTTTGGGATCTCGTAAGCTGTCACCATTTTTACATTTATCTGCGTTTGTGATTTCTCTGTTTAAGTGTTTTTTTTTTGTAATGGAGCATGCATAATAAGTCGATAGTAGTGCGTCAATAGTAATGATGGCGTGTGTTAGAAAATGCTGTGAGCGGTACCCAACAAACATCCGTGTTGAATTAGAGCTTGTTCAAACAAATTTGGAGAAGCTATTCAACTATTCTACAAGAAACAGCTGAATAGCTTCTCCAAATTTGCTTGAACAAGCTCTTATTCAACACCGATGTTTGATGGGTAATTCATCGAATCGTGAAACTGTGTTTGAATTGTCTAAAAATAAAAGAGAAGTGGAGTTGATTTCTGATTATTCGCGAAGAGCAATTTTTTTTTTTATTTTACTGGTTTATTGGCCGTTTCTCCTTAGAGGAATGGAATCCGGTTGTGATATCTGATAATGTTATCTTTCTGTAACAGACTTATTGAGGATAATGTTTCTTCCTTCTTCTTATTTTTTCAGAATGCGAATAATGGCGCTAAAACCATAAGCCAAATATGGTTTGGGCAAGATTTTGTACTCATGTTCCAACTGGCAATGGGAAACAAGCCAGTAAAGGCGCTATATCCTACACAGCTCGAAAAGGTAGTGTGAATTTCTGTTCAATATCATGCACATAAATGGAGCGTCACAAAACATAAAAATTTGCATTATTCATCGTGTAAAGTTCTTAGACATTTCACACATTGCCGATAATATTGTATGCAAAAGTTCATCTTTGATAGAATTATTTCATGCAAGTTGCTGCTTCGTGTGCAGTGCAATACAATTTTACATGCTCTGATATTTACATCAGAATGAAATTTCAGATTTTTTTTCTGTGTAGGCTGAAAATTCGGACATATGAAGGAAATACTGGTGTTCGATCTCAGGAGATTAAACAACAATTGAGTGAACTAATACTTCCAGACAGAACACAGTGTTGAAGTAGGCGATGGTGAAGAGTAGTTTTTAGTTACCAATGATTGTTTATGATAGTTAAATAAAAAGAAAATTTGTTCATTACCGTTCTGAATCTCAAGCTGAGTAGATGTTTTATTACGGTCTACGGCTACACTTACAGTAGGTTATGGGTCGCTAGAAGTTGGAAGTTATTCACGAAGATTATTTTATTGGAAGAAGTTTTCCGCCGTAATTGGATTTACCGGAAGATCTCAAGATGGACGGAAACAAGTTCGCCATCGAGAAGCTGAACAACGGAAATTTCGAGAGCTGGAAGTTCAACGTTGAAATGCTCCTGGTTCGTGAGGAACTCTCGAAGTATGTTGAGGAAGCTACCCCGAATCCTCAAACTGATGCTTAGAAGAAAGGTGATCAGAAGACTCGGGCAACCATAGCGCTACTCGTCGGAATGAACCAGCGAAGATTGATCCAGAAGTGCACTACCGCGAAGCAAACCTGGAAGGCATTAGTGGACCACTATCAGAAGTCAAGCATCACGTCGGTACTAGCCATGTTACGCCGAGTGATCATTATGCAATACACGGAGGGTGACGATCTGGAGCGGCGTCTTGAAGAAATGGAAAATCTGTTTGAACGAATCGCCAACGCAGGGTACGAGTTGCCGGCCAAAATCATGATGCTGATGACATTACGAAGCATGCCGAAATCATACGACAATCTGGGAATTGCGTTGGAGAACCGACCAGACGACGAGCTGACCATGGATCTGATAAAAGGAAAATTGATAGATGAAGCCCTCAAGAGACGTGACAATGTTCGTAGCGAATCTTTGCTGAAGGTCCAATCCGGGTCGAAGCAGATGTTGTGCCACCATTGCCATAAGCCAGGGCACAAGAAACAGGACTGCCAATTACTGAACCAGAGGAAAGACTCAAATCCGCCGAAAGATCGAAAACCATTCAAGCCGAAGGCACGAAAACCCCCCCGAACCCCCCCCCCCCCCCCAAACCCTCCCCCCCTCCCACCCCCCCGCAATTTTCCCAATTCCTTCCCATTTCTTTTTTTTCAAAGGAAAGGATTATTCACTACACAGCTCGAAAAGGTAGTGTGAATTTCTGTTCAATATCATGCACATAAATGGAGCGTCACAAAACATAAAAATTTGCATTATTCATCGTGTAAAGTTCTTAGACATTTCACACATTGCCGATAATATTGTATGCAAAAGTTCATCTTTGATAGAATTATTTCATGCAAGTTGCTGCTTCGTGTGCAGTGAAATACAATTTTACATGCTCTGATATTTACATCAGAATGAAATTTCAGATTTTTTTTCTGTGTACGTTCGGATGGTCGAAACAAGGTTTGGGAAAAAGCCGTCAATCATTCGCTCGGACCAAGGCGGTGAATATAAGTCAAAAGCACTAGGACGATTTTACCGAGCCGAGGGGATCACGCCTCAGTATACCGCTGCTTATACCCCGCAGCAGAATGGTGCTGCCGAAAAAAAAAAAAATCGGAGCCTGGTTGAGATGGCAAGATGTCTCCTGATTGATGCGAATCTCGGATACCGATATTGGGCGGAAGTAGTCAACACAGCAGTCTACTTGCAGAATGTTCTTCCGTCAAAATCGGTGCAGAAGACGCCGTATGAAAATTGGAATGAACGAGCTCCTGATCTCAAGCACATCCATGTTTTCGGAAGTCCTGCATATGTTCACGTGCCGGATCAAAAGCGTGCCAAGCTGGAGCCAAAAGCTGAAAGGATGATTTTCGTCGGCTAATCAGACAATCATAAGGCGTACAAATTGATGCATCCAGATACCGACAAAGTGGTGATAAGCAGGGACGTTCGTTTTCTAGAAGCCGATGATAACATGAAGCAGATGTCACACCCTAACGTTGTCGAGTTCGAGTACAGCCACCAGCAGCCTGATGAGATGATAGTTCATGATATTGATGACGCTATTGATGACGATATTGATGAAGACTTTCCAGAGGTCGACTTCACGCTGGTTCAGGAGGAGGAGGAACAAAACGAATCAACAGATATCAGTATAGACGAATTCTTGAGCAGCACAGAAGAAGTTCCTGAATCACCGCAACCGAGGCGGTCAGAAAGAGTCACGAAAGGAAAACCACCGGTGTGGTACACCGAGTCCTCAAATGTGATCTACAAGCAGCAACCCGAACCGATAACCTACAAGGAGCAGTTACTGGTCCGGAGCGTGAATTATGGCTAGCAGCAATCGAAGATGAGCTGAACTCGTTGAAGCAGAACCGAACCTGGAATTTGGAAGAGCTACCAGCCGGACGAAAAGCGATTGGATGCAAATGGATATTCAAGATGAAGGAGGACGAACAAGGCAATGTGGTACGGTACAAGGCAAGACTCGTGGCACAAGGGTTCACACAAAAATTTGGAACCGACTACGATGAAGTATTCGCACCAGTTGTCAAGCAGGTAACCTTCAAGATTCTCGCAACTGTCGCTACCCAGAGGAAGTTGCTACTGAAACATGCTGACGTTAAGACCGCTTACCTGAACGGGGAACTGCAAGAAACCGTTTACATGAAACAGCCACTCGGAATACGTTCAGACAATGATAATGCAGTTTGCCGCCTACAAAAGAGCCTCTATGGGTTAAAACAAGCCGCTCGTGTCTGGAACACCACTTTTGACGCCGCACTGAAGAAGGTGGGATTCACGCAGTCCAAGAACGATTCCTGCCTCTATTATCGTGGAACAGGTGACGATCGCGTTTACCTAGCTGTTTACGTTGATGACATCGTTGTGGCCTGTCGCACTGAGGACGAGTACCAGGCCATTATTCGAGGACTGAACAAACATTTCAAAGTGACGTCGTTGGGCGATATTCGCAATTTTCTTGGAGTTGAAGTCAGACATGCCAAAGGATCAATTTCGGTGAATCAAAGCAGGTACATTCGGAAACTCCTGAGCCGATTCGGAATGGATGAAGCTAAGCCATCAAAGATTCCATTGGATCCTGGACATTTGCAAACCAAGGAAGAGAGCGATAAACTACCGAACAATTCGCAGTACGCTAGCTTGGTTGGTGGTTTGCTCTATGTTGCCGTTAATACTCGTCCGGATATCGCCGTTAGCGTATCAATCCTAGGACGAAAGATGAGCTGTCCATCACAAGCTGATTGGATAGAAGCAAAGCGGATTCTGCGCTACTTGAAGCACACAGTAGACCACGAGCTGGTACTGGCCATCAATGCAGATCCGTTAACCGTTTACGTAGACGCAGATTGGGCAGGAGATGCAAAGGACCGAAAATCTACTTCCGGATATTTGTTCCAACTAGGAGGAGGTCCAGTATATTGGAGTTCGAAGAAGCAGACGTGTGTGACCCTGAGCAGTACCGAAGCTGAGTACATCGCACTTGCTGAATGCTGCCAGGAGGTCCAGTGGATTTTACGGATTCTAGAAGATTTCTCTGTACCAGTTAGCCTACCGATAACTATTTTTGAGGATAATCAGTCCTGTATCAAGCAACTGATTTCACCTACAGTGAGTCGCAGATCAAAGCATGTTGAGACCAAGAATCACTATATTCGAGAGATGCAGACCAATGGAAAAATTCAAGCGGTTTACTGCCCCACCGAAGAGATGATTGCGGACATGCTGACCAAGCCACTCCAAGCGGTGAAGTTACGCAAGTTTCGAGAAGCAACTGGAATACTACCATCGAGGAGGAGTGTTGAAGTAGGCGATGGTGAAGAGTAGTCTAGTTACCAATGATTGTTTATGATAGTTAAATAAAAAGAAAATTTGTTCATTACCGTTCTGAATCTCAAACTGAGTAGATGTTTTATTACGGTCTACGGCTACACTTACAATACACAGGATAGGAGAGAAAAGACAAGCACCACCATAACCAAACAACAAAAAAAAGAAAAAAACATAAAAATCAAAATAAAAAAAAAAAAAATAAAGAAAAAAAACACAAACAAAAAAACAGAGGGGAGGGGGCCCACCCAACCCCACCAAAAAAAAATATTCCCTAAAAAAAAAAGGAGTGTTGAAAACAAAAATTTTTTTACACCCCCCCCACCCCCAAAAAAAATAAAACCCCGCCCCTTTTCACAGCCCTTTTTTTTACACGTTTTTCCCCTCTAATCCCCCACACAATTGGTAAATTGCCATTTCCCCCAAAACCATGTAAAATTGACACCCCCTTCCCTTCCAAAAAAAACTTTTTTTAAAAAAACCCATTATTTTAATTTATTTAAATTTTTGTTGCTTCTCAAAACCGGTACATTCGAATAATTTGAAACCTCATAGGAATGAATTCAACCGATGTACCGATTTCTCTGAAGAACTTCCCTGAACTTTTCTGAAGAACATCCCCAAAGTTCTCTGCAAAACTTTCCCGAAGGTCTCTAAAGAACTTCCGCGAAGTTATCTGACGAACTTCCTCGAAATTCTCGGAAGAACTTCCTCAAAGTTCTCTGAAGAACATCCCTGAAGTTCTATAAAGCTGAACTTCTATAAACTATAATTTCGGTAAAGAGCTTCCCTGAAGTTCTTCTGAAGAACTTCCCTGTAATTCCTCTGAAGAACTTCTCTGAAATTACTTTCCTGAACTTCTCTGAAGAATTATCTGAAGTTGTCTGAGGATACTCCCTGCTTCTCTGAAGAACTTCCCTGTACTTCTCTGATGAACTTCCCTGTACTTCTTTGAAGCACTTCCCTGAACTTCTCCAACGAACCTCCCCGAATTTCTCTAAAGCACTTCCATTAACTTCTCTGAGCTTCTCTGAAGTATTTCCCTGAACTAGTAATCCGAATCTTCAGCACCCAGCTCCTTCATTAGATAAGCCTCAATTCCCAAGCCTACACGACGAGCAATCCACGATTTTGTCCAGGCTGCGAGTTTTTCGTTTTATCCGCCTTTTCAATATGATGCACGCAGCCACTGCAGTAGTTTTTCTATTCTCTGTCCATAGCTACCGAATGTGCTCATGATAACTTCCGGAATTAATTTTTTTATAAGCTTACGACCACAAAGAAAATCAATCGTGCCCTGCGTCAAAGATTTCTACTACATAGCTACTATTACTTCACAGCACATATTTTTGCAAATCCGATTCTCGAATCTCTTAGAACTATGCCATAGATATCTACAGTGACGGACAATACAATAAGACCAAAGCCCGATTTTCATACCAAATGGTCATGATTGGAGGCTTGTCTTTCACTTTCCCGTGAAGTAATTGAACTGAAATTTCGGCAATAGCCTAGAAATAACCTGAATTTTCATCTTCAATAAATTCATAATTTTTCATTCACTACTTCAGAAACTACAGACACCACCTACGACAAAACAAAAAGACCTCCTTTTGATATCCATAGTTTAGGCCATGTTGATGAGTGTGAATTACAATCTATAGTAAGGTCTGTATCCACATTAATCCGGACACCTTCAAATCATTGTAACTTTTGAAATGTTCATGTTTAGTTTTCAAGATGAGCATGAGCATGAGCATGAGCATGATTGACCGCCCACGGATGCAATTCCGTTATTGCCAGATCAGCTGTATTTACACAACGAACCAACAAATGATGTGTGGGACTAACATACATCTTCAATGTGTAAAAACTGGTGACCCATTATAAAGCAATACCGGCGCCGGCCGTGCCCGAATGCTGGTCAAGTAGGGAATGGGAAGGAACGTGTTGACGTGATACTCGCTTTGAAGGAAGCCGAGAAATCCTCTGCACTTCCACGAGAAATCACTGGGATGTTGGATAGTCGGGGAAAGGTTAGCAGCAGGGTTCGTTTTGGTTAACGATACGCTGAAAGTATGTAGCACTATCCGCCAAAGGCAATAGACCGCTCCAATGTGACTGAAAAGAGACAAGCATAACGAAAAACAAAACAAAACAAAATAGACAAAATAAAATAAAACAGGGTGTGAGATATTGTCTTCAAAATATGGTAGAAATAAATTATTTGTTGCTTTGCAAACCGGCTCTCCTCGATGTCTTAGATGGCCAAGTCCTGCTGGACCCGCAGCTGCTGCCGTCCACATCAACCCGGCCGTCGCCGACGTGTTGGAAACCTTCCGGAAGTAACATGATATCTGTGTCTAATACACTCTTCTTGCACCGATTAATTTACAAACTAAGCCTGCACACCGAATCAAAAATCACTTTTGCACGGTTGTGGTATTTTCCTCTAAAATCTAGTTCTAAATATTGGCTTTTGATTGCAGGAAACAGAATCAATAAGAAAACTAAACTCGCTTATGACCTCTAACTTTGCACGGTTGCTAAACAATACACACTATCTTCCCCCACAATACCCGCGAACGACGACACTTTGGACCTGAGCTCGCTTGAGGAAAAATCACCTGCACACAACATCGCAATTGATTGTACGCAGTTTTTTGAATGAATCGCGAGCACGGCGCGATCCCGCGACACGCAACACTCTTCTAACTTCAGCTCACCGGAACCAATTCTATTTCTCTGTAGTTCGAATTCAACTGAAAAAAGAAAAATGTGCCAACATGGCTGATTATTTTGGCGCGTGTAAATTCATCTAGTAGAACGAAGGAGGCCGAAAGCCGAGGGGCTCACACTGCTGTTCTCAACAAAGGTCACCGAGTACAAGTTCGGTTTTATGGTCATCGTCGATTAGAATGCGCCGCCGCTGAAGTGGGCTCTTGCCTGCATAATCGAGTTGCATCCAGGCAAAGATGGGAACACACGTGTGGTGAGTTTGCAAACCGCAACTGGTACCTGTTACCACGCGATATCATTATTGTTAATCATGAATCATTAATGAACGGAGAAGGAATGTATTTTCTCATTTTTACATATCTGTTACCTCAACCATGAAAGGAGCATAGACAAGACGCAAAAATGTTTGATAACCGTCATAAAGCAATAAAACGATAAATCGTTCCGATGCCTATCCGTCGTAGCAGATAAGCAAATCACGTGATCTGAAGCCTGCATGCGTAGAGTAGGAGCAAGGAAATATTAATAGAAGAAAATAGAATATGCAGGCAGCATCACGAGGAATAAGGGAAAGGAGGAATGTGAATCATTTCTTCACAGGTATTTTTTTTGTAAATCATTTCGGCTATATAAGCCCATAGTTGTAACAAATAAAGTTAGTGTGTTCCAAGCAGTCGTACTCATCTTATTTGTGAAAGAAAACGTTCTTGAAGTTTTCACTTGCAATTTCAAATCTTCCCTTCAGAACAACTAGTCCTTCGCCTGAGATAGGAATCTAGCTTTGGAGTAGAAAATCGAAAAATTGCATTTGGTAACTAGACTACAGAAGTGGACAAAGATTTATACATTGAGGCTTAGTGCAATTGTATTTCATATCTGACAGAAAATCAGCCCTTCGCTTGAGAGAGGTGTCTGACCTGAAGGATAGGGCCGAAATACACGGTATACACACTTAGAAAACTTTACAGTACTCGGCAATCTTTTACCAAACTTTCAACAGCTGAACGTTCGGTAGTCCGATTTAACGGATTTCTGTAAAGTTTGACAAGTTCCGGTAATTTTTTTACCGAAATACTGTAAAATTTCACCGAAATCCGGTAAATCGGATTACTGAACGTTCAGCTGTTGAAAGTTCGGTAAAAAACCACCGAACACTGTAAAATCTTCTAAGTGTGTATAGCCGAGATTTATTCTCTTCGTCTTCTGATTAGTTGAACATTTACGAATTGCCGTTGCTACGACTGGAACAAGTAAAAACCGAAACTCTTGTGCAGGTACCACTAGAAGAGCCGGTAAGAAGATCTGCCTGCTGCCACTACACAACAAAGAGGACTGCGATCCTATGTAACTGATGTTTCGAAATTGCCAATTTCAACGCCCCGGAGAATGTTGATACCCGTGACGTAACCTAAGTAACCAGACAATCTACGAAAAACAGAAAAAAACATTACACCCATTTTCCTTTCACGCACATACACACATGTAGTTAATTGATAAATCAGAGTAAAATTGTTTGACGAGTCAAACAGACGCGTTTTGATTTCTCGTTCAAAGAAAACGATTCCACTGAAACCGAAACTCTTTCTTTACAGTCCATTCTTTCGGCGAGTGTCGAGGACAGATGCTGCATCCTTTGATTATAACTGAAAAATATGGATTAAAATTTACTGGTAGGATTGTATGAGAAATTAAAGAATCATAACTAAGAAAAGTAAGATAAAAAATAATAAAATTGAGTTGATTGTTGCAATAAAACAAAAGCAGAGTAGATCATTCCTATAATAAAAGATAAAGTTTCAATAAAAAGATTTTAATTTTATTCCCTGAAAATTAACAGATTATTCTATAAGACATGTCTTCAAAAAGAATCTAATACCGTTTTATTTGCATTACAAAGTAACTAGATTGCCATAAATATTTTCAAGCGATTTTTGGGAAAAAATGAATTTTAGCTTTTCAAAATTCGCCCCAACCTTCTTTCCCCCCTCCCCATGTTGTTCAAGGTTGTAAACCAACATCAACATCATTTAAGCTAGTCGTGACACCGATTAGAGTGACGATACGGATGATCAAGATAAAAACTAGATAACAACGGATATCTATTCCAGCTTGGAAAAGCGGCAGTTTGATGGGTCAGTCGCAAGCAGACTTGTCTGTCTCTATAGACGATGTAAGCAGAATGCATAACTTTATCCGAGGCTACCAAAGTTACATGAAGATTCCGAAGCGAAGAAAGATTACCGTACTGGAGGAAACATCAATATTAATCGCTCTGACGATGTAGTCATATTTATATTGTTGTTGGAGACAAAAAGGGAAAATCAGTTGAACAGAAATCGATTTAGCTCGTGATCTAAACATTATACCCAATTTCGGAAGTAGAGCGTTGGAGTCGTACAGTGATCGCTAAAATATAGACGGAGGTATAAAGAACGTAGAGAAAAATCGATTTTCAATGAGCTGATTTTTTAGCGTTTGCATTTTGCTAAGAATTTGTGTGGATAAGGGCATTGTGGTTATCGAATACTGTCCATCCATGATCGCCGACATCTCTTGCAAGTTATTAGGAGTCTAACATAAAAGCAGTTCTGGGAAATGTTGGGCTTAAGGTGAAGAATACCTTAGCCTGATACTTCGCGAGCATAAATGTTATCCCCACTTAGCAAACACTAATGAAAATGCTACTCTCTGATCCTTGTAACGTACCAACTGAAGAGTAGCAAGTTATATGGAAGATAACATTTGTGCTCTAGAGAGGTTTCGCGCTAAGGATAACGCTTGTATCTTCATCTTAATCGTGTCACAGAGAAGCTAGGTGAAAAATAAATTAATTCTGTGAACATAAGTTTCCTAGGGTGCTGCTCATCGGTTTGACAACCAGCAGTAGTGTATTTATCTGTACTTTTTGTTCAATTCGAGTTAATTTTGGAATAAGCATTAAATTGATTATAAAATGATTGATTTATAAATTGATTATAAATGGGTTTATCATTATCCTATGCTAGATGCTTAAAATTCGAAGTACTAAGTGTTGTATGAGATCCCAACATGTATGATGTATGATATGTACTACCACCCATTGTAGCACGGAAACTAAGTCCGACAGCAATGGGTTCTCCTCTCTGTTAGACTTGATCAAGCTTTAATTACCACTGATTATCCTAATCATGCCGTTGTATGAAGGGCCAAAAAGGGGTTGGGTGGATCGATATGCAACATCACTTATACGTATCCACAGGGATATAAAGAATCTCCTTCCAACAACAAGATTGGACAATTGGTCAAAAGAGCAAGCTATCTAACATGAGGATGCCCCAATGGGCGGGGAGAAGAGCCAGCCCTCTATTCACAAACTGTTAGCAATGGGGAGTTGGCATTCCCACTCTCCCCATCCAGAGTGCTTCAATCGGGTGCCCTGATGGTCCCTCCCATTCCCATGAAATATTTATATAATGGTGTATATATTAATGTGAATGAAAAATACTACAAGCATTCGTATCTATAATATATGATCTTCATTCGGTTAATCCTGAAATGCAAAAAATGTTGTAAAATGTTAGAGTGTAGAGTTCTGTGGTTCCGCGCTTAAGCACGTTTTCGTTCGTTTTCAGCGATAGCAGCTATTCACCAAAATCTTGATTCGAGTTATCCTGAAAAAGTTTGTTAAATCTATTGAAATTTTACAAAACTAACATTTATACATTTTAATTTACTGTTGCCATGGTCACTATTTGCTACTTGATGCTGATTTTATAATAGCAGTCCGCTTTTATTTTTGCTGACCTAAAAGTTATTTCTACCGAGTTGGGAATGGGAAGATTTGAGTGGAAGGGAGTTAAAGATAAATGGGCAAAAAACAATAAGTAATGTTTTAATCATCTTTGAAGTAAAATCAATAAAACAATATTACCAAATATAATGATATTGTGAGTTATGATCAAGTAATAAAGGTTGAAATGTAAAATCAAACACTAGCCAAATGGCACACAGCGCTGCATGAATCAGATCAGCTCATAATTGGTAAAAAGTCCATTTGTAAACCGGAAATGACAAATACATTCAGCAATAAGTGCAAAAGCCTACCACAGATTCCGTAATTTTCAAAAGCCTACCACAGTTGTAATTTTCTGCGTTATATACTGGACATATAAGGAATGCTAGATGTCATAAATTGAATGTATGTTTCGTGTTTAAGCCAAATACCGCCTAAATCAGGTTTGTTGCATGAAAATGTGAAGGTCGTGATATGATGGAAATAATACGATGTTGTAAAGAAATACTACATAATGTACATATAATAATTAAATGCCGCTATTTGCCTCTCCCACTGCGTTGTTAGATGATTGAAACTCTAAAATAGCAAAAATTCCAACGTGATATAATGAAATAAAGTTGATCACCTGGCATCCTAGCAAAATAGCAAAGAAAATTTAGACAAATAAATTTCATACGAGTATGATTACTGCCCAAAAACGGAAACTCAATAAATCCAAAACAAAAAATAAATTAGAAATGAATGACAGGAAATTCTTCGATAACTCTTTTTTTCTACTGGTCCCATAAATGATTCTTTATGTCTGTAAAATAGAAAAGGTAGGCTCATAAACAATGTTAGTTTTTGAATTAACTAATTTGGACGACGAATATTTTTTTTTTTTTTTGTGGAATTTGTCGTATATTATCCTCTCTCTAAAAAAATGTAAATACCATCCTATCTTTTCAAATACACAACGTGAGTTAGGTGGGCCAAAACTTACAACGATGCAAATGCGAAGCTGAAAATACCATTGAATAATATTGTGAAGGGATGTTATAATATAAAATGATAATAACAATTATATTTGTAATGTCTGCATGTCTACTGATCCTGCTGCAATTGTAGAAGGACTTGCATTATCATAGCCACGGGGGAAGAAAGCAATTCAAAATTATTATACAACACTTGGGAATTCCATGGATGATCTGAAATTATATACCGTATAAAGAATACTCCCATTTTTCGTGGTAGGGTAAGATTTCAGCATGCTACTTTACCGGGGTTACGCTGCCTACATCGCCTTGGTGCGGATGCCACCTAATGTATAGTTGACGCGATACAGCGTTTCTTACTCAACCGTTGGATGCCAGGACAGACGCTGTTTGAGCCGCACCTCCTTGGTGGACAGACGCTCGGCACGCACCTCCTCAATCTAGCTGAAGTCAGAAGGACAACAGTGCCCAGGCTGCACTACCAGCTAAGTACGCAACCCTTAGCTGGCGGTCTTTGTCATCTTTTGACCCGTGGAAGCATGAGGTAGGAACTTGTGAGGACCATAGCTATGTTGCGTGGACGCACGCTCCATCTCAGGTGTCTACTCACCATTTTGCAGCCCTGTTCATGTGATGAAAAAGACTATGATTGATGTTTACATTTCATGTTTAGTTTTCAAGATGGCGACGAAAGAAAAACAAGTGCGCGAGCGAATTTTGTACGGGCGTACGGCAAATCCTGACTTGTCAATACGGGTCCTTGCAAAAACATTGGATTTGCCTAAATCCACTGTTCACAATGTGCTCAAATCATTTTCGGAACGTTTGACGGTGGAGAGAAAACCGAGAAGTGACAAAAACATTGGACGCGCTGATCCTGTCATGGACCGAAAGATGAAAAGGATATTAACGAAAAACCCAAATCTCTCCATTCGAACGGTGGCTCGTGAAATAGGGATGTCTCCCGGTTTTGTCCAAAAATCAAAACAACGTTGGGACTTAAGTCGTATAAAGTAAAAACAATTCCAAATCGCAACGACAAACAGAACTTGGCAGCAAAATCACGGGCTCGAAGTTTGTACTGCGAATATTTGACGAAGTTTTTGCGTTGTTATGGACGATGGAACTTATGTCCTGGAGGATTTCAAGCAGCTTCCAGGGCTGACTTTTTACTCTGGTCAGAAATGCTACAGCTGAGTATTTCAGAACGAAGAAGGCATCGAAATTTCCCAAAAAATACCTTGTGTGGCAAGCAATTTGCCCGTGTGGCAAAAAGAGTAAATCTTTCGTCACTACAGGCACAATCAACAAGGAGATCTATCAGAAAGAGTGTCTGCAGAAGCGATTGCTACCCTTCATCAAAAGTCACAAAGAAACACCTTTGTTCTGGCCCGATTTGGCATCATGCCACTATGCTAAAACTGTAATGGAGTGGTACCAAGCAAATCATGTGAACATTGTACCAAAAACCTCAAACCCGCCAAATTGCCCAGAGCTACGACCAATCGTGAGATTTTGGGCTCTGATGAAGCGGAAGCTTTCGGGAAAGAAGCAATGAATCAAAGACATCAAACACTTCCAGCAAATTTGGACAAAGACGGCTTCTACGATTTCTAAAGAGTCTGTACAAACCCTAATGGACGGAGTTAAGCGCAAAGTTCGAAAATTTTATGCAAATACCGAATAACTATGTTTTGTCTTCACGAATTGTTAGAACAAATCCCATGAATCTGAAATAAACAACTACGACGGAAATTTAATGCGAAATTTATGTTTTGTTCATGTTTTGAGGTATCCGGATTATTGCGGGTACAGACCTTATACTGATATTAAAATGACCCGTGCATCAATAATCAAAATTCAGATCCTCAAATTCGAGCATCCTTTATGGAAATCAAAAAGTGGTCTTATTGTTTTGTCGTATACGGTATCTGTAACTTTTAAAGTGGTGAATGAAAAATGATGGATTTAATGCGGAAGAGAATTCAGACTACTTCTGGACCATAGCTGAAATTTCAGCTCAATTGGTTCTCGAGAAAATGCTGCCCCCTAACATGACCATTTTGTATGAAAATCAGGCTTTGGTCTTATTGTATTGTCCATCACTGTATAACGGCTATATTATAGTGAACTCTAACATAGATTTCAAGCGCCGTGTGGCGGCACCTTAACTGTGCATCAGTCCATCAAACATCCCTTCACCCAAGCTGATTGTAGTCCTCGAATAATTTGAATTCGATTTCCCTGTTTGATTGGACGACAATCGACAGCGGGATGATGGGCCAAAGATGTTTGCTGGCTTTTGTCATCATTTTACCCATCGCCCGTTTCAACCGCACTTCTGTCGCCACCAGCCTACTTCGACAGCAAAGATGGTAGATTGCGAGTTAACGATAAGAATCAAGTGGCGAATTATTTGCGTTTCCTGGTTTTTGGCCCATTTCATCGTCCAAATCTGCGATGAATGGATAAGGGATGCGTCGTGCGTGTGAAAATGATGTGTATGGGAAGTTTTTTTTCTTCTTCTTGGAATGCAAATTTTGGGCATTGAGATGACAGCTCCGTTGGTTGGAAAACGATTGACCGAGTTCTAACGGACTTTTTTTTTTTTCTCCTGAAGGAGGCAGACAACGGAAGGGAAACTACCAATGTTTGTTGACGGCAGTCTCGAGGTTAATCGGAAGGTAGTTTCGACAACTGACTTTTTTTGGGCATCTGTTAGCTTTTGGGTTAGCTTGATTTTTTTTATGATTTGAAGCATTCTTGAAATCAATTAATTTACAAGAAATTCACATCGCATTGCGCCCTTGGATCGTACCAATAAATTAAAATGCTTCCCCTGTCTGCAGTGGAAGGTAATTTGCATTTAAGATTTGTGATTTGTTTATTTCATTATTATCCCGGGACAATCGAAAGATAAGCTGGCAAATTAGCGAACGCGTCTACTTTCTTTCTTCAGCAGTGAAGACAAACGTAGATCCCACCCCTACAAACCACCACCCTGATCATCATCGAAGTAGGGTTTGAGTTTTGATGCTTTTGGAGCGCTGATTGAACGCAGTGCCACTCGTTCATTGTTAGGAGAAGAAGCTGGAACAAAACAAGAAGTTTTGTTGACACAATAATCTAAATTTTTGATTATGATGAACCCAAGAAAAATTCTGCAGAGTAGTAAAAATTAGCATTTGAAATTGAACCAAAAGGCCAGGCAAATCAAGTTAGTCAAATGTCAATCATTAATGTGGTTTGATGGGTGCCCGGCTCAGACGAGGACAGGGATGACAGCAAAGTGAAATGAATTATTTCCACGGGAAAAGATAAACAAAAGCCTCCGCCTACTAAGGGCCACGCCAATAAGCGGTTCCGAATTTTATTATTGCTCTTGAACAGAAAATCTCTTCTTTGCGGCCATTTGACTGCTTCATAAACATTTGCTACGCTTGGTAAACGCTTTGTTGGTGCCTACTCAATTTTGCAAAAAAGTAAATACCCCAGAAAATGAAAACTTTTGGAATGTGAGAAAATGAGTATGATTCAAGGCGCCAGAAAGTGGTTCTTTTCTGCCCAACTATTTTAGCTGACTTCTCTGCGAAACGGCAAAATGCACGAGAAATAGTTCTATTCTTCGTTCAAAATTTTCATTCTTAATAATTTCACAACCCCCTCACCACACAAACGGACAAATTAAAATGGCAACTACAAGATTGATGTTGTTTTACTGGTACTTATGCTTTTGCAATTAAAAACGCGCGCCATGAATTTTGAGTACACCCTTACGCTGTGTATTATTATAGCTCGGAATTACCAACCAGGCCGGAAGGTCATATCGAGCCAAAAAAAAAAAGCCGAAACTCGTTTCCATCCTTCCCTCGCTTGGGTTTCACTTCTTGTAATTTCGCTGCCCTGGACAAGCCGAAAAAAGAAGCAAAAGATTCGAGCTAAAGTGGGAGTAAAAGTACAAAATATCGGCTATATATTTTAAACACGACTTTCCTTTTCTCAAACGCCGCTCATTCCTCCCCCGACTATGCCCTGAAGAGGAAAAATTGCCGTGGAAGCAAATACCTCCTCATTCCGCACTTTCACTTGAACTCATTTCCAACGGCGAGTAAAGAGGAAAAAAAGGGGGATCCTTTTCTTTGCCTACGTCCTCTTATTCACAAAGTTAGGAAATAAGCGCAAAGAAAAATAACGGGCCAAATCGCGAAGAAAACGGGATCTGTTTTAATAGCCTCGCCTCAACCAAGCAACCCGGCCAAGTCGTCTGATGGCTAAAAAGAAGCGATTTTAGCGCAAAGCAAGGCCTGCTTTTCTTCCTTCTTAATGTCTGTCTATAGAGAAGGGTGGGCAGGCAGGTGGAACGGGCCAAAGACGCTCGGTGTGTGGGTGGCGAAAATTTCTTTTTACTGCTGATGCTGGCCTCAAGTTATTTTTTTTTTACATAAAAAAGGGTGGCTTGGGTTCGCTAATAGAAAGCCCAAGCGCCAGTGAACCCTTCCCGCTCACTTCTCGCTCTCTCGGTCGCTCATTTTAGGATGAGGAAGAACGAATGGGACCTGCTTCATTTGCCTGCTGTTCGTGGAGTGATCGCCTGGTTGAGGATGCTGAGTTGGCACTGTTTGTGAAAATTAGCCGAGTTTTGAGTTACGGTTTTGTTCCGCATGGGAATAAAGGCAGGTAAATCGTTTGAAAACTGCATTGTATTGTATAGCGGGTAATAAACAAGTTGAAAGTACTGTTAAATAACAATTACAGGTGGGATTTGAACACTAGTCCTTGGCGTGATAGGTTTGTACCTTCCTTGCTAAGCCAACTCCGATTGCTGAAAAGAAAACTCTGAGTTTCTATGATACTTTCCGTTGGCAGTAAAACCACAATCTTGTACAACTAAAGCTTGCTTCAGATAGAATTGGAACAAAAACAATTGCCTGTATTTCAATTATTTATTATTTAATTCAAGATCTTTTTTTTATACAAATGTAGCGTTTTCTTCATACTTTTAAGAAAAAATACGGATAAAATTATTCGTCACGGTTTCGAAGGAATTCTCGATTTTTTCCTGTAACACGGCTCATTAGGCGGCGCACACCTTCTTCGTCCATCGTTTTAGCTATCTTATTCCACCAGGTCTTCATCTGATTGATGTCTTTGACAACCTTTTCCTTTGCCTTGAGTCTCCTCTTCATGATTGCCCAGTATTTCTCAATAGGGCGGAACTGGGGACAGTTGGGTGGATTAAGGTTTTTCGGAACAACCTGGACCCCTTTCTCTGCATACCATTCTTGAACGACTTTGCTGTAATGACAGCTTGCCAAATCTGGCCAAAACATTACGGGATGGTCGTGGGATCGAATGAACGGCAAAATTCGTTTTTGGAGACACTCTTTTTGGTATAGTTCCGACGTCATTGTCTTATTTGTAACGAAAACATTCGCAAATGCCCTGCCAAATCATGAATTTTCGTGCAAATTTGTCGGCAAAAACAAATTTAAATTTGGCTGGAACATCCCCCCGAGCCGTTGCCAAGTAAAATTGTTGACCTGGGATTTGCCCGAAGTCAGCCTTGACATAGGTTTTATCGTCCATCAGAAGACACCCGTCGAACTTGGTCAGCACCTGGTCGTATAGCTTCCGAGCACGGATTTTGGCCACACTATTCTGTTCCTTCCCGGAGTCAAGTTCTCCTCACGGTACTATGGGCAACACCGAATTTTCTGGCCAAATCACGGTCCGACAGATTGGGATTCCTCTTAATCGTCTTCAAAATATTACCACGCAGTTTCCGGTCGACAGTTCCACTCCGACGATTGGCTTGAGGCTTCCGAATCGTCGTCAATGTTTCCTTATACCGTTTGATAACGCGCCATACGGTATTTCTGGGCAATTTCAGTTTGGTCAGGGAAAGTCTAGAGGTGGTCAGCAGGGTCTGGGTGGCCAACGGGGGTCAGAATACGCATATTTACATACTTTACTGCCCATAATTGCATAATTTAAGGAAAACCCTACATGCCCAAAATCCACATTTTTGTTGCTACGCATTCTTCATCACACAATACTGAACAAGGAAACAAACATTTTTTGTTCGAAAATTTGTAAAGAATATTGAAAATAAATTTTTGGCGTATACAACAGCCTGATTTTTCCGCCAAGCAATGTGAACAAATCTTCAACAAAACGTCTGTTTGTTCACCTAAGTTGACTTACAATTTAGTGTTTGTGACCACCCTTTCAAAATCTCTGACCAGCCCTAACCCACTTTGACCGTTCCTGACTCTCCCCTTGACCGCCCCTGAAATACCTCTGACCTCCTCCATGACCGCCTCCCTTGCTCACCACAGAACTCAACAGAATACAAAAAAAAGAAATCGATTGTACCAATTATCGATATCGAATACCAATTATCGACACAAGATCGCCCAATCCTAGCATATCTAGCTGTCAAATACATAACCACAAAAGTAAAAGTTGCAGTAAATTGACTCCAGGCGGCACGTAATTTGCAGTTTTATCGAGTAAAGGCTGGTGACGGTGAGTTCTTCATAACATTCTTCAAGTGGGAGCAAAATGATAGTGTTGATTGAAAAATTTCTTGTTAGATCCAAAATGACACATCAGAACATCAAACAATGAAAGCGGAAGTCAATTACTTTGAGGATCAAAATAAATGTTGTGGATGTGCTTGCGAACGGTGAAGGTTGTGCCTGTGATGGACGGAGACTTCAGTTTAATGAAGCCTCAATAAGATCTATCCGCAAAAATGATGCAGCCATTCGCAAAGCGGTTATCCATAGAACTGACGCAAGCTCAAATTCAATATCATACGCAGGAGATCCGTTAGTAGAACAAATAGAGAAATCGCTTCTTATCTGGATTGAAGACAATACCCAGCAAAAGGTTCCCCTGTCGGCAGACCCATCATTCGTGAGAAGGCCATTCATTTATTCAATCAGCTGCAGCAACAGTAGCCGTCAACAAGTGAGTCCGATTCAACGCATTCGCGTTTTTCGGTGAGCGTTGGTTGCTTTTCCGGTTTTGTCAAACGGAACTCTCTTCACAGTGTGTTCCTGAAAGGGGGAAGTGCGTCGGCTGATAGCGAATCGGCTACAGCTTTTTCAGCACTTTTGAAGGAAATTATTGCACAAGGAGGTTTTGCAGATCAGGTTTTCAATTTCGATTAAACTGGCTTGTTCTATAAGAATTGCTCGGGCGGAAAAATGTGCAACCTGGTTTAAGGCGGTTAAAGACAAAATAACTCTTCTGTTCTGTAGTAACGCTTCCTGGAACCGCATTCTCAAAGCACTCCTTATAAACCGTGCACTCTGTCCGCGATCGATGAAGAACATGGATTTCGACTCTTTGCCAGTGTACTGGTAGACAAAATCCAAAGCCTGGGTCACCAAAGAGATATTTTCCAAGTGGTTTGAAGAGTGTTTTTTTTTTCGGAAGTAGAGGAATACCTACAACAGAGGGGGCCTCGACTTCAAGGTATTGTTGGTTCTTGACAATGCACTAGGTCACCCACAGATTTTCCATCCAAAGTTGTCTTTCTACCGGAAAACACGACTTCCTTGATTCTGCCGCTAGACCAAGGCATAATTGCGACGTTCAAGCGATATCACATTAAACAGTCATTTAAAAACAGTAGAGGAAACTTAAGTATCTGTTCTTCTTCTTTAGCATTTCAAGCTTATCGCTTTCACAATTCGCTTATTGCTTGCTCTAAACTTAGTGTTCTAAATGCACTTCCACAGTTATTAATTAAGAGCTTTCGATACCAAGGAACCATTTTTGCATTAGTATGATTGTGTGGCAAGTAAAATCAAACGCTATTGCCCAGGGAGTCGAGAAATTTTCCTTTACGAAAAATTTCTAGACCAGACCGGGAATCGAACCCAGCCACCTCCAGCATGGTGTTGCTTTGTAGCTGCGCCTTTATCGGCTGAGCTAAGGGAGAACCCAACGTATCCGTTACGGATGCTTTTTATTTATTCACGGTTCGTGAATGTGTCAAATACATAGCGATGGTACTTTCTGAAATTCGAAAAAGCACGTTGAACGCTTGCTGGAAGTCTTAATGGCCAGAATGCGTCGTAGTCAGAGATGTTGTTTCATCTGAAGATGTGAATGCTCAAATAATATTCCTGGCGCATGCTGCGACAGGAGAAGGATTCTTTGGTCCAGCAGACATTGATAAATAAACTGCTTGTAGATAATACGCTGAGAGATGCTGGACTTGCTGAAAATGATTGAAGAAGACATAGACTTAGATCAACAACCGGATGACTTAACTCCAGATGCACTCAAAAGAGCAGAACATTTTCACGATGAATTGTAGAAGCATGATCCGCATATAAAAAGAGCCGTGTCCTTTAAAAACTACCTACAATACTGTATTGCCTGATACAAACAACTCTCTAAACAGTTTCATGGAAGTGACAAGGTTGATGATGAACCACTTGCACGAAAACGTGTAAGGGTGATCTACGATGGCAGCGATTGAAGTTTTTATTATTTTGCCTTACTTCACTAAATGACTTACTTACTTCAATGACTTACTTGCTTAAATGAATATTGTAAACTGTAATTCTGTTACTATCGAACTACCTTAAATAAAGAATTGTTTACAGAGGAAGGCACCTCCATCTTACATATCGCACTCATCAACACATGAGCCGGGACCAACAGCTTTACTTTCCCTCCGAAGAAAGACGTGTCCAGAGATTTATTGCCTCAAAAATCCCACCGACCTCGACCGGGATTGAACCCAGACCCACTGGGGTGCCAAGTAGCAGTCATGCTTACCACTACACCACCGATGCCGGCGTCTAAACATCAATTACATTCGGAAAATATCAACATATCCGTTTTTTTTTTATCGTGCATTAGAATCCGTATTGTACAAAACAATCCGTGCAGAAAGGCCTGCTTTGAAGTTAACAGAGTTTAAAGAATTATACAGAAGTTCACAGAACCTCTTTGGGGTACATATTTCAGAAATGCATAGAACTTCCCTGGACTTAATGGAACTTTCCTGATTTTCATAGAACTTCTTAGAAATTCTTTGAACTTCCCAGACATTTTTAGAACTTTCCAGAAGTTAACAGAACTTGCCAGAAGATCCAGAATTTTCCAGAATCACTCCCTAACCCTACTTGAACTCTCCTTGTACCCCCATGACCCCCCTGATCTCCCCTCTTTGATCACATCTGCCCTAGACCAGCCATGATTTCCTTTGACAGCCCCTGTCCACC
>JAHHFK020005104.1:0-95058 GCA_024533555.2 Aedes koreicus | reverse complement strand
TGTTCGTGTTGCTTAGCTAAACATGCTCTAGTTGCCATTCTCTTAAGAGTACCTCCGATCGCATCACAAGAACTCTTGCCGTGTGAAGTTGCAAAAAAATGCCATTCAATTTCAATATTATGTCTATCTTTAAATCCACAGAGGCTAGCCATTTTTTTTATGTTTATATTGTGACGCTGCTCCGCCTGACATAAAAATAATCTTTTTAATTGTAATTTGTGATTTTAAATATTCCAATAATTTTGAGATAAACAACTGAACTGCTACAGTGTCATGCTTTAAAGCATCAGAAATGATCACAAAACTTATGCGTTTTAGTGTACCGTTTTCTTTGTAATATGCTACAAATGAATGTATTGTACATTGAGCATTATTCCAATGATAAATTTGTACTTCATCTTGATGAACAAATGTGTGGTTTTCAGAAAAATCACAAATAATTATGATTTCACCATCTTCTACCGTTTCCTTTTTTGTTTTTGTTTTTGTACTTTGCTTATTTCTTATGTTGTCATGATATATTAATTTTACACTTTTTTTTTCATAAAAAAGGAAGCAAACTCTTCTGATGGTAAAGTCTTTAATTCAAAATTACACCTATCAGTCGTAATCCACTGTTCAAATGACACTTCTTTAATTTTTTTTTCTCTTCCAATTTTTCTAAAATTGCTGTTTCTGATGCTGACGTATCGTAACAATTCATGAACGCACGATGATGGCAAAAGTATGTTCTAAATTGTGCATCGCACAGAACTTGTTCCATATAGATAGTGCGATCACATAAAATGCGATTTACTTTCAAGCTGTTGAGCATAAGATTCGCATTATTACACAAACGTTATGGGATCCTGATTTACTAAGAAGTTTACAATGTTTTGGCCGTAAGGCTGCAAATGAGCTAAAACTTAGTTCAACATCTTTATGGGTTTCATTAAAATGCAAGTATGACTCTTTGAGTGACATCGTAAGGAGACGTTTTTGTGTTACCTAGCGGACACCACTCGTCACTACAGAGACATAATCTCTTTAGCACATAATATTCCATCTTTGGCGACTAAATCCTTTACCTGCAAGTAAAGAAATAATAGATTAGTTTTTTGATTATTTTTTTCAACATGACATGAAATTATATTCAAAGATGTTCATAAACCTTATTTGTGTTGCAGTGTATCTGCTGGCTTTGAATTCATCCACGATTCTTTGCGCAGTCCAAGACTTTGGCAATATGGACAAAATTTGAAATTGTTGATCGTGAGTACATTCAGTATCGGCAAATTTTTCCTTTAACTGGTTCATTATTACCTCGTAGTTCTTAGCCTTGGCGTTGAGAGTTGTTTGGTCCTCATGTTCCAAAACGTCAGATATATGACGCTTAACTCCATCCATAATCTCCTTGGTTTTCTGCTGGGGGTAGGAAGCACTTCTCTTTTTCTTCGTGGAAATTGGCGATACATGAATTCCCATGATGCCATTGTTGAATGTCTCGATGTTATATGACAAACTTATTTTATTAACAATAGACTCCGCTGAAGTCGATGAAGCTAGAGACGTAACGGATGGCACGGTATTGACTATGGATTCACTTTCCATATCTACAGGTCTCGTTGATTGCACACCACTGGCAGAAGGCACTTCCTCATCATTCGAAGGTGGTGGTTTTTGTTGGGAACGATAAACTAGGGGGCGACACGTATTGCAGATTTGCATCGAATTATCTAATGGTATCTTACAACCTAAAGATCTTATTTTTTCAATAACACCACCTGTCAAGTTTCTAGTCCCTAAACCACACTTCTTCGATTTGGGTAGAGGTTTACAACACTTGAAAGTATTATCCATGATTGAAAATAAACTTGCTTGTTTAACTTGAAAAGCTATTACAGATAAACTCAATTGATGAGGTGAAGAACTTCCCAATACATAGCACTTTGTTGACTTTGTACCTATCTTCATTTCAAATGTATGGCAGACTCCATTCTATTGAAATGTACCTATAAAAAATTTGTTCCAGACACGGGTATAAATTAAAAATGTAAATGACTGCTGTCTTCTCAATGAGAGGCTTAAAAAATCCCGATAAATGTATTAACCGTTTTTGCAAAAAAGAAGAAGTTTGAGTTTGATCATTTACTTCAGATAGCATCAGTTTGCATCGCTTCCGTTGCGTCTAAACAGAAACGGGTAAGGCTGACAGCCTGCATGTCTGAGAAAGATTTGGTCTTATTCAATAATCTATCATGTAACATTTTGTTGTGGACATCGTGACTAACATTTGAAAATGGCTGAAAATATTGTTACAACAATACTGTTCGCAATAACTTCAGAACGGCTTGGTTTCCGAAAAAAGTTTATTTGTTCTTTTTTATCCAAATAAATACGTGAAGTCTATTTTTGATAAAATTATATTATAAAATACGCGATTTCACAAAATTCAAAAAATCTATTAGGTGCGCAACTAAGTTCCCGCTGTTTAGCAATAGATGGCGCCAGTAGTAAGTGCTGGTCGAATATTGTACATCTCAAGCGTCATAAACCAAGCTCAGACATATGGTAAACAAACCGCTTTGCCAAATCAGTGATTTTGGTTTAGTGTTATATATTTTGGTAGTTTGAAGATGTCTGATTTCGTGCCAAATAATCGTCATTAGCGGGAAGTGTTGATTTTCTTCTTTCATTCGAAGAAAACGGCGGCTGAAGCACATCGAGAGCTCCAAAAAGTTTACGGTGATGCTGCTCTGAGTGAAACAACGTGTCGTGATTGGTTTCGTCGCTTCAAAAACGGTGATGTTTTAAGTGTTGATGATCGTCCGTGTGAATAAAGGCCAAAAAACTTCGAAGACTTTGAATTGGAGGCATTGCTCGATGAGGATCCGTGTCAAACGCTAGAAGAGCTTGGTTCAGGGTTAGGAGTTTCCCGCCAAGCCGTTTCTAAGCGATTGCATGCGTTGGGAATGATTCAAAAGCAAGTAACTTGGGTTCCTTACGATGTGAAGCCAAGAGATGTTGAGCGTCGTTTTTTCGTCTGTGAACAACTGCTCCAGCGGCAAAAAAGGAAGAGTTTTCTACATCGCATTGTGACGGGTGACGAAAAATGGATTCATTACAGTAACCCAAAACAGAAACATTCATGGGGACTGCCCGGGCATGCTTCAACATCGTCGCCTAGGCCGAATATTCACGCTGTGAAGGTTATGCTGTGTATTTGGTGGGACCAAGTTGGTGTTATTTATTGTGAGCTGTTGAAACCAAACGAAACCATTACCGGGGAACGGTATCGAACTCAATTGATGCGATTGAGCCGAGCACTGCACGAAAAACGGCCACAATACGAGCACAGACACGAAAAAGTGATTCTTCAGCATGGCAACGCTCGACCTCACGTTGCGAAACCCGTGAAAACCTACTTGGAAACGCTCAAATGGGAAGTCCTACCCCACCCGCCATATTCTCCTGATATTGCACCGTCCGATTATTACTTGTTCCGTTCGATGGCACATGGTCTCACTGGTCAGCAATTCCACTCATATGATGACATCTCAAAATAGCTTGATTCTTGGATGGCATCAAAAGACGAACAGTTCTATCGAAATGGTATTTACGTTCTACCAGAAAGATGGGAAAAAGTCGTAGCTAGTGATGGGTAATACTTTGAATAATTCGTTTGTAACCTTTGTTTTCAAAATAAAGTTCCTTTTTCACCAAAAAAACAGCGAGAACTTAGTTGCGCACCTAATATAAAAAATAAAAAAACAAAAAAAAAAAAAAAAAAAAAAAACGTAATAATAAATTAACAAATAATAATAAAAATATAAAAAAAAAAAAAAAAAAAAAAAAAAAAAAAAAAGGGGGGGGGGGGCAAAAAAAAAAAAAAAATATTTTTTTTTTTTTTTTTAAATTAAATTTTTTTTTTTTTTTTTTTTTTTTTTTTTTTTTATAAAAAATTATTTCCTACCACCCCTTTTCTTACCACATTTTGTTCAGAGCAAAGAATTGATTTTATATTATAAAAAAAAAAAAAAATATTATACAACACCCCCCAGAAAAGAAAACCACAAAAAAATATTATATTTTTTTATAAAAAAAAATTTTTTTTTGGGAAAAAAAAAAAAGAAAAAAAAATTCATTAAAACCGGAAACTCGAGACAAAATCATTATATTTTAACTTTTCGGGCTGGAAATGCTCCATGAATTTTCTGCTTTATCTAATGCACATAAAGGGAATGCTAGATTTGGCAGAATATAATGGAATATTTCATGTAAATTCAAGCCATATAACGCCTGAATCCAGCCTTTTCTATGAAAGATTGCAAAAATTGTAGTATGGCGTATGAAAGATTGCAAACAACTTCGTTGATTACGCCTCTTTTGGCTTGGAATTAAACGAGGGGAAATTTTTCGCGCCTGTTAAAATCCTTTTTTTTTTTTTTAGTAGCATTCAGAAGGATGGAGCTACCTAACGCTACACACACACATGCATTTCATCAAGCAGAAGTTTGATTTCCTTACCTATGGGCCACGACCCATAGGCCCATCATATGAGTCTTTTAACGCATTGTTGAAGAATTTCGAGAACGGCTGGCTCATGCTTTGCTACCCTCCAATAGGGTTGAAGAAAATTCTCGCTCGCCGTGCAATTATGTTGAACTGTTGACTATGTACACAAGTCGACGACAACGAGATCGGTGATAACGATGATTGAGTTTGGAAAAAATTAAAAGACAATTTAAGTGGCTTTTTTTTATGAAATTTTTGGTATTGGGTCGCCTGCAAGAAGAACTCCCTTTATCTGCTATTCACTCGCCCAGATGGAATTGCGATAAAAAAGTTCGTTTTGTTTGGATTGATTGAAAAAAATCTGCATAAAGCCATTGCGTACGATAAAGTTTTGCTAAATGCAGCGTATCGTATTGTTGTCATAAGCTGAGTAAAAAAGCTAATGCATATCGATCTCAAGTGTTGAGATGATTTGATGGCATACAGACAGCTTTCAATGAACGACCGGGGAAAGTCAGAGCGGGAGTAAACTTTGCTGTCGCCCGAATAGTTTGTTTATTCGCGTCACTGCATTCTGATCGAACAGTTTGTTTATAGGACGCACAGAAGCAATCAATTCACTTTACGTCAGTCCGATAGTTCGGGTCAAGTGAAATGAAGACTTATGGCAGTGGCAACAAGCAAACGTCTCATTTAGAACTGTGAAAATGAAAATAGGTTTGTTTGAAATATGCAATTTCAAAAGGCAAACAAATAACACCAAACCAATCAAAATTGATCATCGTTGGCTACGTGGGATTATTTACAATTCAATCATAATTAAAGCATCTTAATTCTAAGCTGTAGATCATATGTAAGTGAGTGATTCTGCTCAATACGTAGCCACATGTCAATAAAGGCATCACACGGCAAATATTCATGATTGATACTTTTGCCTTCTTCAAGAGTCAAGAATCATTTTCGATGGCTGGCACCACTTATCATGTAGATCGAAACCCGATTATATTTTATATATTTTCGAACGATGAAAAACTTTGAATTATTCACTCTCAATTTCTAAATTCAGCTTGTGCACGGTATTCGAAAATATTGCCCCCGGCGTGGCACCAAAACGCGTAGATCTACGTCAAAAATCAAAAGTGTTTATTTTCAATTGGTAGACTCTGTAGGCGTGCAGCTTTTCTAATGAATTGCGCCTAGCTGGTGTATGAAGCCGCATACATGATGATAGGGAAAGTGGTTCTATGGATCTAGAATTGGGTCAATCGATAAACATGGCCTGTCTTTGAATTTTCATCAAATAGGTGTGCTATATAGACAATAATATTGCAAAAAAATTCTCATTAATAATTGATGAATCAATACATACACACTACCAAAATGTCATGTAAATTTCTGTCTCCTGAAACCGACACATGCAAGCGTCCTTTGGCACATAGGAATGAGTTGAAAGAGATGAGAAAATAAATTCAATCAAACACATCTTTCGTCGAATTGCGTATATGTCAGTTTCCGGAGACATAATTTTACACGAAATCTTTCTTTACGTTCCCCGACTTCTTAAAACATGAATTACGTCTCGTGTCTTCACAAACCTGATCCTCAATAGGACTTGTAAGACCCAAACTGAAATTATGGGAGCTCTCAAACTGCTTAACAAGTTTTTGAGCTTTTTCCGCATTTGTGAGAAAAATGTTATCATCTTCCTTAAGCGCTGGTATAGGCTTTAGAGGTTGTTTCAATATTTTAGAGAGTTTCCAGAAAGGTTTGGATCTTGGATCTAATTGTGACACATTATTTTCAAAATGTTTGTTCCTCAGGGCAGAGAAGCGATTTTTAATTTGTTTTTGTAAATCTGGCCATATGACTTTCATAGCGGGATCACGTGTTCTTTGATATTGACGCCTACGTACATTTTTCAGACGAATCAAGAGCTGAAGATCGTCTTCAATTATAACTGAATCGAATTTAACCTCGCATTTTGGCACTGAAGCAGCTCATGCTCTATTTATTGAGAAAGCCAGAGATTCAAGAGCATAATTAATTTCATTTCTTGTTTGCAATGGAACATTAGCATCAAAGTTGTATTCCTTAAATGTTCGATATTGACCCCAATTAGCTCTATGGTAGATGAAAGTAGAACTGATGGAATTAGAAATAATTTCTTGAGATGTTTCATATGTAACTGGAAGGTGATCAGAACCAAAGCCAGCATCGGTAATCAATTGACTACAAAGTTGACATGAATCAGTTAGGACCAAATCAATAGTTGAGGGATTTCTGGCTGAAGAAAAGCAAGTTGGGCTGTTTGGGTATTGAATAGTGTAGTAGCCAGCGGAACAATGATCAAAAAGTATATTACCATTGGCATTGCTTTGCGAATTATTCCATGAGCGGTGTTTTGCATTGAAATCACCAATAACGAAGAATTGAGACCTATGACGGGTAAGTTTCTGGAGGTCACCCTTGAGCCAGTTGTTTTGCTGGCCAGTGCATTGGAAAGGCAAATAGACAGCTATAAAAGTAAATTGGCCAAATTTTGTTTCAACTAAAAACCCCCAAAGTTTCAAAAACCTTGGTTTCAAATGAAGGAAGAATGTGATGTTTGAAACGCCTATCGACAATAATGGCAACGCCACCACCAGCTCCATTAAGGCGATCATTTCGGTAGACAAAATAATTTGGATCCCTTTTGACCTTATGGCAGGTTTGAGATAAGTCTTAGTTATAACAGCAATATGCACGTTATGAACTCTTAAAAAATTAAATAGTTCATCCTCGTTATCTCTGATGGATCGAGCATTCCTATTTAAAATATTTAATGACTTAAAATCCATTACTGAATTTCAATGTCATGACAATATTATTGGCAAATTGATCACATATAATCACATGTGATCACATATAAATTACTGAAGAAATGCAGACAAGTTTCTTCCATAAAAGCACTGCCGGTCAGTGGGAGATTGATTGTAAAGACACACAGACACACACATGACAATATTATTGGCAAATTTAACACCAGTTTGGATAGCTTCAAACATGGAATTTTTTCTAGCATATCGGTTATCATATCGATTAACGATTGCTCTAAAAATTCTAATTGAGGACTCAAATTCATCAGAAGTTACGTGGGAATGTTGGTTTTGGTTCCTACCCGTTGCAACGCCAGCGTAGTTAGGTCCATTTACATGTTGAACATTGTTAACAACATGGTTAGGTAAAATGTAGGGTTTGCAGATTGAATCCTGTTGGTGCCTGCAGGTATCGAAATTGTATTTGCTGCTTGTTGAGCGTTTGAAGTTACAGTTGGAAAAACCTGTCCGCTGTTTCTACCGACGGTTTGGTAGGAATTAGTTCTTTGCTGATCGTTGTTAACAGCTGCAGAATGGGTAGTAGCTGGTCGGGAACGTGTATCGTTTCCTACCTGGCGTTTAGTACGCGACTGCAAAATTGCTTTGCGAGTCTTGCACTCCCAAAAATTTGATTTATGGTTTTCACCACAATTTGAACATTTGAATTTTTGTGGTTCTTCCTTCACAGGACAGTCGTCCTTAGTGTGCAAGGAATCACCACAATTCATGCATTTACCAATCATATGGCAATGTTTTTTTCACTTGACTTGAAGTGAACTAAGTAGGAATCGTTTGAAATCCCTTTGCGAGAATCCAGGCCAAGCCGGGATTTCATTTTCATTTTAATTACTTGGACTGGGCTAATCCCAAGTAATTTTATCCACTCGTTTTTTTATTTCTTCCAGAGATTCACCACTGGGCAGGCCTTTCAAGACAACCTTGAAAAGACGCTCAGCTTTGGTGTCGTATGTGAAAAAAATGTGGTTCTTCTGAGTAAGATACTCAAGAAGACGTTTGAATCCGTCCAAGGTTTCTGCTTGCAAACGGCATTCACCTTCTCTGGAAATTTGAAGGGAATATTTCACACCTTCAACAAATGTTAAGATTTCCTTGCGAAAAGCATGGAAATCCGAAATTGTCATCACAATAGGGGGAACTTTTTCCTTTCTCAATCGAGAAAGTTTTTTCAAATTTTGATTAGATGATGGATCACTCACATCATCTGTGAGCATATCAAATTGATTACTCACATTAATTTGATTTGCAGGCAAATCAATAGATTGCCTTTTCGTTTACGCTTATTTGCCATAGTGGCAGAATAAATTGCTCCAAATCGACGCCCAAGCAGATTACTATAAGAATCCGAGGTACCGAAGAGGAATTTTCCAATGCGATATCCAAGCCGGGTTACCCGAAGGGTAAGACAAGGATCGAAAAGGAATAAGAGACAATCTAAAAATTGAGGGTATTACTTAGCACTGAAAAGTGCTGTTTAAGATTTGTTGTAGCGTTAGGTAGCAATAGCACTTCCTTCAGCAAATAGAAAATAGAACCGCACGGCACGAGAGCAAAATGCAGACTGACGTGTAAAATTCATAATTTCTAAGTGTGTAGGCCTGGTTTTTCATAATGAGTATTTTTGTAATACAGAACAATAGGAATAAATCAGATGACGCGTTGTTCTAAGTCAAATAGTATGACAGGAGAGTTTAATTGATCGGTCCAATTAATTGAATCCAACATTACATCCATATCCCCTAGTTTGCTGCTACGAGACCTATTAATTTCAAGATAATGAATAGTTATTATATCGTTAATTGCGAGCAACAAGAACATTTGCTCTGCTATTATGTGCAAACGAAGCAGCCTGTATTCTATTGAATAAAAAAAACATCACCACCTCATTATGGTCCGATTACATGTAATTGCTTGTCAACACCTGTTCCATCAGGCGTACTGATCTGCCTTCTTGGCCACTTTGTCAACCGGCAGCAATGTATGTTGGTACACAAACACGTGGTCAATATACACATGTGTACTAACCGCACATCCATATTAGACCATTACTTCACTAGCTATGAAAAGGAAGGAGACTGAGAACCAGAAGGACACGAGTCGCTTCGTAGGTTCTGTTTACAAAACAGCTTAGTAGTAGCAACACTTCGATGCTTGGGGAGGTACCGGAACCACAACCGCATTCACTATGTTTCACATGGGGACGCCTCGGTGCTAAAATATGTAAAGTCAACATAGTTTCTACCGTACATAAATTATTGCTCACACCTTTTCACCGTTTACTGCCTACGATGTCGACGATGACGATGGCGATGGACATGGCCTATAATGGTCCTGGGTGAATGGTTTTCCCAGGCTCAGTTCACTATTTTAATAGGAAAATGCGGGTTGGTTATGGGAATTACACATAATCATGTGTTCCGAGAGGATATGGACCGTGACGGCAACCAGACCAGCTTTTCCACCAGTATACATATGGGATTGCATTTGTTCTATATCAAACCGGTGGATAACGAACTATTTTACAAATGCGGTTGGGGATTTTGTGTACTGTTGTTACGAATTTTTGTTTGTTAGGTTGTTGGTTTGATTAAATATTCATTTTAATTAACTGCAGAGTTTTATTTTAATCCTTCCAGAAGGGCAGGGTAGTCATTTGGGGCTGAAAATTAACTACCAATGTGGAGTGTGGATGTTCTTATTTTGGTCTGATTCATGTGCACGAGTCCATTGTTGAAAATGTCAAACACAAAGTTTAGTTAGTTTTAAAATCAAATAAATTTAAAACTGTTGAACTAATATGTTGAGTTTTGGTGTCCCTGACAAGGACGATGACAGCATATTTTGGGCCGCTTTGAGATGGTGAAAATTGTCTGCAAATAGACTGTACATTAGTGGCTCGTTGACGTTCTACGATTCGCTTATTGCTACCTATTGCTACAGCATAAATCGCGTCATGATTTCCAAGGCCAAAAACGTCATGATTACCAAGGTCGAAACTCTCGAAACATTCATCTAATGGATCGTTACTGGAGACAAGACGTGGATTTATGAGTATGACAGACATCTTGACCCGTAACGCTGGGTGATCACCTTTTCGTGGTGCGTTATCAGATTCTACCACCGAACCCTAGTCCGAATTAATTCAAACTAGGGAACATATTTGCTCAAGTATATTTTTTATATATTAGTCCTTATTACATTTTATGTCTTGTGAAAAGTGACAATACTCGGATTGAGCCATCGAGGATGAGCTTAGAATAAGGAAAACATGGTTAGTCGTCATTTATGTGAATTCTCATTTTCTGTCTCATTCTATAGTTTGAATTGGTTATGACTAGGGTTCTGAGGCATGGTCAGTATCGGAGTCATTGTTTGTTTTCTTTGCAATGAATCCGGTTTTGACTGACAAATGGGCGTGCCTTTGAAAAGTGCTCTCACTCCTCAAAGGGTTTAAATAGCGGAAACTTTCAATAAAACTCCCACAAAAAAACAAAACAAACAAAACAACAAAAAAAAAAAATAAAAAAAAAAAAACATACACAAATTTTTTTCCATATTTTTTATTTTTTTTTTTCTCTCCCCCCCTGTTTTTTCTCCTTTTCTTTTTTTTTTTTTCGTTCAATTTCTTTCATACCCCGTTAAAAAAAATTCCCCGAGGGGATTCTCGAAATGGCGCAGCGGGTTAGATCATCTCGAGTGTTAAAACCTCTTAATACACTATTCTTTGGATGAGCTACCAGGAAGAGGCGAAAACCCGGTTCTTCCACCCGAAACTGGAGCAGAAAGTGGTATCTCTAATCATGAAGAACAAATCAAGTCAATACGTGATTTGTCAAAAAAGAGGAACGAGTGCTACAGAGAAAACTGCCAAGACCTACAAGAAACAAACAATGACAACTGTAACAACAGCCCGTTTTTGGCTTTTGGCCCTTGGGGCCCCCCTTTGGGGGTGCGCGCCCGGCGTTTCCTTGGTGGCCTTTTTCCCCGCTAGGACTATCGATCTGAGTGTCCGAATACTTCATCATTTCTCAATAGTGATGAAGTAACTCGACATGCACTAAACAAAGGATACGGGATGTACACTCACCCCACAATTGTGAATCACCCACAATTTATGAACAGCTGACTTTGAAACAGAAATCAAAAGCAAAACTGTCACCAATCTTCAAAAATATCTTTTTCCCAATTTGTTTGACTTTTTCCTTAATGATTGTAATGATTTTTAATACAATGCATGTTTTCTTGATTCCGGAATTGACAAAACACATCAGTTCGTATTGCTTGTAGTCAATATCGCTGTTTTATTCGGTGCTCCCCTACGCGTACGCGTGCTCGTGGTTGGTAAGGGGAAAACGAATTTAATAGCTAAATGCATTGCTATTCTCAGGAAGAAATACTTAAGGACCACAATTAAAGGTATGATCAACAATTTTTCAACAAAAACTAGTTTGTAATTATGATAACTTGCAGATTTTCGGGTGAAATACGCGATTCATAAATTGTGGGAAGAAAAGCAGTGCATAACAATTTATGAATCAAGTACTCCTCGACATTTCAGACCGAAAAAAATGCCAGACCGGAGAAAAAATCACACCGTATAGACGTGTCCAAGTCAATCATGCAGTAGGATGAAGCCCAGAGGTGTGCATAAGCAATATGATCCGGAAGCCATGGAACGTGCGGTTATTCTGGCTCAAAAAACGAAGAACGTGCGAAGGGCAGCGAAGACGTTTAATGTGCCGAACTCATCACTGCTGCGGCAGATCAAGAATGGCCAAGGGAAAAAACAGGACCAAAAACAATGCTGACTCCGAAAGAAGAGGCCCGTATTGAAAGATGGATTCTGTACATGGCCAAAGCGGGCTTCCTCATCAGTGCAACTGATTTAACGCAAACGGTTGAAGAATACGCAAAGCAAATCAGAAAAACACGTCCGATTCCTGCATTATTTCCAAGTAAAGTATACAACATATTCCTTTTTTTTAGCCGGCGTCGGTGGTGTAGTGGTAAACGTGACTGCAACTTATCACACCAGTGGGTCTGGGTTCAATCCCAGTTGACGTCGGTGGTTTTTCTGAGGTGAAAAAATCTGGTCACGTCTTCCTTCGGAAGGGAAGTAAAGCCGTTGGTTCCGGCTCATATTCATGAGTCGTTAGGTAGGGTCCAGGTTGTGGAGTCGTCTTCCTGGCGTCGGTGATTGTCACCTGGTGAGAAAATAGACCGACGGAAAATAAAAATAAAAAAAATAAGAATATTCATTTTAAATTGAGTTATAAATATAAGAACTTTGCATGTCAAAATTATCGTAGGTAAAAACTGGTGTCAACGGTTCTTGGAAAGACACTCTAACATAAGGAGGAAATACGGTACGAACTTGTCGAACGCTGGAGCCAAAGTTACAGAACAGCATCTGCGAAATTGGTTCTCGGAAGTGGAGGCAACTCTGGCAGAAGAGAACGTCGAATTAACCATTTTCAACCAACCTCAATTTTGACGAGTCAGGTTTCCAGCTAGTCCCAAAAAATATAAAGCACTTTGCGGAAAGAATGCAAAAAACGTTTATTTTGTGACTAACAATTCCGATGAAGAAGCCTATACTGTGCTTTTCGGTTGCACTGCAACTGGTGATCTGACACCGCCAATGATACTTTATCCAGGGCAATAGATCAGCAAAGAGATGGTTGAACATATTCCAGCAGGATGGTCAAATGGCGTATCGGACGAGGGATGGCAGACTACAAAAATATTCTACGAATACGTCGTAAACGACCTATACAAGTGGTTAGGTGATAGAGGAACTGAGTTTCCGGTGATCATATTCGTGGACGGCCACAAGAGTCATATCAGCAAACAGCTGCGAGTTTTGCGTGAAGAATCGTTTCATACTCATCTTCCTGTATGCGAATTCTACACGGATTTTGCAACCTTTGGACCGACTTTTTTTTTGGACCGTTCAAGAAAATCTGGTCTAAAGTCCTGAGGCAGAATCTTATAGCCAACAGTAGCACTAGAGTTACAAAGGATAATGTTGGAAGACTCCTTAAAACCGCTGTCGATTATTTTACGAATTCCAAGGAGTGCCTCAAAAAGGCATTTAAAATTTTTGGCTTTCTCCTTGGAATTAACGACGAACGCTGCTCAACCCAAAGCACTGGCAGCTGGAAGTGTCAACACTCAATTTACATGCGAACCATTGGAGAATGCGTATTTGATGCAGTTGAACCAAGTTGAGTTAGGACTACAACAAGAACAGCTCCAAAGATTTGAATTGAATAGAAACAAGGACGCTTGGAACGGGCCATGAAGGCCTGTACTCGAAAAAAATGCACCAGATAAAAGTGTTCGCCAAAAAATTATTTCAAGTCGGGTTTTCTTAAAACTTTCAGAGAATGAACAAATACATATGGTTTATGTTTCGGCATAATTACTTTATTCAATTTTTTTTCCATTGCTGAAAGCCCGCACCTTTCCCTTAAGACCCCTCATTACATTTTGTGCAATGGTGGAGCCAACCTTTTTGGTCACTTTCATCCATTCTTTCTTCAGCAAGAGGAAGAGGATAGGAGTAATGGAATTGGAAGCATGACCGCCACCGTATTTACTGCCCAGGATATTCGTGAGGCTACCCGGCATACAAGGAATTGGGATGCACCAGGACCAGATTTTGTACACAACTTCTGGTGTAAAAAAGTTCTCCTCAATTCGTGGTCGAATGGTGGAGTGCATCAATGTGATACTAAAGGGCGATACGGTCAAAATTTGGTAAATATCAACTTGACGTATTTCTTTCAATTTTGCATTTAAAAAACCTGAACACCCCTCATTTTGAAGGTGTGTGTGTGTAGAATGTTGCTCCTTTTTTCCCAGCGGCTGTCGGAATTCATTACTAGAGGAGTAACCTATCTTCTCTCAAGGACCAAAATACGGCAAATCCAGCCAAGTACAGGCCAATAACATGCCTTCCAAGCATGTAAAATGTGTCAACGGAAAGGTTCAAAGCCAATAGGATGTGAACAATGTCGTGGACGAAGAAAAGAAGGGCTGCCGCTGAAACAAGCAAGGCTGCAAAGATCAGGTCATCTTTGATACAGTTATTGCAGTCAGGCTACCCAGAAAAGGAGAAACCTTGGCATGGAACATATCGACTACACAAAGGCGTACAACTCAGTACGTCACTCGTACCTTATCAAGCTACTGCAGTTGTACAAGGTTACAGGCTATTACAGCATGCAAAGGCCTTGTTCAGTACACGTCTTCACAATACTGACGGAGCAACGGTGTTTAGATCCAGAATTTTCAGCATAAGAAGTGGGATTTTCCAAGGCGATATCTTTAGCTCGCTGTGGTTTTGTCTTGCAATGAACCAACTCAGCTGAGCACTCAATCAATGCAACTGAAAGTTGTTTGCAAAAACAGTTGGAAAGCTGCACCGGCTCTGGCAGTTTGTAAAGGTGTCCAGTAAAGATATCTTTAAGGAGTTTGGAATAGATAAGCGTCAAACAGAAAATCTTCTTCGGGGTAAAGTGTCAGATATCGCTAGTTTCCGAATCAACGAACATGAGGGAATTTTGAATATGGTTGAAGGCGCGACCTACAAGCACCTTGGATTCCTGCAATTGAACGGAATTCGCCTTAAAACGATCAAGAAAGAGGTGCTGGAAAAGTTCTTAGTCAGTTGCTGGAAAAGTATTAAGTCAATCGTGTTCTGAGGTCGTACCTGTCGGCCGGCAACAAGATAAAGGCAATTAACACGTTTTCCGTGCCCCTGTTGACATACAGCTTTGGAGTGATATAGTGGATTAAAACTGTCTTGGAGGTGATAAAACGAGCAGTACGTGTGGTGTTCACTAAGCATCGCATGCATCACCCAAATTCGGCCGTCAAAATATTCACCTTGCCGCGTACTGAAGGAGTAAGAAGCGTTACCGATATTCAAGCGCTATGTATTTCCCAGATCCAGCAGTTGCGAATGTACTACGTGGAATGCCAGAACCGTCACGAAGTCTACTATGATGTTTGTGAAGCAGACAATGGTTTCAGCGCCCTACATATGACACAGGAGGAGTATCAGGCTGCGACCTGAGAACTATCGAGGTAAAAGTCGCATCATGGAAGCTGAAGGAGCAGCATGGGAACGCATTCCCATCAGCTGGAACAAGTGCTTGTCGACAAAGTAGCATCGAATTCGTGGCTGGTGTGAGGTGATCTCTTCTCAGAGACTAAAGGCTTCATGGTAGCTATCCCATACTGGGTCATTGTGATGAGGAACTATCGCATGGTAGGTACATATTGCACGAAGAAGTAGAAGACCGCTGTTAAAAGTGCAAGGCAGTAGGGAAGACGATCGGACATGTTGTTGCTGGCTGCCAAGCAATGGCAGAAGTAGCGTATCTCGGTCGGCACTACAATGTCGCCAAGAATGTGTACCGACAACTTGCACCGAAGCTCAATTGGGTGAACCAGTACGTGCTTTACTACAAGTACCTGCCAGATCCGATTCTGAAAAATAGTTGCATAAAGCTGTACTGGGATCGCGAGATCTTAACGGATGTCCTCATCCGTGCCAATTGCTCTGACATTGTAATCTACGACAAAAGGAAGAAGAGTGTAACTCGCACCGTTGTCGCTGTACCACTGGATCGCAACGTCCATTAAACGTTTTCTACCAAGATTACGAAAGTACAACGATTTGGCGGAGTAGTTGAGGCAGATGTGGCATTTGGAGGAGTTCCGGTAATAATCTCAGCGTATAGTTCGAGTGATAATCTCGGCGACCGGCATCGTACGTTTTTACGTTCCCTTGAAGAGTTGGAGCTGCAAAAGGAATTGAACAGCATTCAAAAAGCAGAGATTATTAGAACTTGTAGTATTGTCCGACGGTAATCATCATAACTTATCCAACCAAAGCAAACCAATTAGGATGTAAGTCTACATACTGACCAATGTATCCATCAAGCATAACCCCTTTGGTCCCCAAAGGGGTTATGCTTGATGGATACATTAGTCAGGTAAAAGGTTGCAGCTACATGATGAGAAATGAAAGAAAATCGGATAATGATAATAATAATAACAATAAGCCAATAATAATCATAAAAATATCTACAATAACAACAACAACAGCAATAATAAAAATAATAATACTCTTTACAACTAACCTAAAATCATGTGTTAATATAAATCACTTACCATAAACTTCCATTTAATTGTATCATAATGTGTAGCTGACCCTAGCATTTTTTACAGTAGATTGAAACTTTTCCTGCATCTCAGATAGTCGCACCCCTCATTTTGCATGAATTGTTCTTAAAGTCAAAATACGAGTACAAGCAACCCTTATTTTGAAACGTCGAAAGCACAAATTTTATTTCCCACAAAACCCACGTTTCCCAGTCAGCCAATTGGGGAAACCAATTCTCCTTAGTTTTTCTACTGCTAGCTTATGAGGGACTCAGTCAAAAGCTTTAGAAAAGTTAACATACGCAGCATCACGTTGACTGTTGACGTTTTTCATCACTGCGAACAAATGTTTTTTCTAAGTTGTTCTAGACCTTCCAAACAATCCTTGAGCTCAAATCTTGATGTTCTGGACATGTTACAGTATTTCTAGAATACCTACGTTACTCCAAACTATCCTTCAATACATATCTTGATGTTCTATATGATCAACAAGGCTATTTACGATGTCTCCAACGAATTTCAATCTTAATTTTTTATAAAGCAAATAACAGAAAAGCTGTTGAGTACAATGTAATCAATTGGGCTGTTGATTTAGAAACTCTCTTTCGTTTTCATTTTCCTCCTGTCGTCTGTTGGTGATCCTTAACAAAAAATGATCTGCGAAAAAAGTTTAACTGAACTGAAATCCGGACTTATTTCCCATTGTCCCATCGTGAAGAGAGCGGAAATTAAGTCGATTCTTCTGGGAGAATGCCATATAAACGGATTACCGCCATTTACATTCAATCCCTTGTTTCGGCAGTGATACATAATTTCCACATAATTAATATTATGGCATTGTTTGTATGAATATCAATTTCAGTGTTCTCTTTATTGCTTCTTCCATCGAACCGTGTCACAAGGGGAAGCCTTATCCTACTGAGCACATACATCGAATTTGTGGCTGCAACTGATCCTCGCAAAGCTTACACCTACGAGCTTTTATCGATGAATCTGTCACCAACAGAGGTCTGTGCAGGCAATTGTAATTGTTTAGCCGTGCCGTGCTACCTACCATCGATCCGGCGGTAGCCATAACATCAGTGTGTCGATGGAGACGGCTAGTGGTTTGTTTCGAATCGGCGACGGACTTTATAAATAACTTACTGTGCATAGTTTTAGGTGCATGAGAGAGCAGCGTGGCAATTCAAGCGTGATAATGCGTGGGAAAGCTCAAATGCAAACAATTTATCGAATAGTTTCGGGCCAATTTCAGGGACGATTACGGTTACGGTCGAAGGTTGCAAAATGCAAACAGCATAAATACAAAATGAATCATTCAAGAGCAGTCACCAGTGCGGATGGAAGCGCGTAGCGAATAAAAGTAGTGCAACGTGGCTTGTCAATGACACCATGGGTGAAATGTTGTCACAATATCACAATGGGCGAGAGGGGCAGAGCAAGGGGGGAAATGAATTTGTTTCCGAATTGAATTAGAAATAGAGTGCCTGAGCGCTGCTGGTTCTATATGCCATTTGCATCGAAAATGTACGAGCCCACAGAAACTGTGTCGTATGAATTGAGTTTGGGATAAAGCATTTGCATTTTTTGGGTGTTAAAGGGTGCGAACATTTGAAATGAAATGTTTGTTCTGGCAATGTTTTCAGCACTCGTTGAAGTGATGTTGTTAAAATTAAATCTGTCACAAACTTTTCGATTCATTCAATAAATGCGCTCATGGTGGGGAAGGCGAGTGATCATTTTTTTTGTTTTGCACAGGCAAGCTTCTTTAGCTGAATAGCTGAAAATATTTCGTTAAAGTTGACGAAAGTAGCTAGTGTGAGGTTTTTTTTTCTTAGTTGCGTTGGGTGCAAGAAGGTACAGTTCTGACTCAGCAGTATTTGTTCGGGCAGTTTTTGCGACGAATGGCTCTGTTTCTGCAAATCGACCTCTCTTGTGAATTTTTTTATTGGCTTATCAGATACCTTTCAATCTATAGAGTATACTTTTCTATGGGACCTACGATTTTTGAAGCCTGTAACTATTGAATAACAATAAAAAACTGTCAAATGACCATTTCACCCCATATGTGCTCTATGGTGAATACCCATTTGGCCCTCTCTTCCCCAATCCTTCAATTCGAAAGTACTGTCATATGGTTCAAATCACAGTGACGTCACACCTCAGATTTGACAGTTGTTCAGAATGTGTTCAGAAATTCGTGTGTGAGAAAAAACGATGGAGAACAAGACGGTTGTTGCTATCTTTTATACTCTCATGGAGAAAAGTGAGGTTAGCTTTTTCCGTATGATAGTCTATAGCGAACTCGTTTTTGATACAGTTCCAACCTGGATCGAGTATCAAGATTGGGTTGGCTTGTTGTGTATCAAACTCGGGTGTGTTTGTCTTTTTTTGTAGCTCGTATCAGGTTGAGGTTTGCACTGACAACTATTTTGGGTATCGCAGGTTGGAACTGGTTCCAACCTAGGTTCAAAAACGAATTCGTCAATAGATATGTCGCAAACTAATTCAGTTGTACTGACAGGAATGCGAAAGCTCGGAATAATATCTTCCTCATCGTCGGCTTCGCTGTTGCATATGTTCTCTTTGAGTCAATTATATTTTGTTTTTCTTCTACTACCTACTAATAACAGAAAACAATCCAGTCTGTCCGAAAACAGGACAAGACTCTATTAATTACTTGCGTCGATCTAGATGAAGTTTATTTCCAGACATACAAATACAGAAGGTCCAGTTTATACTCCGGTCAGCAAAATCTACTGAAACAGTATGATAAACAAGAGAAGTGTCAGACGGGCAATGAGCGCGATGAAAGTTTGGAATGAGTTCTGGAACAATCGCGAAAGGCGTACAAACAGCTGAAGTTCCTAACAGAGTCGCGGAACTAATCTAGAAAGGATGTTGGTCTAGCTCCGAAAGATATTGGTATGAGCACGGAGACTACAATGCAGCAGTTCAGACTACTGAAACAGTTGCAGTAATTTCGAAAGATGTTGGAGCCCAGGTGGAATTTGCGAACCGGATCTGAGGCATCAAACGAAAAACGTTCAATTATCTCCTCAGAAAGCAGTTGAAAAGATAAAAACCGAAACTTGAGTCAATACGAACATCTTGCTTCGAGAAGACGCCATGGTTCAAACTACTAAAACTTAAATACGAAATGTCGGAGTTCAAAAGTATCATAGCACTCGTGTTCGCGAGATAGCCGTTCAAAACTCGGCGGTGGAGCTCTGAACAAACGCTGGCAGAAGGAATGTTTGCCTTCAACAACCTTCAACCGGGATGTTAGAACTGAACCGCGAAGTTGCACTTACACTGGGAATTGAACTGGAATGCGACCTGACCCGACTGCAGCGACTGTTGATGCAAGTGGCTAACAAGCAGTACACCAGAGATGTGGACGAATCCAGCAAACAAAGGTCGACAGTAGATGTCGAACTAACCAATGAAAATGCATATTGGGCAAACTATGGATACTTAATGAACAACGTTTTAACTGACGATGGGGACACCAACGATTTCGGATTGGGTGATATTGATGTGATAATGGAGCTGTTAAAACGAAGAGTCAATTGGCTAAGTTGAATGTTTCGAATAATAAATGTATTCATTTCTAATCAATACGCAAAGATTGTTACTATTGAAGCTTATCCATCAAACTGCCATCTAGGCTTAAATCTACATATCTTTCATAGCACCCTTCACATTTTCTCGTTGAACTCTGCCGGATAGCGCGTTTTGTGATGAACATTATTTATCCTTATTATTTCTAGGCCCTTGTTATTGAAAGCATTAAAGCGCTTTGGAATTTCGAGTACTGCATACAGATGGTTTGAAAGCTATTTGTCTGACAGAACTCAAAGGACTGTTTTTAATGATTCTGTTTCCAGTCCCACGGGGAATAACCTTGGTGTGCCCCAGGGAAGTGTATTAGGGCCCCTTTTGTTTATTATGTATATTAATGACATGCGTCGTGTTTTACGATTTTGTGACCCTAATCTGTTTGCAGATGACACTGTGTTGTTCATTGCAGCTAAAGATTTAAATGAAGCCGTTACCCATTTGAACGAAGATTTGCGTTTTCTAAGTAGGTGGTTGAAATGTAAGCAATTTAAATTGAATATAAGTAAAACTAAATTTATGGTTATTTCACAGAATCGAGTAAATGAGAATGTCTCAGTTACGATTGATGGTGAGACAATTGATCGCGTTCGGGAGATTAAATATCTTGGCGTGATTATTTATGACAAGCTAAAGTTCAACGCTCACATTGACAATGTCATCAAGAAAATTGCCAAGAAGTATGGAATTCTATGCCGATTAAAAAACGATTTAACTACTTGCAGTAAAATACAGCTATACAAATCAATCATCTCCCCTCATTTAGAGTTTTGCCCTTCCATTTTATTCTTGGCCAACCAAACACAAGTATCTGACGAAGTTCTTTACAAACGGATTATAATGAGTTGGCTATTTTATTTTTTTAAATTTTATTTTTTCACGTTTACAATACTACAATACTCACTATTTTGTTCGTCACAGTGATGATGATAGAAATTTTAATGTTGTGTTAGTTTAAAAAAAATAAATAAAGAAAGTAGTCTACAATTGTTTGAGCCTCACGCGCGGTATACAGATATGATGGACTTCTTTTTGAATTCGTTAAAAAAAAAATTGGCCATTGATGCTTTATATGGTACTATGAAATAGTAGCGAGTTGTCTGGCTGAATGTCGGGGAATTCTTCGTCAATTCTTTTGTGGTTGAAAGTAAGAGTTTGACTAATGCCGGTCCAGGATTTTGTCGGTTTGGAAACATTCTTGACATCCCTGGTGAGATATTCTTGGCCAGCCCTAAACTAAGCTGGTGGGTTTATTAGTGTGTTTAAACCGCATTGGCTCTGTAGTGGGCAGGATCGGATATTGGCTTGTCTTTTGATAATGTCCTTTTAAAGGGTGTCCACGATGAAATTGCCACACACAAAATTGATTCGCAAAATTCGAGTTTTCATCCGATTGCCATCAAATTTTCAGGGATTGAGAAATAACTATTAAACTTCATTTTACCATTTTACTCGTATTTTATTTACAGTCCATACGCAAATGCCCGCACCTTGGCCTTAACCCCGGCCATAAGATTCTGCACAACCTGTGAATCAACCGTTTTTTGCATGTAAACCCATACTTTCTTCAGTTCCTCGACTGTCTTCACTACCTTAGGTCGTTTAAGAAGGTGCTGCTTCATAATCGCCCAGTACTTCTCGATGGGGCGGAGCTCCGGAGTGTTGGGAGGGTTGAACATTTTCGGCACGAAATTGACCTTATTGTCCGCATACCACTTCAGCACGTCCTTGGAGTAGTGGCATGAGGCCAAATCCGGCCAGAAGATTGTTGGGACGTTGTGGGCCTTCAGGAGAGCAAGCAGCCGCTTCTGGAGGCACTCTTTTATGTACACCTGTCCGTTCATCGTGTCCTGGGTCACGAAAGGTGCACTCCACTTCCCGCACGTGCAGATGGCTTGCCAAACCAGGAATTTCTTCGCAACTTTGGACATCTTCTGAGTGCGGACATGCTCCGGAACGCTGAACTTATCCTTGGCCGTGAAAAACAGGTTGCCGGGGATCTGTTTGAAGTCGGCCTTCACATATGTTTCGTCGTCCATTATGCAGCATTCAACTTTCGTCAGCATGTTGAGGTACAATTTCCTGGCACGGGTTTTGGCGGACTTGTTCTGCTTCTCGTCGCGATTAGAGGCCTTTTGTACCTTGAACGTTCGAAGCCCAGCCTTAGTTTTGGCCTTCTGGACAAAACTTCGGCTTAGGTGCAGCTTCTTAGGCACATCCCGAACGGAGGCGTTCGGATTTCGGTTGAAGGCCCCAACTACGCGGTTGTGATTTTTTGGTGTTGTACGGAATACTTTTTCCTTCACTTCTGGGCTTCCGATCGGTGGTCAACCGTTCCTCGAACCACTTAATCACTCGCGACACCGTGGAATTCGCGATTCCCAACGTTTTAGCGATGGAACGATGCGAGAGATCCTTGTTCTCGTGATGAATGCGCAAGATTTTATCACGCACGAGCTGTTCTTTCGACTCCATTTCCGCGAGTTTTGATCACAGGACTTGCAGGATTAAAATAATGCACTATGAACTAAATCCACCCAAATTTTCATTAAACGGTTCATTCCCAACGGTTAAAAAGTTAGAGCAATTTCATAGTGTGGCAATTTCATCGTGGACACCCTTTACTGGATTCTGTGATCTGAATTGCAACAGAATTTCCTGATCGCTGGGAATACTTGCGAACTTTTGTGGTTAACATCAAAGCTTTTCACGATTATGTCGCTGTGAAGCAAATGGATACTTTTGAAGAAATTTATATCTGTAGATGAAATCAATTCATTTTTTTTTTTTACATTACTGGTTTGAATTGTTACCAAATTAATTATCTTAGAGATAAAATCGTCTATCTCAAACCTTTGTAGGGGTAAGGGCGGGACCATCATCATCATCATCATCATCATCACCTCTCTGAGCAATAGTCGCTACTATAAAGATCGTTGTGGGTGTGATGAATCGTTCATTCAAACAATAGAAGACGTAACACCAAACGCATATTATATCCGAAAAAAAACTTACCCTCGTGTGATGCGACTGTTTGGCCTTTTGGGGCCCCCGTGAGCTCGGCTGAGCATGACTTTATTGTGGTCGGCCACATTCCTCATAATGAACCACTTTATTCTCGTTGGTATGAATGCGACGGATATGCGCCTTAGACAACCCATGTAACACCAGAAACATCTTCTTTGACAAGAATATAAGAAGTTTGTTGTGAAAAAGTCATGAGGGTGAAAAACCAAACATGCCTGGTCTTGAAAAAGTTTTGAGGATGTTATTCCACATATATTCGGTTTAAACGTGGAACCAGAACAGCGAACACACTTTTGTTCTATTTTTGTTCGATCAACTTAAATTTTACTTCTTGAAAACATAGGTGACTGTTTGTCATCTTACCACTACGAACTATTTTTACTCACTTTTGAGTATCCATGCTTTCGACTGATTTGAGTCAAACGTACTTCATTTTGGATTGTTTGGAAATAGCGTGTATGCTAGATGTTTGTAAATATGTTGATAGGTTGCATTCAAGATGAATTTTAAACATGTTTTTAACATCCTCATGCAATAGTGAAATTATTCAGAATAGATTGTGAATCCAATACCCTGACGGCTGAAAATATGTTTATTTGAAATACTGGAATTAAAAAAAACACTACCTGATTGTAAGATTGTGATGCCACACACTGATTCAAATAGAAGCCAAATTGGGCATAGGGGTTTATTCAAATGTAACATAAAGCAACAGTTTGGGAGATTGTTTAGTATTTTTTATAAATTGTTACGCTTAATTTGTGGAGGAGTCTTTTGAAATGTAGCTACGTACAACATAATAGAAAAATTGTATTTGTATTTTCATTCATACTGACATTACTCGGTTCAATTTCACAACAAAAAACGCAGAAAAGAAAAAAACGAACATTTGAAAATTAAATGTGTTAATAATGTTTTAACCCGTACTGTAGACTTGTACTGTAGGACTGTAGACTTGGAAAAACGCCATGTTGGTTTTTGTGAATACCATAAAGAAATCTCACTATAATTCAATAATTTATTCGGGGTACTTTTTACGTTTTTTAATCCAATCAATGGCGCATGAAATGAGGGAAGGCAAAACGGAAAGCTGCACTGCTAACCTTGAGCCGCATTTACAATTTTGATACAACTTCCATGCGCAAAGCAGTTTTTATTTGTCATTTGAAAAAGTAATAAACAATCATCTTTAACGCGTAAAATACCATTAGCTCCGATATTGTTTCGCCATTGAAAAATCTTGTTTATATTTTTTTTATACTTCGTTCATACCGCGTTTGCTATGACAAAACATATCATTATGTTATAAGCATACTGTTCTACAAAACATATGGTATGACCTAAAAGATGTTCAAAAACGCCACATTTATTGCGCTTTTTCGGTTGTATGCGTGTATGAAATTAAGTTATTGTCGTTAGAAAAAAAAACATGAGTGAAAACATATTAACAGAGTATGACAAGTGGTTTACTTGGGAATACTATCCAGTTGTAAGATCCATGTGCACCTGTATGTTTTCACGAATGTGCTCGATTGCAAAAAAAACCGCAGATAAAACTAGCCAATGGTTTCGAACACAAATCACAGCTCAATTTATAATGCTGCAGTAGTTGCTCTTTTAGATCCGACTTAGGAAAAACCACTGGTTTTTCTACTTTGTTATTTAGAGTGCACTTTCGTTCAATTGCAATTTCAAATATAACCCTGGTCTCGCTATCTCCTTTCTCCTCATTTGATTTATCATCCCTTCACTGTTCTCTTCTGTCATCCAGATACGATTAGTCTTCACCAAAGTTTCAGCATTTTCATGCACAGTCGTCGTCATTTTCATATCCCGTTTCATCCTCATTTTCATATCCCGTTTTCATGAACGGTAATCTTCCTCTTCTACTTTCACCCCTTGTTTCTTCAGATAACCATCCAGTTGAGGATCGATTTCAAGCTTTGTAACGACCGGTTTGATTTTGCTGGTTGAAGGAATAGAACTCTTCAGCAGAAACTGTACTTTTATACAACCACCCCACCACCCCCACAGAAAAACCAACAATATATAAAATTAACCATCAAACCACCCACCCACAATAAAAAAAAAATACTACCACCAAAAAAAAAAAAAAATTAATAAACAAAAAACCACAAAAAAAACAAAAAAAAACAATAAAAAATATTTCACAAAAAATTTAACATGGCTTTTAAAAAGAGAAGAAAAAAAAAATATTAAAAATGAAATAAAAAGCAGCAACAAAAAAAAATATAATAAAAAAAAAAAAAAGTGTCCCCAAAAAAAATTTTGAATTTGTTGGTGAAAATAATTTCACCACTTTGCAGAGTTGCCAAAACCCCCCAAATTGTTCCACCAGGTTATTATCACCATCAAAAATTTTTACAAAAAGAAGAGTGGATAAGAAAAAAAGTTATTATCGCTAACGTTATAGGAAGTTCATTGCCTTTGGGAGAAAAATATAAAAAATGGGGGTTAGGTGTGACGAGAAAGGTCTATTATGGCCTTCTTCGCGAACTTGTCGGCAAACACGAGCTTGAATCTTCCCGGCACATCCCCAATGTCCAGACGCGATGTAAAACTTTTGACCGGGAAGCTGCATAAAATCGAGTTTGACGTATGTTTCGTCATCGATCAAGGTGCATTGTGTTTCGTAAATTCACGGTCATACAAGAGCTTTGCACGCTTTTTGGCCTCGAAATTCTGCTTCATGTGCCGGTTTGGATGTTTAGTGGCTTTGTACGACTTTTATCTTATTCTGGCAAGGATATTCCGTACCGTTTTAAAGTTGGCGTTGTACCATCTGGCCACATCTCAGCTCAAAAGACCGTGGTTGGCTATAACGCACCTCAACATCTTGCTGCGTAGTTGAAGATTCCTGGTTCCAGTTTTCTCGTAGGTCCGCTGATTCCTTAACACATGCAGGGTTTCCTTGTAGGATTTGAGCACTCGACAAACTGTTGTTTTCGGCATCATCGGAACTTTAGCCAGCATGAAACCGGAGCACTCCGGATTTTTCAGGGGTTTTATATGCATTTGACGTTATTTTTGAACGCGATCGACTGCCTTGATCAAACTTGAACCAGATGTTCTCTATAGAAGTTTTAACAAACCACTGTCGAAGATTTTCGATTCTCATCACTGGAGGCATGCTAGCGGTGCGCGAGGGGCTTACCAATTTACTTTTAGTTAGCTTTTATATATTTTGTCTATTTTGAAATACCGCCTTATCAATAAATTATTTAATATTGAGCAAGTCATGCACATTACTTCAGCCAGCACAATTTTGTTGTATATTAAAACTTTCTATGCCCAGAAAAAGAATTACACTCTGCCATTCTAAATCAGCTGAGATATCGAAAGAAATGACAAAATGTATGTGGTGTATGATTTATTTCGTCCAATTCCCCGTTGAATCTTTTGATAACACATCAGCATAGCTGCAAATAATTGCAATAATTTTATTTTAAACTATTCGCTAAATGTTCCTGGAGGCGTTTAGTTTCCTTCAGTTCCACATCGTGTTTAACTCTTGGAATAAAAAAACTTTTTTTTTTAATTTCATATAACTCTCCGTTTCCTCCCCAACAGGCATTCGGCGCAGCTGTTTCGAAGTCAGTCCCCCTCAAATACCAGACGAGGAGAAAAATGCACATACTATGAGTTAATTTCAAATGTAAATACTTGAAAAAAAAAAACCATACCGCACTTTTCCTCCCGGTTCGCTGGAGGCATAAAAAACTTCTGAACGAGCGGATAGCGCAACGATGCCAACGATAGCTCCCTCCGGAAGTGGCAACAACAGTAGCTGCAGCAGTGTCAGTGGTAGCATTCAATCATATCTGTGTGAATTTCTCTGAAAAGCAAAGGAGAGAATACAATGACCTTTAGAAGAATCGTAGAAATGTTCCCACTCTTTTAACTGTTGAGAGACAAAGCATTTCTTTGCTTCTTTGCATTTAACTGCTTGCGGCTGCGGATGTCGGTTACAACAAGAATCAACCGAGTTCCTGGAACGAAATAACAGGAGGAGAAGAAGGAAGCGTGTCCTTGTTGGAAGGAAGAGCAAATAATGCTAATCAAAAGCTTTGCCACTTTTGACTACGGCTCCGCAGGGTGGTGTTAAGAATCAAAAAATTGTGAATGGGAAAATTTATATACCAACATAGAATTGGCCAAGCAGTGAACGGAAGCCAAAGGAAATATAGCTTTGTGAAGAATTTTTTTGCATGTTCTGCCTACGAAGGCAGTTTTCCCGTGGGTGTGGTAAGAGATTGCAGAAATAAAAAAAAATTGAAGGAGATGTAACACAGTCAGCACTCATCATCTTGTGATAATAATAAAAAATAAAGTGATTCTGAAAAGTGTGTGACGCGGCTGCCGGGGATACTTTGGTGCCTTTTTTGATATTGCTGTCAACATCCGTTACTTGGAACGGGCCTGAATATGACTAGCTGCAGACTGAACATGGATTGATTTGGAGCATTTCGTATGAGGTATGTATGAGACATAATTATGATTGAAAATTCTTAAAAATGTATCAACTGGTTATCATTAATGGTGGAATGTTATTTTTTCATATTTTAACCCGATATTTGTGTGTTATCAGGCTGCCACATTGTCTTATATGCAACTCCACTTTATAGCAAAACCGACTCATCATAAGTTACCGGTCTGAATTCATAGTTACGTTCTATAATTTCTATCCATTGTAGCACGGAAACTATGTCCGACAGGAATAAGTTCTTCTCTGTTTGATTTGATCAAGCTGTGAAAACCACTAATTGTCCTTAGCATGACATTGTATGACGAAGATGAAAAAAAAAACCCAACAACAAGATTGTATAGCTGGTCAACAAAAACGAAATATCTAACAGGAGGATGCCCCCATAGACGGGGAGAAGTGCCCGCCCTCTATTCACAAACTGTTAGCAATGGGAAGTTGGCATTTCCACTCTCCCCATCCAATATTCTTCAATCGAGTGCCCTAATTGCCTATTCCATTCCTCACTATTAGCATGACATATTCAGAAAATTATATATACCTTTATTTATATAACAGAAAAATAGTACAAGCATACGTATGTATTATACATGATCTTCATTTGGTTGATTCTCAAATGAAAGAAATGTTGTATACTGCTTCGTAAATAGTCCTGATGTAGCCTGACAAATTTAGAAAGGTATTTCTTTATTCTGAGATAAATTTTAATTCTACTGAATTGTTATTTTTGATTGGGAATCAACAATTTATTCGTTAGATATTTAGATTTGCACCATGAACATTTCGTCGAGTGAAACTTTCTTGCGCAAACACTACTGCCATCTGTCGAGTACTAAGTGACGTCTGATAAACTGAACAGACTTTGTTAGTGTGTAAGCATCAACCGTCAAGTGAAAAAACATTCGTTTCTCATGTGGCAGTACTACCAACTGTCGACCATTTAGATTGAACATTAAGTACGATTTCGATGCATAGCTTATGAGTGTTATAGCTAATTGTTTCGTGATGAAGCATGTTCTCGTTTTTTTTCCAATGATAGCAGCAATTCACTAAAATCTTGTTTTGATGAATTCTGAAAAAAGTTGGTTAAATCTAGTAAAATTACACAAAACTTGCATTAATACAACTGTTTCAATCACCAATGTTGGCTGCTTGTTTCGGAATTTTTGACATCAATCGGCGTGTATTGTCGCTGACCGCAGGGCTAGTGCCCGTGGGATAGGAAAAAAGGGAAGATTTAAATAATACTGAAATCTACGAGTTTATCGTAAAAGCCTACAAATGTTGATTAGATCGTTTATTTTCGTGCGTGCAATCCAAGCAGCTCACCGCTTGTCTGTGTTATTTATGATTTAACAAACACATGTTTTTCAACATAAAAGTTAAAATTTAACGTAACTTTTTTAGTTCCAACTATTAGCCATAATTTCACTATTGCCATAGCATGTTGTTTATCTTTTGATGTAGTGCGGCCACCAGCTCAGAATGAATTGCACACAAAATAATAAATAAATAAATAAACAAAGCCTATCTCTATATTCATTAAATGTCAAACCCCAACATCTCGGACCGCGATTTGGCCAAAAAGTTTTTGAAATTTCGATGTGCTGTTCCGTTTCCTTGCAATAATTTATGTAGTGAGTCTCATCGGAAATAGTGATTTTAATGAAATGAATTTAAATGCAATTATGTCACATCATTTAATATCATAACATAAAATAATAAACTGACGTTATAATATAAAATAATAATACCAGCAGGCCAGTAAACTATAGTAGAATACATATATCCGTAATTAAGCTGAACATCGACTCATCGAAAGACTTCCACTTTTGAAGTTTCTATTGGATTAAGATCTACTAAGATTAGAATTTGTTTTCACAATAATAGTCAGAGAACATAATAAACGTAGGTACAAGATGTATCTGACATCTACTGGTATGTTACTGAAGATAAAAATTAGATGTGTATTAATATCATAATGAAAACAGCTAATAATAAGGCAAAATAAATTTCATATGAGTATGAATCCAAAAACTGAATCTTAATAAAACAAACATACAAAAAGATAAAAAAATGAATTTTTCGATAGCTCTTGTTCATCTGGACCCATAAATGATACTTTATGTCTGTGAAATAGGAAATGAATGATTGTAAACTGCTAGGTTGTAAATTAATATATATTTTTGATGAAGAAGGAAAGAGCTTTTTTTTAAGTAGAATTTTTCGAATATGATTTTTTCTAAAAAATAAAAAAAAAACATCAAAAACCTTTCTATCTTTTCAAATACATAACGTAGGTTAGATGAGCTATAACTGACAAGGATGCATATATGCGAAGCTGAAAATGACTTATAAAAAAGCATACAAAATGTAATGCATGGATGTTATAATATAAAATGATAATTTTTTTTTTTATTTTTGCGTTCTCTGCTTTCCTCCGAATGCCCGAAAAAAATTAAATTAAATTTTTTTAAATATTAATTGTTGTTTTTGTATTTTATGGTTAAAAATAAATTTTTCCCCTCTATATTATTCCCGCTTTTTGTGGCCCCTCCCCCGGAAATGGAATATTCCCCCTGATGGGACCAAGCGTTAACACCCCCGGCAAATTTCGGGGCCTTTTGTGTTCAGATATGCCGATAGGGGTAGTGTGGGCTGAACGCGGTATATTTTCCTTTTTATCCCTAAAATCATATATATACAGTAATAAATCCTGTACTCGAAAAAAATGCACCATGTTTATCCGTGTGTAACTTTTTTGTCCGTGGCTAAAAATTGATGAAAATCTGGGTATAACTAGTTTGGAGTGAATTGTTTACATGTGCATACAATTTCATAACAATCGGTTCAGTGGTTATTGAGATGTCATCGAAACAAGAAGAAAATCGCCGGAGAATTTTGCGCGCCGTCATGGAAAATCCGACTGCGACCATGAGATGGATCGGAAGACAACTGGGAATCACCCATACAACTGTGTCTCGGGTGGTAAAATCGTTTAAGGAGTCCCAGACGACCGAGCAGCGGGCTGGAAGTGGAAGAAAATCGAAGACAGCTGACCCTATGAAGGCCCGGAAGGTGTTGGATTATTTCAAGTGTAATCCGAACCTTTCGATTCGCGACGCGGCTCTGAAGGCAAAGTGTTCCGCCTGGTTCGTTCAGAAAACCATGAAACGAGCTGGGCTTTGTGTATTCAAGGTCCGCAAGGCACCGAACCGGCGTGATCAACAAAACACGGCGGCCAAATCCCGCGCAAGGAAGCTGTATCGAGAGTGGTTAACGAAACCGATGTGTGTGGTTATGGATGACGAAACCTACATCAAGGCAGACGCAAAGCAGATACCGGGGCTGGAGTTCTACGTTGCCAAATCACGGTTTGATGTTCCGGAAGACATAAAGAAGAAGAAAGTGGACAAATTCGCCAAAAAATACTTGCTCTGGCAGGACATATGCCAATGCGGTAAACTAACTAAACCGTACAACACAACGGGTACCATCAACAGCGAAATTTACCGCACCGAGTTCCAGACGCGTCTGTTGCCCTTCCTGCGGTCCCACGGAGGCGAGACATTATTTTGGCCGGACCTGGCATCATGCCATTACGCGCGATCGACGTTGGATTGGTATAGAGACAATAACGTTGTTTTTGTACCAAAAACCGCCAACCCCTCAAATACCCCAGAGTTTCGTCCGGTGGAAAGATCTTGGGCCATAATGAAGGCCAAAGTTCGAAAATCGTCCAAGGTGTTTAAGAACGAGCTGGAGTTGAAGAAAGAATGGATGAAAGTGACCAAAAAGGTCGGCTCCACCATTGCACAAAATGTAATGAGGGGTCTTAAGGGAAAGGTGCGGGCTTTCAGCGATGGAAAGAAAATTGAATAAAGTAATTTTGCCGAAACATAATCCATATGTATTAGTTCATTCCCTGAAAGTTTCAAGAAAATCCGACTTAAAATAAATTTTTGGCGAACACTTTTGTCTGGTGCATTTTTTTCGAGTACAGGCCTTATTGCCTGCCAAACAAATAAATAAAAAAAAATTGGGCGGCCAAAAAATTTTATTGATTGGTTAAATTATAACACACAAACCCAAAAAAAAACCCTTTCCCCCACACAAATTGGCAAAGCCTCTTTCCCCCCGGGGGGGAACCCCAAAGTTTTCATCACAGATAAGACATTTAATTCAGAGCTGTACATAACGGAATGTCTCCAAAAGCGAATATTGCCATTCATCAGATCCCACAATGAATCTGTCATGTTTTGGCCAGATCTTGCAAGCTGTCATTACAGTAAAACAGTGCTACAGTGGTATGAAACCAACGGGATTCAGTTTATACCGAATGAACTCAACCCACCAAACTGTCCCCAGCTCAGACCGGTAGAGATATTTTGGGATTTTATGAAGAGGAAGCTGAATGTGTCGTCAAAAGCATCAATGAATTGAGAACCACATGGAATAAGATTGCCAAAACGATGGATGAGAATAATGTGCGCCGGTTGATGAAACGTATTCCGGCAAAAGTCAGCAAATTTTTTAGAAATCGAGATGATAAAATTTTTTGTTATTTTCCCTCTAAAGTTCACATAAAGTCGAACATTTTAGTTTAAACAGAAAACTATTTTGTTAATGTTTATCCGAAATATGCGCCATAATCTATGTTCCAATTCTAACTGGGCCACACCTTAGCAAATTTGTTTGTGGTAGGAAGTATGTTGAAGTAGCTATTTTCATAACATTTAATAACATTTTATACAGGGGGTAGATCACTCGGCCACCATTGTGAACACCCTGCAAAACACAATGCATCGTTTCTGGCATCACGCAGCTTACATTATTTTCAGCTGACTGCCAATATGCATGAATTTTCGATTGTATTTTTGACAGACAGGTTGAAACACGACAAAACCAAGGGAAGCACCTTACGGCATCCCGAAACATGATCAACATTAGCACAACGCACATTGGGGCAGCTCCATACAAAAGCCGGACAAACAAAATGAAATGGCGAAAATTTCCAAAGTCTTGGATTGATTGTTGGGTCAAAACATTTGTTGATATACTAGAGTTGAAGACGGTTTTGGGTTGTTCCAAATTACAACATCACTAGCAGCAAATCTTAAAGGTACGACAGATGTTAAAAATCTATGACTGTCAGATGAATCCGAATTCAGAAATTTTCGTTTACATTATGGCATTCCAGACGATCCATCACACCCCCACTTGAGAATCGATTTAAGCTCTCTATGTCTTTTTACTGCCACCTCTTCTTGGCAGAATCTTTCTTCTCAAGAATTCTTGAAGATGTTTTCTCAACATATTTCGGCAACACATTTCGGAAGATTCGATCGAAGGTTTGTGAGGGTAAAAATTCATTTTTTTCAGCATGGATACGTTTATTTGAAAAACCGGTTTACAGACCCTCTGATCAAATCATCAGTTTTTCTGGTCAACCTTTTGTCTATATTAATACCCTATGCTTGCTCGTTAGATATAGCGGGAAGACAAACATCGCAGATTTTCAAACTGTTATTACCCTCGGCCCTTAGACTTAGTTTTGCAGTAAAAAGAATCTCACCTGAGCTGTTGCTCTTGTGCAGAGATTCAGTCATGCGACGTTTGCTATTGCTTTCGATAGCCGTCCTCGCTTGTGGAGGCTTCCACAAAGGGTTGATGGTCCTTCGAAAAATGAACGCTTCAAGCCAGTGCAAAAAGCGCTCCATTTTGCGTTTACTTTTCTGCCAGTGACGCTGGAATGAATGCCAAGCGATCATGATTAAACTTCTCGATCGACTTCCGTTTATCAGCAATGTCTGATATTTAGTAGGTAGCTTCCAAAATGTCTTGTCTTTTTAAGAATTTTTTTGAACACAAATAATGAAATAAAATGTCAATTGAAGAAATAATTCACCATTGGAAGCTGAATTCATTTTGGCTATTTCTGACAAATTTCATCATTAAAAAATCTGGATAACTTTCTGGATAACTTAAAGCCTTCTTTCCTGCTTGGGCTCTAATTACTATCCACATCTCCAATTTAACAATATTTATCTTATTCTTACCTTATCGAATCTGAACTAATCTGACACCTAAAAAATAACGGTTCAATATCCTATCTTGTCGGTTTATTTCTAATTTGTGTTGCTTTCATATTTATTTATTGTTTTTTATGAAGAATACAGATTTCCACTAAATTTCATCGTCTTCAGTTCATCCGCTTACAGGTTGATTTTCCGTGTTTGCACAAAAATGACAAAAAAAAAAAAATAACAGGCCCAAGGAGATTATTATGAAAACAATGAACCTTTGTTCAGGTACATGACCAACGTTAACATTGTTACTAATATAAATTACATATAGAGTGTTGCGAAAAATATAAATACATTTTCTTTCTCAAATAAAAATGACCATACTGTGATTTTTGATTATTTTATTCTCAAACATAGTAAATAACAATGTTTTCTCTCCATATTCATTTCAATTTGCTTGATTTTTCGGAGGGTGGGCGAGTTCTCTAACTTTTTCCTTAACGCTACTCATAAGATTCTGCACAGTGCTTTCTCCTACCATTTTCACCACTTTTGGCGAATCTTTATTAAATTTTTCAACACTATCTGCTGGTTTCATGTGTTTTCTCAGCTTTGCCTTCGTCAAAGCCCAGAAAGTTTCGATAGGGTGAATCTCTGGGCAGTTTGGTGGCCCAGAGTTTATTTCCTTTGGAACGAATAAGACATTGTTCCTATTGTTCCACTCTAGTGCATATTTAGAGTAATGTCAGGAAGCAAGCTCAGGCCAAACGATTGTAGGCTTATTATGCTGTTTGGTTAAAGATAGCAACCTTATTGTAGACACTTCTTCACGTAGATTTGACCATGCATTGTGTCTGTCTTAATGAATGGACGTGATATTTTTCCACATCCGCATATGGCCTGCCACACCATTACATTCTTGCCGAATTTTTAGGAGTAAATGGCTTTCACTGATCCAAGAAACACTTTAACTTCGGCGAGGTATAAAACTGTGGTCCCGGCAGAGTTTTATAATCGAGTTTTATGAAGGTTTCATTGTCCAAGAAAACAAAGCCCAATTTTCTGGTCAGCAGTTTATCGTACTGCTTTCGAACCCTCGGTTCCACAGATTCAGCCTGTTTGGTGCTTTGTTTTGGCTGCTTCTGCTTCCGACGAGTCTGCAGGCCCATTCTCTCCTTGGCACGCATAACATTGGCCGCCGAAGTACTTAGCTTTTTTGCCACATCTCGGACTGAGGCTGAAGGATGACGCTTGAAATAGTCCCTTACCTTTCTGGTGATTGTAGGGTCAGCGGGACCGGGTTTTCTACCCCGTCTCGGGGAATCTACGAAAGAGCACTGTTGTTGATACTTTCGTTATGCGGTTTGAACTGCTCCGACACTCACACCTTCTTCCTTAGCATGTTTTCTGATCGAAAAACCACTGACGGTGCACCGTTTGTGCACAATCCGTTTTCTTTGCGCATTTGCAAACTTCCGTGCGAAAAATTGAAAAAAAAATGACAATATCAGTTTAATTTGGATGTAAACAAAATGACGCAGCCAAAAGTCGGTTGAATACTGCACGCATTTTGAATTGACGGTTAATCATTAGTGTATATAAAGGGTGTATTCGATAAAAATGGCACACACATATATACTCATCAAAATTAAACTGATTATCGGATTTTCTTGAAATTTTCAGAGAATGAAGAACTACTAATGAGTTTTGATTTACAACATTTGTTTTATTCAATTTCGTCTCCCATCCCGAATGCCCGCACCTTCCTTTTCACTCCACCCATCAAATTTTGTACAACCGATTTTCCCAGTGTTTTTGTTGTTTTTACCCAAATTTTCTTCAATTCTAGCTCTGTTTTTATAGTTTTGAGATGTTTGCGAAGTTCCGTTTTGATAATTGCCCAGAATTTTTCAATTGGACGAAGTTCCGGTGAATTTGGTGGGTTCATATCCTTTGGCACAAAATTGACTCCGTTGGCTCGGTACCACTCCAATACGTTTCGAGCGTAGCGGCAGGATGCTAGATCAGGCCAAAACAGAGTTGATCCTTTGTGCTTCTTAATGAATGGCAAGAGACGCTTCTTAAGGCACTCTTCCGTGTAAATCGCACCGTTTATTGTTCCGGAAGTGATGAAGGGAGCACTTATTTCACCACATCCGCAAATTGCCTGCCAGATTAGAAACTTCTTTGCAAATTTCGATAGTTTCTTCTTTTCGAACATCCTCCGGAACATCGAACTTCGACTTGACAACGAAATATTCTTGCCCAGGAAGTTGACGGAAGTCGGCCTTGACGTATGTTTCGTCATCCATCACGATGCAACCGGATTTGGTGAGCAGCTTCGTGTAAAGTTTCCGGGCGCGGGTTTTCGCAGTGATGTTTTGTTTTTCATTCCGGTTTGGGGCTTTTTGCACTTTGTAAACATGTAACCCAGCACGCTTCATGGTTTTCTGCACAAAACCAACTGACACCTTAGACTTTTTAGCGACATCTCGAATTGACATGTTTGGACGGTTCTTGAATTGTTGTACGACTTTCCTGGCCATTTTACTGTCCATTGGACCACTATTACGACCACTCCCTTCCTTCTTTTGGACACTCAGACGCTACTTGAAGGTTCTTATTACACGAGACACAGTTGTATTTGCAATTCCAAGCCTTTTAGCAATCCACCGGTGGGACGCCCCTGGATTTTGATTGTGAGTGCACAAAATTTTCTCACGGACAATTTCTTGTTTCGACGACATGACTGGAACTACTGAATGTATAACTATGAAACTTGGCAGATGTAAATAATACACTATGGATAAGATCTACTCAAATTTCTAGGTTTTTTACTCATACGATTCAAAAGTTACAGAAGATTTTCTGTGTGTCATTTTTATCGAATACACCCTTTATAATTATCGGAACAGTCTATAGAAAGGTATATTATACAGCTTCAAATGGTGTTCAACTCCTAATGGGGCTCTCCGCCTCTTATTTGTAATATTGTGTGGTGACCTGATTTTATCACGCTCCGATTTGATCGACTCCCAATTTTATCACGTTTTTGACCCGATGATGTCATCATGTGAGACTGCAGAAAATGTTATCTAAATAAATCTTTCTGTCACGCAAAATTCACATGTTGATAGTCTCCCATTAACTTTACTGGGTGGTGGTGGTTAGTAACGATATTTGCGTGACTCATTTTATGGACGTTCCCTTATAATTAAATTAGGAATTTTGTATAAGAAGACGTTTTCTCAGCAGGAGACAAGTCATACAAAAAGTCAGCTTGTTAATTTTACAACTTTTGCTTTTATTTCCCAGTTCTTTTATTCTAAGAAAATGTTCGTACCGAAAAAACATTGCTGATTTTAACATATGAATGCAAAAAAAAGTAATAAAGAACAAAAATACATTGTTTTATATTTAAACGATAAATTATAAAAAATATGCTAAACTTCTCTTTGGAACCGTTCTGTTAAAACCTCAACCTTTCACCGATTTCCACAGGAGCGCAAAATCAGCCCAATCGACTATCTTGTCGAACATTCGTACTGTTTCAATGTGGTTGGTAATCCATGGTGACGTACATGGTTCATGAAATTCCGGTTCTGTTGATTCTAGGCCTGGTGATGTTCCCGACATGTTGAGGTCCAATTCGTCCTGTTCTTCTTTTCGGATGCCGTACCTCACCTTGAAATGGTTGGCCCAGTGATGGGAGAATCTGAATCCGTCGAGTACACCACAACGGGCAGCAAATGATTTGGCCTTCACGATCACCATCGTGGAGGAAACGGTTTTATTCAGCCGCCGTTGATTGAAGAACAACAAGAATAAGCAGTCCTCCAAATTCTCGTGCCCGCCTGTTGAAACATACTTGAAGTCCGTGCTTCGTCGACAACTCCAGGTTGAAGCAGCTCGAAGTATTGATTCTGCATTGTTTTGGATTTTCTTTACAGTTGTGCGATGGATGTTATACTTACTTCATAGCAATGTCCGTCTTTGTCATCGCCTTGCCCTAGAGCTCTTGCTCTTGAACTGTGAAGGAATTTACTCTTTTTTCTGCCTTGAGAAAAAAAGGCATTTGCAAAGACGGGAACGTTAATTGGGCGGGGCAAGTGTTGGTGTTTACTCTTCTCAAAAGGTGCTGGTGAAACAAGTTTCAGGTTCACCCTAATAAAGACAAAAAAAAAGTTTCTGCTACTGCTGCTTCTGCAGATTTGTGTGCAAGAGGTTCGTTTGGTGACAATTTCAGAGCGGATGGCTGTACGTTAACACTGTTACTAATATATTCTCCATAGAAAGGCATATTATACAGCTTCAAATGGTGTTTCCTAAGTGGGCCCTATTTCTAATATACATTCCAGTTTTGAGTGAAACTTTTCTGTGACTATGTGCTTTATTTCAAACATTTGCACTGAAAACATTTCGATAATGATACAGTTACATTCAGCTATAGCACCATGAGCAAACCGATATTTTGGTTATTCATTCTATAAAATTATTGAATGTAAGAAGGCTAAAAATGAATTGCGGCATATTCCGCCAGTATCACACCTGACATGTGTGCCTTGATTTAAACGTCTAACGACGCGGCAGGGAAATAATGAGCAGTATATGTGATACTTTCACTCTTGGTCTCACATGCAGGTCTATAGTATGAGAGAAGCCTTTTCACCATTGGCAAGGAGAAACATTTTACCTCACAATTACGTTCTATGAAGGGCCAAAAACGGAGGGATGGACCCTAAAGTAGAGACATTTACGCGAAATCCACGGAAAAATCAGAATATCCCTCAAACGATTTTCTCGTAGAAATCGAAAACCACAATTCGCGATACTTATTAAGCATTCCACAGGATTTTTGTTTGTTAAGAAGGGCGCGTCAATCTCACTGAACCTGTTGAAGTAGAATTGACAGCATCACAACCAAATCGATTGGATAAAAAAAAATGACACTGTTAATTCCCGCTTAAACTTCGGTTGCCCATCCTTGAATTTCACCTTGAATGATACCTACTCATCATGATGGTTCTTTTAAAAGTCCAGTTCAAATAGTTCATATAGTTCATAAGCATATTTAATCATCTTAATTCTGCAGTTGAGGCCGAAGAGTATGGACAATCATATTGCAGTTGTTCATTTTATAATGGATCTTTCGACCCTACGTTAAAAAAGAAAACTTTATGCATGTCTACGTTAAAAAGATCCCTCAAAATGGTCAGCTGTCCAACGTGCACTTTTGCTTGTTGGTTAGCAATAAGTCCGTGTAAGTGGAAGACCAAAGCATAAATGGACTATTTCCTTTAGAACGCAGGCTCTCAACTTGATTGCTTTCAGGAAAAAAAAATCCACATCAGACCAGCAGCAGTAGTAGAATTATACAACCAAGCGAGAAATTATACCTGGCGGTGGTGATCCGACTTGAACGTAACAGCTTGTGCGTCTGCGAACTTATTCTTTCATTATACGAAGTAAATTATTACAGTAGCTTTCCAAACAATAACAATCACCGTACAATGAATAATGTTGATTGCCTCTCTCAAACAGGTGTCTAATTAGTTTCAGATTATTCAAGCAACAGAGTTTCTGCTTTAATATACTATTTAAATCAACCAAACGAGTACTTTCCATTATTTGACAGAATTCATTATTGTCTTAGCAAAATTTGTTTCAGGTCAATAATTTAAATCAAGCTAAGAAGCTCTTTCCCTCACCCCTCTGTAAACATGTTTCAATATTCCTCATAGTTTAGCCAAGTGGACTTCTCTTGCCCCGATGAGGTTAATGTTTCAATTTGAGAGACGTACGAAACTATAAGGCTCATAACAACTTCTTAAATATCAACCCTCATCAAAATGTCCCATTCATAGTTACATCACCGGCCACAGCCATACCACAAAAAATGTCATGAAAGTCGATAACAGGAGTAGATCTCAATAATGATGAAACCACATCAGTGGTAAAACGATCGATCAAAAACGGAAGAGACGAAACGACGTACGAACAATGTCGAACTCGGTTACTTTCGCTCAATGCCTCAGGAAGAAGACAATGATGTCTGTAGGACTTTAAGATAGTTGTCTGCTTTCGACAGGTTCCTTCGATTGAGGAAAAGGCGGATAATTCTTTTCATGCTTTCAAATTGAGGAGGTTGCCTTCAATAGCAGCAGTTCACATATGTAGCTACACTGAGCAGGTTGTGTTGCAAAAAAAATGGCCTTTCTGGTGCGATGAAAAAGGTAAAAAGTCTGCACTAGACTTGTTCAGACAGAAAAGGAAAATACGTAAAAATAAAGCGAGCGAACTTAAGCAAAAAGCAGTGATTGGTTCTTAAGTAGCAATTTGGGAAGCAACGATGAAGAAAGGTTACGTTTTGGCGTGATTACGGAATGGGATTTATGCGATGATTATTCAGAAGGGATCCAATGGAAGACGGAAAGGCTTGAACAATGAGCAATGATGGAAACGTTAGAGTCGGATCGTAATGTGATTATTGGGCAGGGGCGTACATCAATTGAGTTTGAGTGGAAGTAATTCATTTCAAGGTTGTGTTACAGGAGAACAAGAAAATAGTTGGAAAATTAAGAGTTGGCCGTGACCCTAAACACTTAAACAGGCCATTTAATACGAGGACGGGTCAGTAAACTTTAAGATTTGTGTAAATACAGGTTTTTGGGTAAATAAATATTTCGGTTAACTTTAAGTTCGATATACTTTGTCCAACGTTTTTCCAATTGTTTTATCCCTTCCAAAAAACGAGATTCATCGAGTTGATCAATAGCCTATGGATTTCACATACTCTTTCATTGTCAATGTCCGATCGGTCAGCGGTGAATTTTTGCAATTGTTTCGGACCTCAACCAAGCATCCACAACGTTCAGCACCTTTGGGGTTTTGTACGATCACAACGGAATTCAGTAAACCATTTCTTTACCAGAGAAATTGATGGCGCAGAGTCTCCATAGTATTTATCAAGCTTAGTTTTGGTTTGAGTGATGATTTTTTTTCCACTTTTGGAAACATTATTTCAAATGGCGTCTTTATCCATTCGTGAAATTCGTTGTCACAAAAGTTCTCCGCTTTTTGAATGAACGATTCGCTTGTTAAATCATAAATTTCTTGGCAATTTTCGACAATTTTTGCTCCCCATCGTTCTCTGGAACAGCAAACTTGTCTTTATTGGAAATCGATAAAGACTGCTTCAGAAAGAATGGACGCAGTCAAAAACCGCTGCCATTTCGCAATAATTGATAACTAGTTCTGGTTTTTCTGGCTGCATTCTGTTGTTCACCCTTATTTCTCGGCACTTGTGTAACGGTTTATTCGTTTCCAACAGTTCGTTTCAAAATTTGTGGACTTCAAGCGGAACAATGTCGAAATATTGCGAATAAATGGTTCACAGGGCCCGGAATGTCACTGAGGAAGTTGGCAAAAATGGAAGGAGTAATTAAGAAAGCTGAGCGAACTGTGATTAGAAAATTCAGTGAGTATAACACGTTTGTGGATAATCTTTGAGTAAACGTATAATGAAGGAATTCGAGCACAAGAAGAAGGCTTCAGCTTGGGATGTGGCCAATAAAGTTGGCACTTCGAAGTTTAATGTTCATCGTGCCAAAGAACATTTGAACCTTCGAACCTATTTTTTTTTTCCATGTTGGGTATCTTCATCACTGCGACCAATTTTTAGATCTATTGTGACCCATCCCCCCTTTTTTGCTTTAGATAATGTCAGCATTATGCATCAGTATTGCTAGAAGTGATCGTCAATGTTTGACTTAAAGCGTTGCCCCAGGGCGGTATAACACACCGAATAAAGTGCACTACTGCACGTACTGGAGTATGTTCTCTAGATCTCAAAGGGTTCAAGTAGCCCTTTGCTGAAGAACTTAAATCTTTTATTGTAGATTGCCGGGCAGTGCCATAACAAGTGTTCCGAGTCTTCTTTATGCATGTTACAACATCGACATGAACCATCTTGAAGTTTTCCCTCTGGGCCTGTTCATAAACCACGTAGACTCATTGTTGATAATCTCATACCCCTCCTCCCCCTCGTAGACTTTTCTCCATATAATTTTTTGAATTTTTGTATGGAGCGTAGATTTTGGTCAAACCCCCCTCCCCCAATAAAAGTCTACGTGGTTTATGAATAGCCCCTCTCTGCTTCAAGTGATATCGGCTCGGACAGTGACCTGCATATAAGGTTAGATCTTTTTTTGGTGAGATCAAGCAATTTGCGAGTCATTGAAATGTTTGGAGTAATGAACCGCTTTGATTGCCTAGCTATAAAAGTGTTGTTCCAGTTTGCCTCCACTTTCAAGCATTTTCAGGCTTTCATCTCCATTCTAAGTGAAGCAGCAGATAAACCACAAAAGGGTTCAGCTCCTACGAACTTGTGAGACGATCCGAGTCTCTCGTTTCCATCAAATCCACAATGACCAGGAACCCAGTACAAATTGATTCGATTGCTACAAGACAACTTTTGGAGTGATTAAACACATTCCCAAACATGCTTGGAATTGAATGTTGCTGACTTTAATGTTTTTAGAGCTGCTTGACTGTCCGACATAATGCATATATTTGAATATCTATAGTTTCTACGTAAACATATAACAGAACATTCCAGAATGGCTTGAATTTCAGCTTGGAATACAGTTGGCCACTTACCCATTGAAATTGATATGTCATTCCCTGGGCCAGATACACCTGCTCCCACTTGATTGTTCTTTTTGAACCGTCTGTGCAGAATACAATCGATTCTTGACGGATGTTTGGACCACCTCTTTCCCTCGAATCACATCCAGATCAATAACTTGATATGAACAGTCAAAGTTGTATTTTTTTCTCCATCCAATCTTTGTTGTTCATAACTAAAGGATTAAATTTTATAACAATTTTCAGAATGCAAAGCTGTCCTATAAGACTACCTTCAAAAAGGTTCACAAACCTTCTGATCCTTAGAGCGGCCTTTTTCAGCTTACAATTGTATGTATTAAAGTAATAGTAGCATGAAAAGCAATGCAGTCAGTGCCGTTGATGGCGTACTTCTAATTGCACCAGTAAGTGAACTAGTTCCTAGTCTTTGAAGTTTTTTTACCTTCTCTGTACAACAGTTTCTTTAGTTATTGGCCAGCAGCCCAATGCAGCATAGGTAATCTTGGGTTTCACAATTTTAGTCCCCATTGCTTGCCAAATGTTTTTTTAGCTATCCATAGAACATTAGCCGCTCTGTTGACTGGCCAAAGAACAAGCATCACCCCTGGCTCTATCTAATCCAGTCGTTACATTCATTGTTAACTGCACATCCGTTCTGGTTTCATCAGGGCCAACTTTCCATCCTAGTTTTTTAGAGTGCCCAGCCCATTTGAATGATCTTTACAAATGATTATCTGCAATCTGGCAGTTGCTGGAGTATTTTCAGTGTTTTCATATCATATGAATCATATGTATGCCTCCAGTGTATCATTTTAGATCTCCGTATTTCCTTATTATAGCTGGTAAGGGATTCTTTGTATTGTTCCCACTGTAGTGTTCGTTTGGCCCCGTTAAAAAGCTTCCGGGTTTTCTTTTGAAGTTTCTGTAGCTTTGGCCACCATGGTACATTACTATTTGTAGAACGTTTCTTAGCAATACATGCTAAGAATCATTAGAAGCATGTTGAACTAAGCTTGATAGTTGCTTTCCTCGCTTCCCTCTAGCTCATCGCACGAGTTCAAGCCAATTGATAAAAAGTCTTTGAACCTATAAGAAGCAGAAGCAACCGAAACGGAGACCGAAACCAGAAGAATTGATCAGGCCTAGAGTGCGAGTGCGAGTGGATGACGAAACGTTAAGTTCTACTACAAATCCTTGCTAGGGCCACAATATTATACGGTGCGTGAAGGGGAAGTATTGAACCAGTCTGAGACATCCACTCAAGTCGAAAAGTTTGGTAAGAAAGCTATGGTCTGGCAAACTATTTGTGGCTGTAGTATGATTTCGCAACCCTTCATCAGAACTGCTTCGTTGAACAGTGAAATATACATCATAACGTGTTCACAAAAACTTCTACCCATGATTCGAAGCCACAAGAATCCTGTTGTTTTCTTGCCAGAACTTGCGCCTTGCCATTAAATGCGAAATGAAAGCTAGAATAGTATATCACCAACAATGTTCCATTCGTTCCAAAGGAGATAAGCCCTCTTAAGTGACCGCAAATTAGCCCAATTGCAGAATTTTGGGCATTGACGAAGGCACATCTTAGGAAACATGTCTCGGCAGCAGATTCCATTCTACAGTTTGAAAAAGATTGAAAAAAAAGTGTTTAAAGCTGAAGAAGCTCAGGCAGGCAAAGAAACCCGATCCTAAAACCGGTGCCTAAAAATAGTGCTCTTATAAATGGTTCCGAAGTGTAGAGTCGGCAATGAACAGAATTTCGTAGGCTAATTGCAAGAACTTTGTTTCCCAACTGCCTGCTCTTTATGTGATTCTAAGGGATTCGAATGCGCACCACCACCTTTTGTGAGGATTACATAAGGATAAAATTCGAGGCAAGTGGCTTTCTCAGCTACTGGACAGGTTGGGTTGTTCAGTGCTGAATGATGGCAAATCGACATGGATCGACTTTCACACTGGAGTTGAGTCCGCGATCGACCTATTGCTTGCCTCCTGGGATGTGGCTTGTCAGTTTATTTGGCAAGTACAAGATGATTTAAACGGCAGTGACCGTTTCCCTAAAATCTTGTCACAGGCAGTAGTCCTCCCACGAGACTTAGGAGGATTTTAAACGAGGTGAACGGGGGTAGCTTTGGCAAGGAAGTCTCCCTTCAGATGCCTGGTGATGATGTCATACTCAGCCCAACAGACTGGATTGTGTTCTGAGTGTGACCACTCATCGGCACATCCTAAAGGCCGTAGGCAGAAGCGGTAAGAGATCTGCCCAACAAACATCAATGTTGAATAACTGTTTGTTCAAACAAATTTAGAGAAGTTGTTCAGCTTTTTCTTCTAGAAAGCTGAATAACTTCTCCAAATTTGTGTGAACAAGCATTTATTCGACAGTGATGTTTGTTGGGTGTACCTTGGTGGGTGTCAGATGTTCATACTGCGGTTAAAAGCAGACGTAAAAGTCTGCGAGCGCAACGCCCGATGGCAACTTAATGACCCATCTCGGGCTGCTAAGTTGAACGAATTTCAACTTGCCGAGCCAATAAAAGAAGGTTTAGCAAGGATACGAAGAGGGCCACTAGTCGGCTTCCATTTGCGGACATATCGGAGTCCACTTGCTCGAGTGAGCTGTGGAGGAAGGCTTAGTCAGTTGGGGGGAAGAACCGCCATATAGAGAGGGTCGTTAAACTGTACACCGGATACACGAACCAACCGGAGCTCATCGCTGAGGCCTTTGCTGATCAATTTGCCAAGGTGTCAATCATAGTGATGAGTTCCTTCGTGTGAAGCCACTGGCTGAGGGGAAGTACCGTGGTACCAACAAAGGTCCAAGTTTTGACACCACACCATTCACCAAAATAGGCTTTTCAACCTAGAGGAGCTCAGTTGGGCCCTGCGCCTAAGTAACAATTCAAATGCAAATTGGTTTTATTCATGTTTTATGGTAGTTTTATCAAATCATTCTGGAGATCATCTGGTTTTATCAGTTCATTTTCCAAGTTAATGTGGTTTTAATTGATTAACAGTTCTTAAGAGTGATTAAAGAACACTTGAAGAAACCTCCATAAAACTACATCATTTATAAGTAATATTAAAAGATACTTGATTCCCCCATCAAGACATCGTTTTGCAACTTTCATAAAACCTGACTAAAGTTTTGAAAAAGTTTTCTGACATTCTTCTTTAAGATGAATGTATCTTAAAAACGCTGCCATAAAACGCTCTTAGAATCATTTGATTTTGAATAAGAGCACATACTCTTGAGAAAGAACATTATGTGAAAAATAAACAAACTGGACAATGGACGCCCATAGGTGGAAGATTTTATAAAATAGTGGATCATTCAAGCGGAAATTCAATAAAAACCAATCCAATATATTGAATACTCCTTAATCTCAGCCACCAACGGCACATTTTTTTGACCATCGCAGGATTCCATTGGATTTGCAGCCTACTGATACTAACTTATACTCTCCCGAGTCGTGCATTTCTGTTCCCAATAGGCTACACAATATTTATACTCGTTGCAAGTAAAAATTGGTATATCATCTTAGCGAAAATCGATTTTTCCCATGATCTATACGTTAAATCTAAAGTCGGAAGTAGTGCGTTGAAATCGCTCAGTGATCCACTACACATCGCACTTCTTCGCACTTCTACGTTAGGTTAGGCGTATGGATCATGAGAAAAATCATTTTTCGCTCAACTGATGTTTCAGCCATCGACGCAATATTATTATCTGTCATTTTTCCAAGAACCATTGTTTTTATCGACTTACGCTGGTGATTAAAAACAATAAATTATAAGGTGTAATTATTACTAAGAACAACAATTATGCACAGGCACTTGTTGCGAATGGCAACAAACGGAGGGGGGTTTCTTCCGTGATTATAATATCAAAACCACTAACTGGGGATTTATGGAGATAATCACGGAAGAAAGTCCCCTCCGTTTGTTGCCATTCGCAACATTTCATAATTATCGTTTAGTCCCCTTTTTATTATTAAGTTAGAATCTAGTTTAAGAGAGGAAACGGAGCACTAATCCAATACTCTAGGCTAAGATTCAGGTTAGCTAGCCGGGTGTCGTAATATTAGACTTATATAATAATTCAATTATAGTTAGACGTTCTAACTATGAAACAATAGCTTTAATATAAAACTGGTTTATAAGGTAGTAGTTAATAATTGCACGTTGTAGCTGTCTTGATTCTTGTTATTGTATCCGATTGCTTGGCAGTTCGATGTCATACCCGATTACCTGTCGATGTCAGCCGATCGTCAGTAGCGTTCATGTGGTGTTGGAGTGAACTAGCAATGGGTCGAGGGGTCGCCTGGATAGTGGAGATGCGCAGCCAACTAGGGATGGCTAACAGTCCCCCGGGTAGGTTGAGCGTCTGATCGATTTGCTCCTCACCGCATCGAACGTCCAGAACAGCTAATTTAGCTACAGGGCGATCATAGACGCCATTAGACGTCCTTACCGCAGCTGACCGGATCCGACCATACTTGCTTGGATAAGTTGCGATGACTTAGAATCGACAAACCATGTTGTCCGCTTTGAGATGTTTGGGAGATAATCAGCAATCCAGCGCTTCTAGAACTGGTTCGCTAACGCTTGATAAGTTCACCAGTGTCATTGAGTGTGGTGAAGGGTTTTATGCCACCAGATGACCCAAAGAGGAAGTGGTTAGGTGTGAGGGCAGGTGATGAATCGCTGTCAATGGGCACATGGGTGAGCGGTCGTGAGTTCAGTGTATTTTCGACTTCAATGAGTAGGCATCTCAGCACTTCTTCTGCTGGTTTCCTTGAAGGGCAAATGGCCATCAAATTCTTCTTCAGGCTACGAATCAGTCGTTCCCAGCTTCACCCCATATGGGAAGCCAAAGGTGGGTTGAAACTCGGCTAGCGCCGATGAAATTGGTTCCTCTATCACTGCGAATTGATCTTGGCGTACCTCTGCGGCTCATAAAGTTCCTCAGTGCGATTATGCAGAAACCGGTACTCAAAGAGTTGACCAACTCGATATGAACCGCTCGCGTCGTAAGACAGATGAAAATCATTCCCCATCTCTTTTCTTTTTGTTCTCCCAATAGCGACTTCCATAGGGCCGAAGTAATCAACTCCTACGTGTGTGAAGGGATGTGTATAAGCAGCTAACCTTTCTGCTGGAAGGTCCGCCATGATAGGGGGTTTCGGAATACAGGATTTGTTTTTGCATCGTTGGCAGTTTTTTCTGATTGTTGCATACCGAACACGGATACCAGGTATGACGAATCGCTGACGTAGGTCATTGATAATGGCTGCGTGGTTCTGATGATGATACTTCTGGTGATGGTGAGCCATCAATAAGGTGGTTATGGGGAGGTCATTTGGGAGTATCACTGGGTTTTTAGCTTCCTCGGTGGCGTATTGACATGCAGCTAAAGACTGTATTCGATGAAATTTGGACACACGCAATTGTTCGTAACTTTTTAGCGTGTGGGTAAAAATTATTGAAATTTTAACTGAATGTATTCCATTGTGTTGTGTCAATTGTGTAATGAATTTCATGAAAATCGGTCGAGTGATTTCAGTGATGGCTTCGAATGAAGAAATAGTGCGCCAACAAATTTTGGGCACTCGAAAACCCAAACGCTTCTCATCGATGGATCGGAAAACAGCTCGGAATCGCACATTCAACCGTATCTCATGTGATCAAAACGTTCAAGGACCGTAAAACAACCAAGCGGAAAAATGGTAGTGGCAAAAAAACGTGGCACATCAAATCCGGAGAAGGCCAGGATGGTATTGAACCAATTTAAGCGTTATCCCAACATTTCGATCAGGGATGTTGCGAAAAAGGCGAAAGTTTCAGTTTGTTTTGTGCAGAAAACAATGAAACGTTTTGGATTATATGTGTACAAGGTCCAGAAGGCACTGAACCGGAGCGATAAACAGAACTCGGTGACCAAAACTCGTGCAAGAAAACTGTACAGGGAGTGGCTCACAAAACCGTTCTGCATTGTGATGGACGATGAGACCTACATTAAAGCCGACACCAAACAAATGCCAGGACAGGAACACTACGTCGCCACCTCTAAGTTGGCCGTTCCGGAGAGTGTACGGAAGAAGAAACTGTCGAAATTCGCCAAAAAATTCCTTGTCTGGCAAGCGATCTGCGGATGTGGCAAAATGAGTCAGCCCTTCATCACCTCTGGGACCGTCAACGGACAAATCTATAAGGACGAATGCCTCCAAAAACGACTTCTGCACTTTTTGAGATCTCACGATGGCCCAACACTGTTTTGGCCGGATTTGGCATCTTGCCACTATGCCCGGCCCGTCTTAAACTGGTACAAAGATAATAATGTAGTTTTTGTACCAAAAGACGTCAACCCTCCAAACACTCCGGAACTTCGCCCAATTGAAAAATTGTGGGCAATCATGAAGGCAAAGCTCGTTAAAACTCCAAAACTGATAGAAAATGAACTTGAACTCAAGCAAGTGTGGTTAAAAGTAAGTAAGCAAGTCGGTCCTATCATTGCCCAAAATTTGATGAAAGGGGTCAAGGCAAAGGTGCGGGCATTTGGGTTGGGAGAAGAGGTTTAATAAACCAATGATGTCAAAACTTAACCATCTAGTAGTACTTTATTTCCAGAAAGTTTGAAAAGAATCGGGCTCAAGGAAAATTTTTGGTGACCTATTTTGTGTGTCAAAATTTCATCGAATACAGTCTTTTTTTTTTCTTAAAGAGGAAAATCATAAAACTATCAAAACTTGTGGTAGTTTAATCATAGTTTTAAGCATGTCTTGAATGTCATTACAAGTATGTACTGATAAAACTATCAAGTTTTATGCGAACCTTGGGAAATAGTCTCGAGAAACTTCTGTAGTATGGGCCTTTTTGAACTTATGAGGGTTTTATGGCTGTTTTATCGATGTTATGTAGAATATCTAGTTTTATGCGTGGTTTTATCAAATGAGTCTTGAAAACATCGTCACGTGTACCTTAAAATTGAATTTGTTACTTGGGCGCCGTGGTGTCGGCAAGACAGCGGGGTCCGACGATATTGGCTATCCTCTCCTGAAAAAACTGCCACTTATCGGTTGGTTGGCTCTTCTTGACACAATGAACGAAGTACGGCAATAAGGTGGAAAGAAGGGTTGGTCATTCCTATTCCCAAACCTGGGAAGGATAAGACCCGAACGGACTCGAGTGGATGGTTAACCGTCGCTTGTCAACTGAGCTGGAGAGGCATGAGCGGATCCAACCACAGCAATACGCATTTCGATGAGGATACAATAGGAAGTTCCGAGTCTTGAACGCCAGCGCAGCCTCTGAACTAGAGAATGGCATACCGCAAGGGTATGTCATATTTGTCACACTGTTCCTCAGCGTTTGAACGCATCTCTTGGTATCGACGAGCTGTAGGTAAAGACAGTACGTGAAATGAAGCTTTTTGGTGTAAAGATAGATCAAAAACTGCGGTTTGTGAAGCACGCCAAGTAAGGCAAGTCAACGATAAGTTGAACGTTCTCCGGGCCCTAAACAGTCGCCCATCTGAAGATTCTCGCTGTACTTTGTCCAAAATTATACGGGCAAAGATCATACCGTGCATAATTTATGAATCGGATCTATGGAGCAGTGGCGGCATGTTTCTGCTTAAAATCTTAGAACATCAATATATTGAGGCTTATAGGATTTGTAGCGGAGCTTTTCGGACTTAACCAATAGCTTCCTTATTGGTGGAGAGTGGTTAGGTTGCCCTAGCAAATGTAGTAACCGAAGAACTGGCTACCAAAGCCATGAGGTTACTACAAGGGGACCCCGCTCTTGTATACAGACCTACCGTTTGTAGGCAAAAGAGTCTAGACTTAACGGGAGTAGTGATACCCACGTTGTGCTTCCTAGGCTTCCGTGGGACTCTACGCGCACCAAAGTGGATGGGCGCATCTAGCAGTTATATGGAGCAAAGGCAAATCCCGAGGTGGCTAAGGCTGCGTACTGGGAAGTTGTTTCTACATATTTTTGACCTGGGACTTGTCAAATGTCCATTTTCAGGTTAGTTTAATCGTCCATCAAAATACATTCGTTGTATTTGGTCAGTACTTGCTCGTACAACTTTCTTGCAGGGGTTTTTGGCAACAATGTTTTGTTTCAGCGTCCTGTTGGGATGTTTACTGGTCTAGTATGACAAAGATCCATCTCGCATACAGATTCGCCGAACTGTGCGATGCGACGCATTGAAGTTTTTCACCAAATCACGCCCGGAGATCCCAGGATATTTTTGGGCTGCCCTGATTATCTTTGTTCGTAGTTTCCGGTCGTATGTTCTTCTTCTACGCTTGTTTTGTTTTGCTCGATTGCTTTAGCATCATCGTTCCATGTTCGATTACTTTTGAAAATGTTTATAAACATTGATAACATTTTTACCACTGAATAAACAATCCTTTGGATCAATACAGTGTTATTAGTTTCTTGCTCCGACAATTAGAGTACAGAGACAATTACAGTAGGACAATTAAAGCTCAACAGTAATTATAAAGAAGCGGCCAAATACTAGCTGAAACGACGGACTTTACAAAAGATCTAGAAGATGTTCTCTGTGATACAAACAACGCCTTCTTGATTTATTAGAACATTATTTTTAAGATCAGGGGTACAGCAAATGCCTGGCTATTGCGACAGGGCTCACACATGACACCCAATTCCCAAAAACTCCTAGGAGGACAAACAAAGGGAGAATCGAAGGATTTCATTAAAGAGCTCCATGAGAAAAAAAATACAGAAAAATCGAGGAAAAATCTGTCAAATCAAAATGAACCGCAATGAAAAATGGAAAGAGTTATACTAATGTTTCTGATTAAGAAAAACAAAGCTATCAAAAACTTTCTGATTCGACTAGCATACGAAACACTTCGAACCAAGCTTGATATACTGAATTTTTTTTTAACTTTGATAGCTTGATATAAGATGTTGAAGATTAATTACTCTCATAACAGAGCAGATGCATCGAATTTTAAATTGCTCCACATCCGGAGACAGTTACGAACAATCAAAAACACAACCCAAAAATGGAAACAAACTCAATAACGTTGATTTGTCTGACCCACCCGTTTGTACGTAGTGTTGATTCCGTCCAAATGGTGAAATGTTAATAAATTGTTTTTCTCCGCTTGAATTCGCACATTTCACACTCTCTCAGAGGAGATTTATACGGCAAGTTTCACAGCCGTTTCACAAGCACCATCCTGAAGAGGGATACAGCAAACACACCGGAAGTGTGCCAATATCACTCGCTAGGATGCATCGCAGTACCGCTTCTGTTCGTTTGCAGTTGGGAGTGCGGCAAAAGCCGGGGATGTTCTGTATTATGCTAGCAGAGCTGAGGTCTGAGGAGAGTAGCAGACAAGAAAGCACAGTGATCGGGGTCAAGCGATTGAGTTGGCGTCATCCGGTCCTGATATTATCTGGACGACACGCACATGTGGTGTTTATCGTTGCAGCACGTAAAGTACAACCAGCGAGGGAGCTTTTATTGGAAGGGTATTTCTTGTAATCAAGGACTCATATGGGGATTTATTATTGATGCAGCACAATTTATATCATCAAATGGAATTCGTTTGATATCAGTTGGCAAGACTACAAAAAAAAAAAAAGATACAACGGACCTACTGGGCTTTCGCTAGCACAATCAGTAGAGGTGTAGCTGCAATGCAAGACCATGCTAGAAGTTGCTTGGTTCATTTCCCGGTTGGCATTATACTGTCTGAACAGAATCATCAATTTTAATGTAATATTCCAAGCCTGATATTCATAGTAATCAAGTAATAAAAGCCTGATTTGCGAAGAAACCGTTTTTAAGCATTTGATTCCGAAATAATTATCACTTTCCAACGAAATTTCAGGACATGTTTTACATATCATCAAGTATGACAAGTTTAGTCAACTTATAACCTTATCCACTTTTTGGCTCCCCCAAAACGTGCAAAATAGGGCTTGTTTGTATCTTTTGTAGAAAGGAAAGGTGTCCATAGTTCGTGAAACAGTATCAAATATTTAACCTGACATGCTGACATGTACACACATATCCATCCTTTCAGACAAAACCTAAGTATGTGATGTGCTTCATCACCAGACGTGACGTGGGATTTGAGGCGGCAAAAACGTGCCTATTTTGTACGCACACCAAATGTTTCCATGTGTACTGGCTGCCTGCCTTTCCACGTGTCCATAAAGCATCAGCAACACAACGCACGGTTCTTTCTCGATAGACAAGCCGACACTTATATCCGCTGTTATGAACCAAGAAACGTGTGATCTCTAGGGAGAAGGAGTTTGGCAAAGAAAGGCCATAATATCAAAAGTATAGCATAATTCATTCGGTAATGGGATTGGATCTGAGATTTTCTTCAAAATTTAATATCATTGAAAAGTTTTTCGCAGCACAGAAAACTCAGTTGGATTCAAGCACTCAAATTCATCTATCAAGAAGCATTCTATTGATTCAATTCCATCAATTTCTTTAGTTGTCCAACGGATCTAGCATGTCCTATGGAAAAGTTGATAGCATTCGCTGGATATGCTTAAGTGAAAATAACACCCAAGATAAAGGTGTAGGCCACACCTGAAATATAATCCCCCGTGTCAGAAGAAGTAGAAACCTCAACGGGGTGGGGAGTTACAAGGATCGTTCTTTATCGTATGAACCAACATGAGCGAGACTCATGTTCTCAAATCAGCGAGCGTGTAACTGAATGTTTAGATGTTATATTGTAGGCTTCTATGAAGGAAATTTGAATCCTTTTTATCTCCAGCTGCGAGCGACAACGGATACTATTGGTCATGGGGGCTGTGAAGGGTTGTGTGTAATGTCGAGAAAACGGAACCAGTATTTGCCAGCTTTGCCTTATAGGATGTCCTTGGTTTTGCGGTTTCTCTGACTGGGTCAGAGAATGAAGCCTACGCAACATCCTTTCCCGGAATGTAATGTTGGTTTAATTGGATTTTGCCTTCATAAGGCAATATTTATGTCTGTGAATGTGAGAGAAGAGACGGATGCGTATGATTCTTTATGATAGGATTTTGTAAAAAACGTACATGTTCATCGTTACCATTCAGCAGATCTCGAGTATTTTTTTAAACAGACGTATCTGATTTGGTTAACAATGAGAGGAAATAAGGTTCAAACTTAAATTTCTTAAAACTCTCAGTATCCTCACGGAAAATACTATAACCACTATGTTAGGGAAATGTTATTCCTTGTGTTGGTGGCTCTAGTTAGCATGAAAGTGCTAAGGGTTTCAAGAATTTAACTTTTTATTTTTAGCTCTTTATTTATTACATATTTCACATTATTTTAATTATTTTTTTATCCTAGGTGCTCCTGTTAAGTAATTAACATTTCAACCTTATATGCTATGATTTATATCTAATTATGTCAATATTGTTTTTACCTTGTCTTTTCAGCATTTTAATAGGGTTTTTTTTTGCCTGCATGTAAGAATAACAGTTGATTTCTTAAAACTATTTCTTATCTCTAGAGGGAATTGATCATTGCAATTGAAGATTGCAATGATTTTTGTCTAAAATTATTAATAATTTTGTTGCACATTTCTTCTACAGTCTCAACGTTTGAAATTTCGTGTAATTCAGTAGTACTGAACCAGGGTGGTAATTTTCAGATTTTTGTTCTGAATCCTTTGAAGTCCTTGAAATCCTTTTTTTTCCTAGTAGCACAACAACTAAACCATATTGGCACAGCATAAAGCATGGTTGGTCTAAACATTTGTTAGAATATTAGAAGTTTGTTCGTCAAACAAAGTTTGGATTTTCAGTTTACAAGAGGATATAAACATTGTCTATATTTATTACATTTGGCTTGAATGCTCTCAATGTGATCTTTAAAAGTTAATTTTTGATCAAGTATCTGTCCAAGATATTTTACTTGATTTGACCACGAAATTGGAACTCCGTCCATAGTGACTGCATGAGTATTACTTGGTTTCTAAAACGCAGCTCTAGGCTTGTGTGGGAATATTATAAGTTGAGTTTGGAAGCATTAGGAGAAATATTTCATTTTTGAACATATTCAGTAAAAATGTCCAAGCTTTTTTGTAGCCTCCTGGATATAACACAAAGACTTCTTCCTTTAGCGAAAATCCCTGTGTCATCAGCAAAGCAAGATTTGTGACAGCCCTGAGGTAAATCATGGAGATCTGAAGTGAATATGTTAGAAAGTTTTTGCCCAACAATGCAACCCTGAGGAATTTAAGAATTTAACGTTTGAATCTTCCTTCCCCTCTTTGTTTACAAAATCAGATACGTTTGATTGAAAAATTACTCGAGAAAAATGGATTGTTAAATAATTAACGATTTTTTGTTCAGATCCTACATCTCTAATTTTAAAATGGTGATGGTGATCGATTTTAGGCTTTTACACATCGTTCTTACTTCGTAAATTTGTCGATTGGCAGCGATGTCCTCCTGTGAAAGAACGACGCCTTACAATTGAACATGTGGATCCTCATACAAACATTGATCTTCAATTTTCCAAATAAAGTTTTAAGTTTCGTCCTTCATTCGCCTCTGGGAGTCAATAATGCGTGCATAAAACATAAGCGAATACATGTTCCGATTCTCATGTAATGACCCTGCCGCCTGATGGTCGGTCCACCGGTCAGTAGTTAATATACACTAGTTGCCTATAACGTTTGCATTAAAAAAAATAGACTTTTTTTTCGGATGGGGATTAAATAATGCTAGGATAGATAATTGCTTTTGATAAATTTCCCATGGAAGGTAATTATTTAAGCTTACTTGCAATAAAATTCTACGCCCTTGCGAGCGGCCTTCCGGCAGTTAACCGGAACATTAGCCATGGTGGAGTTTTTGAGTTCTTTCTTCGTTTTATTTATCAATTCCTCCTCAGTTTTCGCGACAAAATTGTTGGAGTAGATCTTACGCTTAAGGTTGGTCCAGAAATTCTCGATGGAATGCAGCTGGGTGACGTTGGGCGGGTTCATCGACTTGGGTATCACATCGACATATGTCAAAGCCGCTCTTCTTTCGCTCCGGACTGGCCGTGAACGGGGAAATTTATAGTACGAAATACCTGCTGGAAGTTGCGCCGTTCATCAAGAAATACCATAAGGGCGAAGACGCGGTGGTCTGGCCGGATCTGGTGTCGGCCCACTACTCGAAGCGATCGTTGGAGGAGATGGAGCGGCTGAATATCGATGTGGTACCCAAGTCGGCGAACCCGCCCAACGTCCCTCAGCTGAGTCCCATTGAGAATTTCTGGGCCAACCTGAAGCGTAAGATCTACCTCAACAATTTTGTCGCAAAAACTGAGGAGGAATTGATAAATAAAACAAAGAAAGAACTCAAAAACATGCCTACACGCATGTTTTCGTCCGCCATGACGAATGTTCCGGTTAACTGCTCGAAGGCCGCTCGCAAGGGCGTAGATTTTTTTTCTGCAAGTAAGCTTAAGTAATTACCTTCCATGGGAAATTTATCAGAAGCAATTATCTGTCTTAGCTTTTTTTTACCACCATCCGAAAAAAGTCAATTTTTTTTAATGCAAACGTTATGGCCAAAGTTCTGGCTAACTGCCGCAGGGCAGGAAGTAGAAATTTTTTTGGTGAAGTTTTTTATTTTCCAATGACTAAAATGCAATTTGGTATAATAAAATATCTCTTTCAGTTCTTTTTTACCATCCATCCGAAAATAGTCGCTCTTTTTTAATGCGCGCATTACGATGTTATCAATTGGGCTGTTGATTTAGAAGCTAACTCTTATGTTTTTTCTTTATTGAGCTCATTTGAAATGTTGCTTTGAACTAGGATTATCCACTTCTTTTCCATTATTCTTGATGTTTTTTATATGAGTGAATTTATGAGTGAACAAAAAAAAAAAAGATCGCAACGAGCGCTGGCCGCAAACGTTTAAGTTTGTGTAATCTGTCACGTTTTTTACTGTTTTTCGGACTCCGGGCTAGCAAAATCATTTTTTCATTTTCTGTTTCAATAACAGTTGTCGTCTTATTCAAGTGCATTTATCTTTAATTTATATAAATTGGGCAAAAAATAACGGAGAAGAGGACAAAATTTTGGTGATGCTTTGGAAAACAACTTCAGCTTAAAAAACTAGAAGGAGCCAGCTGCTGACTGACCGAAGGAAGACAGTATTTCTCGCCGTTCAGAACCCGATCATCAGGACAGAGGAGATTTTTCAGATAAGTACAATAAAAGCAAATCAATCAAGAAATAGGGAAAAGAATAAATGCATTTGTCATTCACCTATTTAGGAGTAGTTTAGTGTATAATTTGATATTTTGATTTGGTAGTTTGATAGAGGGCAGTAGCTTTTGTCGCCCAGATGGAAAGTTTTCTTTACATACTTCCGGGTCATCCAGCGGCATTGGTCGTCAATTTACTCTGGATGCCAACTACGTACTTAGTCTACTGCCTTAGAGTCTTGCAGATATGGGATTTCGAACAACAGAATTTTCTGCCGCTTCCCGTAGACTGACCGATCCATGTTCATAGACCATGTTCGTAGACTGACCGGATCCATGTTCACTTCACTTAAAAAAAAACACGTCATCGGCGTATAAGTCGAACGATTGTTGTTGGAAAAGTTGTAAATTTTAAGTAAGATTTACCTTGGTTATCTCAAAAAATAAAATAAAAAAATATATCCTACCTGCACCGCAGTGCGATGTTTGGCAAAAGTGTCTATGTTTGCTTCGAAATACTGCCAAAACAAAGCCCTATGCTCAATTTCAAACAACTTCTATTCAATTTCATAACCTGCCGTGCTCTATCGGAGCTATCGATACTTTCTCTTCACATCTTTGGTTCTAGCAGAAACTGCTGTTCACTTCTGGGATCCCATGATGTTGAGAAGATATTTCCAATTTCAAAAAATTATAATTTAAATTTGGCGCACTGTACGCAATAAAAACATAATTAATTAGTAGAATAAAATTTAGTTCATACTACGAAATTGCTGATTTTCGGTGGGCTTCAAATGGTGAGTTGACAACTTCGAAGGAGGGTGCGACCGAACTCTAGTTCTTACAAGTTCCTACCTCACGCCTCCACGAGTCATATGATCACAAAAGACTGCCAGCTGAAACATGGAGACGCTGGTTCGCGTAGCCTGGGCAATTTTATCATTTTGACAATAACGAAGTGAGGGGGTGAGACTGTTAATCATAATTTTCCATTCTCATTTCAATTACTAATTTCAGCACGCTTTGGAAACATCTTCGCATTCCATTTATTTCAAGAGCGTGGAGCAACATAAAAAACATCAAAGGCTAAATTTGTTTTTAGACATTTTAGCATATAATTTCTTTAGGATTGCACTTCTGAACTTCAACTACTATATTCATGTCTAGTGGTTTTATGAAAGAATGAGCCATTTGTTTCAGAAATCATCGCACCGGGCTCTTCGATCACTCCAATTGTGTGTGTGTGTGTGTGTGTGTGTGTGTGTGTGTGTGTGTGTGTGTGTGTGTGTGTGTGTGTGTGTGTGTGTGTGTGTGTGTGTGTGTGTGTGTGTGTGTGTGTGTGTGTGTGTGTGTGTGGGTGTGTTCGTGTGTGTGTGCGTGTGTGTGGGCGTTACATATAATATCAAAGCGGTTTCTCAGCCATTTGTGAACCGATTTCAGTTCTGTTGACGGCTAATGAAAGCTACAATGTTCCCATAGAACGCTATTGATTTTTTTTCCCGACATTTCGTTACGAAGATATAAACGAAACAGTACTCGACGGCCTATTAAGTATAATAGTAATCTATCAGTTTAGTCTCCGATTACATACTGAGCTATTTGTGTACCGATATTAGTTTTGTTAGCGCCAAATCAAAGCTATAGAATCTTCAAATAACTGGTAAAAATGTCATCATGATTGAATAATCGTTCATGGAGATATCACCAAAACAATTCCTGAAAGCACATAATTGTGAGATGAAAATATACTCGTTGCAGTTCAAAACTGAACAAGACCTTTCGCACCAATCGATGCCGCTAGCATTCTATTGTGTCGCATCTGGTGCTTTGTATAGCACATCAGATGTGCTATACAGCGGACTTGATGCCACACTATGCGACTCTATAGAATTGGAGCAGGATCGATTGGCTCCAGTGGTCCGGTTTTGAACTGTAACCAGTATATCCGAAAATTACACAAAGTCTCTTGTATCGATAATCAAAATTGACACTTTAGATTGTCTAATAATTCATTCTATGGACTGAATATATGAAATTTCTAATATTTATGTAATTTCTTCTTATATATTATCAACATAAATAAGTGGCGAACCAGCCCAGGAGGCTGAAAGCCACTCTAATAAAGATATAAAAAAAAATCAACATAAATTGGTCGTTAAACACTACTAATGTCAATGTTTTAATCACATCGATGAACAAGACGTTCAGGATTGACAAATAGTTCATTTTATGAACTGAATGTATGACATATTGAATATTCCTGGATGAAGTGTAAGAAGGGTTCAGTCTCACCATCGGTGGATTAATTCGGGTTTTTCAGTTTCAATCCGGTGGATGTCAGATATGTTTTGTGTACACATATAACATGGCTTTTTACATGGTCAAGTTATTTCAATTGTGCCTTTAAATTTAATTCCTCGTTTGAAATTTGTATGAATAGCATTTTTGATATGATATGATATGATATGATAACCTAATTTTTTATGTAAGTGAGGAAGACCTTGTAAAGAACGAGCAAAGCATATTTATTCCAATTTTTGATCCATTTCAATTTGGATCAGCTTATATCAAGAAGGTGGGATCATTCCATATGTAAAATTCCATTTTTTACTAAATACGCTCAGAGCATCGTCCGCTGGCTATTGCCGCGGGTATTGTGGGTTTCCCAGGTACCCGGTTAAAGCTTTAGTTGGTGACGGTGGCTCTTCTGAGTAGTTGCTGTTCCTGAGTTGTAAGTGTGAATAAGGGTGTCTATGTAATGTTTTGCTGTACCTGTTGTAGACTCCCAGTATCTCCCATTTCCCCAAAAGCTTTGCGGATAACTTTTCTGGCCTCAAAAGTTCTCCTTTTTATTGTATTGGCCTCCATAACATAAAGGGCACCATTGCAGGTATGATTTATCGAATTATTTGCAGTTCTACTCGCCCAACGCACCTGGTTGGGTGAGGGATAGAAGATGACACACACACTACGAAATAGCTGATTTTCGGTGTATTTTGGCTACTTAGCCATCGAAACCTTCTCATTTGCCAATGGAGAAATCCAAGTAAAGCTAAAGTGAGGTTAAACACCATAATATCTAAAACTGAAATTGATAATAACTTTCTAGCTTTGTTTCAAACTGTATGGAATTGGTCATTATCGTCATTATCGTCGGTTTTCTTATCTTTTTATCGCCAATTACTTTGCTTAGACAGCTCGAAAAACTATTTTGAAAGAACGCCATCTACGACGTTTAACCTCACTTTTGCGTTACCTGGATTCTTCCATAGTAGTCTAACGATAGTTGACTGAGACGTGTTGAATTCTTTACCTAGTTTTCGGCCGATTTGTCCTTCGTGGCCATTTTAATTTTATTTCTGGTCATTTTGTTTATGACACTCTTTCGATCGGGGTTTTTCATGTTATCAACTGCTCCTTATCTCAGGTATCTCCTGCACATACTGTACAGAGTGCTTTTGCAATACCCTTCTAGTATAATATGTTTCACCACTTCTGATTTGGGGAGCTGTCCAAACATCTAGAACACACGTTTTAGGAGATAGTTCTGTTCACTCACTTTCATCTTGACTAACTAAACACAAATGTCCGATTTTTAGAGTTGAAAGATGGGTTAGCAAGAAGATGCACGACTGATTATCTCTTTCTCACATCCATTAACCTAACCGCATAACAAAATTAGTCCAGCTACTTTTGACTCATGAGAAGTAGAGAGATATATTTTTCTCAAAATTATCCACTTGAAGCGTGTGGTGCTTTAAAATTTATTTCTTAGTAACCAAATGATTCTTGCCACCACATCAGCAACACCAACTTGTACTAGCACGAATGTTGCTTACAATGGATGAAACCTGTGTTTTCAAAAAGAACGTAAGCACATTTAAAAGTAAATTAAAAATATGTAAAGTATGTTGCCTTTTCCAATACCCTTTGAATGAGAAATTGTGTAGCTATTTTTATAGAACATTCTCTCAGCAACAATTTTGCCAAACTTAGTTTTCAGCGAAATGTCAATTGAAGCAGGTAATAATTATTTACTAGATTGAAAATTTTGTAGCATGATTATGTAATTAAACATTGTATGATATGATATGTACTACCACCCATTGTAGCACGGAAACTAAGTCCGACAGTAATGGGCTCTCCTCTCTGTTAGACTTGATCAAGCTTTAATAACCAATGATTATCCTTATCATGCCGTTGTATGAAGGGCCAAAAAGGGGTTGGGTGGATCGATATGAAACATCACTTATACGTATCCACAGGGATATAAAGAATCTCCTTCCAACAACAAGATTGAATATTTGGTCAAAAGAGCAAGCTATCTAACATGAAGATGCCCCAATGGGCGGGGAGAAGAGCCCGCCCTCTATTCACAAACTGTGATCAATGGGGCGGGTTGGCATTCCCACTCTCTTCATCCAGAGTGCTTCAATCGGGTGCCCGGATGGTCCCTCCCATTCCCATGAAATATTTGAATGAAATTAAAGATTGTATTCGAAAAAATGCAAAACTTTCTTTTGTGTATAATTTTGCCTGAATTTCGTCCAATAGGAAAATTCTGGACGATTATAAAGGGCAAGCTGCGCAAAACAGGGAAGGATGAAAGCGTGTTAGAAAGATGGCATATGTTTTGCTGAGGATTTGATGGGTGGCGTTAAGTCCAAGGTGCGGGCATTAGCCTAGGAAGGGAGGTTGAATAAACCAACTTTGCAAAAACATAGCTTATTTATTCCCAGAGAGTTTCAAAAAAATCCGACTTGAAATTAATTTTTGTTGATCATTTTGGTCTGTTGAATTTTTTCGAATACAATATTTACTGCAACGCTATATTGTGCGGTGTGCCATAGTAGTCATGTATTATGATTTTTTTATGCTCTGTTCTGTTTGCCAGAAACACGAATGTTTCCTGCCGAGCAATTTATGAAGCTTAATTATAAGACAGTAGACATTTAAATGATTTACAGAAGAGCCTGGAGCAACATGACAGGCATCAAAGGCTCAATTTGTTTTTCAACATTTCAGCATAACATTTAATTTAAAATTGTACTTCTAAACTTCAACTACTATATTCATAAAAGACTGGCATGTGCTTATAAGCAATGTATCATTATATTTTAATATTGTGTTTAGAGGTATTATGGTAACATAAGCCATTATTTCAGAAAGCATCAAACCGGACTCTTCGATCACTCTTATTGCTATCTTTGAAATGTTACTAGAACAGTATAAAGAAAAACATTACAACATGTCTTATAAAATAATATCTCTTATTGAAATTTTATCTCAGATATTTGGAATGATCTATTCTGTTTTCAGCTTTTCCAGGACTAGAAGGATATTAATACATATCTGATTTTTATTCATTTTTCAGTAACAATCCATTGGATGTATCATTTAAGCTTAAAATTTGAATAAATTAGCATTCTTGTCTATAATGATATCTTAATTTTGTATGTACAAAATATACTAAATATTAAATAACATATAACGGGGAAAGGGAGGGACCATCAGGGCACCCAAGTAAAACGATTTGAAAAGGGAGCATGGGACTGCCTCCTCCCTATTGTTAACATTTTGCGGAACGAGGGCGGGCTCTTCGACCCCATCTATTGGGTTTATTCTGTCAAACGAGGGCTCGATTCTAGTGCTGTCGGTGTGACCTTGCTTTTGGAAGGAGATTCTTTTCCCTATATTCGCGGGTTTCGCGTAAGTGTCTCTGCTTACGGGCCCACCCACACGTTTTTGGCCCTTCATACAGGAGCTTGATGATCACAAACAGTAATAGAATCCTGATCAAATCGTTTTTCAGATTATTCCACTGCTATGGGAAGTTACCTTGCTACAATAGATGGTAGTATTATATCATCATCATCATCATCAGTAGACATTTAAATGATTTACAGATTTTGTTTTGTTTTGTTCGCCTCCATCAACTTAACATTCCTGCTAAACTCTGCTGGAAGTATAATCAGAAAACTTGTGAACGAGTGTTTGCATCGTACAGTTTTCACGAATTTCCCCATTTTTGCACTCTAGTTCAGAGTTTGTAAAGACAACTCACAGAATTTTGACTAGATTTGTTGTTTGCAGCCCTGAGTTGTGGATTGTTTTGCCTAAGCAAAACCTGGCAACTGTTATTTTTTCGCAAATTCAACTATTCCTCAGCTACTCTCACGAAGCGGGTAAACAGTTACCTGCTTCTTCGCTTTTGTTTCATATATTATTTGTTTAAATTCAGATCAACAGATTGCTGTTATGTTCAGCAATCTGTTGATCTGAATGTTTTCTAAGCAGATTTGTTCGTCGAGGTTTTATAAGAAAATATATATAAAAAAAATTATATAAAAAAAATCCAAAAAAAAAAAAAAAAAAAAAATTTTGCACAATTAAATTAAAAAAAAATTTTTTTAAATTTAGGGAGGGATGGGAGGACCCTCCTAAAAATCGTTTAACAAGGGTTTGTATTTTTTTATTTTTTTCATTCTTCTGCCTTTTTTTTAAAAATTAAAAAAAGTGTGGGATTTTTTTGGGGGGGGGGGGGGGGTTTTTTTCCGCGGGGGTTTTTTTTTTTGAAGAGTATTTTTTGTTTTTTTTTTTTTTTTTTTTTTTGGTTATACGGCGTTTCCTCGGGTTGGTTGTTTTTTTCACCCGGGGTTTTTGTTGGTTACAATTTAATACCTGTTTCGTTATTGCCAGCAACGAAAACTCCCCAAAATTTTTTTTCTCATAGATCTACAATTAAATGTATTGTAACCATACAACAGGATCTATAGTATGTACAATTAAAAGTATTGTTCACAACGATAAGATGGCAATAGGAGTTATTGCTTTTACAATAGAATCTAATGTAAATTGAGACATCGACAATAGAAAAGGGGGTTGTTATGTATCTTAACTATAGAAAAAATCATTTTTTTTCCGAACAAATTTGAGTCAATAACTATTGATTGTATTGTTTCACAATTGTTGAAAATCCTAGCATATGAAGCGAATAGTAGATCTATTGTAATGACAATATGAATTTTTCATATATCTGATTCATGAACAATAAGATTCATGGTCGGAAATAGATTTTAAGGTTATTTTATATTATATTATTGTAATTGTATGGTTATTTTTATCCGGGTTACTTGACCATATTTCTCTGTACGGGCAAAGTTTTTTCGTTAAAATCATGGAAATTGAGTCGTTACGTACAGCAAAAACCATTTAAAAAAAAAAAAAAAAAATAAAACACCCCCCAAAAAAAGGGGATCGAGTAAGTTAAAACCATCTTTCTATTACGGAATCAGTCAGAACACATTCAATGTCTTGCAGTCAGTGTGAGAGTGTCACATGCATCCTATGGAAGCATCGTTCACGTAACTGTGAAAAAAAAAAAAAAATGCAGGAGGATCTCAACAATGTGCTAGTCCGTTTTGCATTCTCTCGTTTGTGTATTAGACAAACCATTGAGTACATACGCTAACGAGTAGAATACCTCGGGGGAGAAGCTGTTCTCAACGCTACGACCAGTTTACGCTTGTTCCCTTGCCGAGGCATAACTATCCATGCAGCAGAATCTTCCCGCATGGATGAGTTCAAGGTCCTCAAAGTTCGCATGCATATGCGTGTGGTTTATAGTTGATAGTCAGTATGGTACTGGCATAGCAGGGTGGCATAGCGAGTGTTAAAAAGTGGTTTCGCATTTACGGAATGTTCTGGCTCTTCACCTTTTGGTTGCATATTTATGCGCTAGGTTTAAACGAAAACTGTGAACTTAATGGGTATCCTCTAGTGGGGAAGCTTACAATGCATTTACATACATTAACGATACATAGGATTTTTTCCGTCATGTTGAGATCTTTGACACTTTTTAATTGTCACGCAACGAACTTTGAGTAAATGGATTCAGTCATCAATAAAATAATGAATGACAATTATGGGTAATAAAAGCACTGCTCGCAACCAACAGCACTACTTCCCTTGTTCAATCAAATCGATAAATGCCCTCGCTCGTCTTTTCACTCGAGTACCGCTTTCCACTTAGATTGTACATACGTATATATGTATTTGGTGAGTGGTTTTAAACGTGGAACAAAATTTTATCAAAAATGACGACAAAGTTTTGACGAGAAGATTAAATATAACTTGTTATTGAACCTGGTTTTTCGTTTCGGTCATCATGCAATGTGACGACAGGGCTGATGTCGACGGAAGTGAAACTGAGAAAAGGGGATGTCCCGGAAATCGATAGAATATCAATTAGGATCGTCTTATTTGCAATTAGGTTGTTCGATTACCGGATGGATAAGGTATTATGGACGTTTGCTTGATAAAGATGATGATTTTTTAAGCAAGAAAAAGCACATGCAATGAGGACTTGGGCTAAAAGTGGACTGATGAAATGATTCTGATTGAAATGTTTGAGCTCAAAAAGCATTCCAAAATATTGAATCCTTTTTTTCAAGACAAAAGCATCATGTACGAGTTCACGTTAACATTTATTGGCAATTGAAACCCGAAATGGACTGATCCAAATATGTCATTTATTTTGTTCACATTATATACAAGCGATAAGCAATTCATTTTTATTTGTTACTATTTTTCCGACCTAGTTAAATTTATGTAGGAAATTATTTGCATTACTTTATTATTAAATTGCTTTATACCATTTTCTTCTATTGTTTGGTTTATTAATCGAAGAGAAGGGTTTTTTTCCACTGGGTTTAATGGTTAACAGCCATACTTCTCACATCAAAATCTCGAGTTCAAATAACCAAGTTACAAAAAATAGGCAAAATACGTTAAAGTGACTTTGAGGGATAAACCAGCCCGAAGCATAAAATGTCCATAGTAAAGAAAAAGATAATATAAATGCCACACTTGTTAAAATATTTCATCAAGAGTTGCTGATAAAAAAAATCGCTGATCTACGATTTTCTTTTCTATACCGCTAATGTAAAGGTTTTTGAACGCTTACAACTTGCATTTTACTGAAAAGAATTGCTTCATTCATACTCCATTTACTATTTACTATTTTTTGCATTGGAATTCGATCGATTTTTTGGTCGCAAGTTTTTATTTCATTTTATTTTGTTTTGTTTAATTCATCTCTCCATAGTCTACATGAATGTTTATTAAAACTTTTGTAGCCTAGATTGTAGCAGTCTTGACGCAGTTATTCTATTATTAAAACATCTGGAAGATTCTCCAGAGTCTAAAAGGTCCTCAACCAACGAAAAGGTACGAACACATGATGTCAGTTGCTCATTTAAGCCGTAGGAAGTCTGATGGGATCTGGTTGGGGGTTCAAAGTTAATGCAAAACGGTGCAGCGTGTCGAGTTCTAGAAGCTGGCATCGTTCGGGATACGGAGGGAGATCTGTGGGATTACGCCAGGGTAGGCTTATGAGTGAAATGCGTATAAATCTACGTTGAACACGTTCAACTGTGAGGTCCCACGACAGTTGATACAGTTGAATTGGTCCCACAAGTGCACAGCAGAGTGCTTTGAGGCAGTAAGGATCGGTAAAATCACGGTAGATTGTAGTGATGATCCCAGTGATGAATCCCGTTTTTCGTGAAGCTTTCTTGATGATGATGCTGATGTGATGATAAAATGTGAATTTTTCGTCCAGAATCACACCCAAATCACTGACCTGATCAAAACGCTCGAGGACATTCCCATCAATTCGGTAGTTAAAAGTTATAGGACGCATTGATCGGTTGATCGTGATAGCAACACATTTAGAAATGCTTATCACGAGTTTATTTATCTTACACCAGGTGGCAAACATGTCTAGAAGCTCCTGAAGCCGGTCTTCAATATACTTCATCAACAGGTAGGTTTTCAAATCGTCTGGGTATATGAGTACGAAGTTCGATCCTAGCAACAAAGCAACACCGTTGAAGAACAGCGCAAATAGCAAGGGGCCCAGGTTACTGCCTTGTGGTCCGCCTGAATTATTATTAAACGTACTGGAAACAGTTGAATCAAGCTTAACGCTAAAAACACGACCCGTCAAGTAGCTTTCCAGCCGTACCAAAGGTCGCTTTTATGCACCTAGACGGGATAGTTTGCACAGAAGCATTCTGTGATCAATGACGTCAAAAGCGGCCTTCAAGCCCGTACATACGGCATCTACTTGATTTTTAGCTTCAATCTGCCCAATACAGGTACTAGTGATGACCAGTTGCTTTGTTGTAGCAGAGCGGCCTGGCTTAAATCCATGTTGATTATCTGGAATGTATTGTTTGGTACAGCCAGGAATGACATTATCGTCGACTATTTCGCTTCAATCCCACGCATGGACTGGTAATTCCTCTGTAGTTCTTCACATTTCTTTTATCTTCTTTCTTGAGCACAGGGAACATAAAAGATTGTTTCCACACAGCGGGGAACTTCTGCTGCTCAAACGATTTGTTGAAGATGTGGTCAAGATGAGTCGCTAAGAAAACAGCACAGCGACAAAAAATAACAACCGGTACACCATCAGGCCCAGGTGAATACGAGCTTTTCAGTTTCCTAGAAGCAGCAATGGTGATGGAAAAGGTGTCCATGTCAATGAATTCAGCAGGTATATTAGAAGCTGCCGCTTCAGCTTCTAGTTGAGATGTGAGGCCAGCGGAGAACACAGACGCGAAATGCTTGGCAAACAGTTCGCATGATTCTTCAGCTGAAGATGATTCTGATTCGTCTAGAAATAAATTTGACGAGATGGAGGAGCTTTTCCTCTTAGAATTCTCAAAACTGCAGAAACTTTTTGTATCGCTACGCAAGCCAAATTGTACATGCATAACATGTGGTTTATACAGACTTGCATTCACTAGACGGTATGCGTCACTTGCAAGTTTGAAAGCCTGTTGATTAGTGACGGAGCATTACTTCCGAAGTAAGCGTATGCCAAACGGATGGAGAAATACCAAGAGGGATTTGGGGATGCTGGCGCTTCCACTGACCAGGCTTTTGCGATTTGGAAAGTTTGGCAGAGTTGTCACGAATATAACGAACCCACATAACACCCATTCATCGATTTCAAATCAGGTTTTGAAACAATTGATCAACAATAGCTATGGCAAATTATGCACGATGATGGATTTCCAGATAATCTGGCGTGGTTAGTCAAGGCAACGATGGATCGTGTGATGTGGGTCATCCCGGTTTCTTGGACAGTCTCTATACTTTTTGAATCTTGAAGAGAATTTCTGCTTTCATGTTAACTGGTTTGCGCTGCTTTGTTAGATAATATTCAAAGAACGGAAATAGACACGAGTGTAACAATTTTCTGAAAGTCAGTTAAACTTTTTAGCTTCGCCGACCACATTGCGTAACACGAATCTTTAAGACAATGGCAGACAAGTTGTTTGTGAAATAATGCTAAATATTATGAAATTGTAGTAGGGTGGTCTTAAGTTAAATTCAGATCGCAAGTCTTACTTTAAGATTTTATATAATAAGTATTACAGTTTTCTACAACATTGTTCACGCAAAGAAACCACTCTGCCTTGAAACAACAAAATATTTTGTTGGTATTCAAAATAAGGTTTTTATTTGTTACAATTCATAAAAAAGTTCCAAATCAATTCAAAATTTCATTCAAATCAAACCAATATAATTATTTAAAGTAATCACCGCTGTGATATTTTAATTTAAATAATATTTGATTCATAACAATCACATTTATTACTAAACTCAAATGATTAATTGCTTGAACAAAATTGTTCACTCTAAGAAATCATTCTGTTTTGAATCAACAAAATGATTTGTTGCTTTTCAATACAAGGTTTCTATTTGTTCAAATTCATAAAAAGTTCCAAATCAATTCAAAATTCCATTCAAATCAAACAAATTAAATTATTTAAAGTAATAACCGCTTTGTGATATTAAATAATTAAAATAATATTTGATTTATAACAATCACATTCATTTAAACTAATATGGTTAATTTATTGTTTTACTAAAATAATTTTATGAGCGCACAGTTCATAATGTCAGCCTTCCGATTGTTATTGTTATTGTTCAAAAGTGTATAAGTGCTGACGATAAGGCAATTTGCTGTCTCTGCCTCTTCTCTTCTAATGTAAGTTTAAAAATAATCAATTATAATTTTTTAAACAGATTATTAACGAGTTTCTTTTTGCAGATAATTGACAAACCAGTGAACTGGTATCAATGTCTGGTATAGGCTTGACATGGGCTACATCTTAGGCTTAAGGAAATATGTCAGTTCTATGAAGCATGTTGTTTTATTTCAATTAAATGGTTTTCTTGAATTACTTCATCTTTGTTTACTATTTCAAAAAATGCGTTTAGAAGGTTTAAGAAAACATTTTGTTTTGAGCAATAAAACACAATATTCTTTTCTATAAAGCATGACGTTTTATTTCAACTCAAAGGTTTTGTCGAATTAGTTCATCAGTTTTATTGGTCCATATTCAAACCAAAATTTTAGTTGAATTGATTCCTATTTTGTATTGGTTTAACCACGTATCTTTTTGCGTGTTGAACATATTCCAAGCAGCTTTAAAGACAAAGCACTTAATTTTACTTGAGGGAAATCTCTACTCTACTCTACTAAATACTCTATGAAATTCCGATTTTTTTTATTAACTTTTTGTTTTATTTTTATCCAGTGAGTGAGTGGTCTTGAAGAGTAAATTATGGTGCATTTTGTTTTTCGAAGTTTGAAAATTTATAAATGTTTTTTACCAATGGAATCGAGATTGTAGAGATATCTGTGTATCTGAGCACATTGGCAACCGCCGACAATCGCACTAGCAGAGAAATACAACGGCGCATTATGAAAACCGTCCCGTCTTTGAACTCCAAAGGGCGCTACGACTGAACAAAGTTCACCGCCCTACAAAATTAAACAACTACAAATCATTGATTCGTCTGGTTGGTGGATCGATAAAATAGAAGACCCTTCGTGGACTGCGAGACTAGTGAAGTTAAGCTATGGACCGTGAGAAATGGAGACGACTTTTAAATACAGGGTGCGGCAGAAAATAATGCGAAAATGTTCAAACTTGAGTATTGGGTTAATTCGTGTAGCTAGTGACTAATTTCTGTCGAAAGTGTATTTGTTTATGTTTACTTTCAAGTGCTGCATCCAAACATTCTATTTGTTTTATTGCAAATTCGTCAAAATGCTCACGAAAGAAGTGATCACCAGTTTGTTGCTCGCCGAGAAGAAACCGAAAGAGATTGCCAAGGTGGTAGGGTGCCATTTGGCAACAGTTTACCGCATAAAAAAGTCCCTGCAGGATGGTCCTAAGCAGCGAAAGCCGGACAGCGGACGTCCGCGCTTTGCACGCACGCCAAACGTGATCAAATCGGTCCGAGCAAAAATTGCTCGCAACCTTGTGCGTTCCATAAGAAAACTTGCAAAGGAAGCCAATATTTCGGGGAAATCCATGCGGAGAATCATCATAGAAGACCTGCATGCATCTTCCAGAGCCAGAGTGAAACGCCACTTGATTACAGACCGGGTCAAGGAACTACAAGTGACTCGTTCCAAGAGATTGCTTTCTTTGTTGAAGAAAGAAAAAATGATAATCCTGTTCTCTGACGAAAAGCTTTTCAGCATCGATGCTAAGGCCAACAGCCGGTTCATGCCACCGCAGAAAATGGAAAACGTTCCGGAAAAAGTGAAATTCAAATTTCAAACCAAACATCCGGCTGGTGTCATGATGTTTGGCTTGGTGGCGTCCAACGGTTTGAAAATGCCGCCTGTTTTCATTGATGCTGGAGTTAAAATCAATACCGAAGTGTATATCGGTATTTTAAAGGACCAAGTGCTTCCCTGGGTGAAGGCCAACTTCTCCGAGGACCAAAACGTTGTCCTACAGCAGGATGGAGCGCCGTGTCACACGTCCAATCGAACCCAACAATGGTTGAACGATAACATGAAGTTTTGGCCGAAGGATTTGTGGCCCCTAGCAGTCCAGATCTTAATCCGTTGGATTATTCGATTTGGGCATATGTTGAAGCACGAGCCTGCAAAACATCACACCCTAGTGTGAAAACCCTGAAGTCAACCATAACACGCACATGGCAGTCAATGTCGGAGGACTACGTCCGAAAGGCATGCTCTGGCTTCCGGCGTCGGCTCGAGGATGTTATTAATAAAAATGGAGGACACGTTGAATAAATTTGTTTAAAAGAACTTTATAAAGATAACTGCACTCGAAAATGTTGATATCATTGCTTGAATTAGTTGAAAATGGGTTTTGAAAGAAATAGAACAAATTTTCGCATTATTTTCTGCCGCACCCTGTACAGTAGAGGTCACTCAGGTGTTGTTCTGACTGATAAGGTAACGTATCGTCTCTCTTAGTTGTTATTCAAGGTTATTTGAGCAATCAGATGCACACAATTTAAGATACAATCTGCAAAGTTATTTCGTAGTTATTTTATGAAGGACTTATACATTTTTATAGACAATAATTACATTAACCGAAGTCCTAGAACAGTTTTCGTTTGATTATCAGACAAATTACAAGATATTTTTACATTCCAAAAGAGAATTTTGGAAACAGATTAGTTGTAACATTCCAATACTTGTGCTAAAGCAAAATTCGTTATTTTGTTCGGGGCGTCTCTAAATCAGCAGCAACACAGAACAACAATACGATGAGGAGTTTCTTTTTATCTCATCACTTGTGTTTATTTAAACTGGTCTGGTCTAGGATTTTTTCTTGAAGGATAATTTGTCGACTTCCTGCACACATGGCTTGATTTAACTAGCCACACAATCATACTGATGTAAAAATGTTTCCTGGCATCGAAAGCCGTCAATTAGGAATTGTGGAAGCGTATTGAGAATTCTAAGGAAATAAGCTTATAGTGTTAAGAAATAAGCTAGAAATGCGAAAAAAGAAGAAGATCTTGACATTTATGCCAAGTGTAGTGAGTTTATAAAACAACTAAGTTGAGGTACAAACATCAATAACTTTTGAGTGTCAACAAAGATATGGGTATGGGTTTTTTGCTTCACCTTCCCTTTTGCTTATGAGTGTATCTTAAAACCTTATTCTTAAATAACATGAGTTTGCTCCAAAACAGCAAATATAATACACATGAAAATCTATAGATACTTATCAACTAGCCTTAAAAGGACTTCATCTTGTTTCGATTACGATTATAGGCTATCATATGATTTTGAAGAAAAAACACTTTATCAACGTCACTCATGAGATCATAATTCTCTTTCTCGGACGCCTGTGCTTTCGACCAACTATCTTCTATTGACCGTGAAGACAAACTTTTCTCGCCAGAATTATGATTGATCGTTATCGTTGTGAACGCCCAATCCACACATATATAAATACATACAAACGAAATGCACTTGAACTTACTTCGGCTCGATGCTGACCTTCCACTGACTGTTGAAATACACTGGGATCGTGAACGACCGAGCGTGATTGTGTGCAAACGTATGGTTGGAATATCTAGCCGGAAAAGACGTTCGGTGATACAGATTATATGGCTTGCACCAGCAACCACCCGACCACTTAAATCATAATAATGATGATGTTGAATGATAAAACCATAACAACTATGGGCGAGTTACTTACCGTGCCGGTTTGTGGTGTCTCCTACTACATCCTGCTCGTGATGATGATGATGATGATGATGATAGTACCATTCTGTACTTACCACTGCTGGTCGCTATTGAATGGCGAGTTGGGTATAGTTACAGGCTGGAAAATGATTGAGTGCCTGGTGCATTTCGATAGACAGAGAGTCGCTCAGTTTGCATCATCATCCGAAGTGGTAGCTCTATATTTCTTGGCCTGACGAGGTACGGAAGCTGCTGCAACGAGGGCTTCAACATAAACGGTGTCTGCTGAGGTTATCTGGGAAACCTAAGCTCACGTTACGTGAAAACACTCGTATTTATGAGGCGATGGTGGGCTCCATAGCTAATTGGAAGGCGCTTATGCAAATACTTCGCCCCGTTTAGTCCAGTTGCTTAAAATACGAGAGATTCACGCATTTTCGAATGACTTTCTAAAACATTTTTATAATGATTATGGTTTCGATGGTTGGTTATAACGAGCTTTGGTACTGATTGAAATTTAGCAATCTGAAGGCAGGCTTATGTTCTAGTTGGGTCGTAATAGTCAGGATGAAAAGTTGTGTTGACATTACATCTACCACAATCGTTGTTCATGGAACACGATGCTTATGAAATATTGCGACCCGCAATGACAACCAGTGTATGTCTACGTCCTATAACCGTTGTGATTCACCTACATGGAACGTGACTAGGGTTACCAGCTCATCCAATATTGAATCAACAACTGAACACAATAAATTCCTAGAGAAGTGTTAGGCTAAGATGGGGTGGATCTAGTAACTCTTATTCACACCCACATGATTCCCTGAAAGTGATCACCGTAACATTCACGGTAAGAAACACTTTGGCGAGAGTTTTTGAAGCAAGTAATGAGCCGTAACTGTAGACTTTGTGGGACCGGAACGGAAATGGAAATCAGTCTGTGATGAACCGTTACGGTTCACCATCGCACCTTTGCCGGTTTTCCGGTAGAAAACAGTGAATCTTGGCTGAGTGAAAGTGTTTGGATTATGTTTAATATTAGATTCTGTTTTTGGCATGTACATACTGGTATCCTTCAGATAGTGTGGATACTGGTGCCGTTCAATTATTTTGGCCTTTTTCAAGCCGAATGAGTTGATACTTTGTTGGCCACAAGCTATGGCATGACAAATATCAGCCCCCATCAGGAGGAATGCAGAGAAATAGAGGTGGTTATACGGCATCCCCCGAAGCGCTATTTGGAGGTTTCCAGCATCTCCAAAGACAACAACGTAAAGACGGAAAAGCACAGTTTATGTGGCAGTTTCGGTTCACTGGGGGTTGATGCTTCTTTACTGAGATAAAATCTTTCTTCGGAGAGTGACGAAACGGGGATCATCAGTGTGTCAACACAATATTCGAAGCTAAAGCATGCAATGTGATGCCTTCACTGGATGATGTCTTTACTATACGGTTCGTCTCGAAGGAGGTATAAATAATAGGATAGCTGATTTATCTGTAATTAGCTGCAAAGTCATATGTATGAAAATGAGGATGCTTCGGGAATCGATTTGAGAAGTTTTATGCCATAATTATGGGATGGATTGTTTTGCATGCATAAGCAATTTTCTAGATGCTAATTATGATTTAGTTTGTTGCTTGAGCTGTAGGGTGGAAGGAAAGCTTTCCGTAGCTTGGTTGTTCTTGGCTAGGCTTGTTTTCGCTAAGTTGAATTTGATGAATATTTGGATCTAGGAGAAGGAAGTTGATCAATTAATCTTTTGGGGGTACAACAGCTATCTGCCTGGATTTGAAAAACTGAGCGATTTTTGCTTGGTTACGGTTTTTCACATCATTCGAATGCGAAATATTTCAAGTGTTGAGCACAATATTACTGACAGCATTTCAAATATGAAATATTGGAATTGAAATACAAATTGGATTTATTACTATTTAGTGATAGTTTAATTGCAGTAGATGATAGTGTTTGTATCTGATCTTTCGGAAGAAGACAGTTATGGTAGGACTACGAGCGTCGTTATTTGCGAAATCGTTTTCGCTAGTCTTGGAAATCTTAATTTCGATTGAAGGATTTGCAGCATAAATTTGAGCTGAGTGAGTTAGAGATGAATTAAAACATTTTGAATGCGCAATGCTCGACGGTACAGAAGAAAGCTTCAAGCAAAATCTCAAATCCTTTTGTTCATTCGTTCCATGAAGCAAGCATGTCAAGGGTCTTCGTGCTATTATAATTCCACGTATTTTCACTGAAAATTAACAACTCGTAACAGTTGAGTAGATAAGTCATTGTCCTAACAAATCCTCATAATAGACCACTGTTCTGGCGATTACTTCTTCATTGGCGCTAAATTTCTTTCCAGATCTTTGCTAGTATTCTCTTGAGATAGGAAACAGTAAATAGTCGCAGGGGGCCTGATCTGGAGAATACGGTGGATAGAAAAGCAATACAAAACCCAATTCATGCAATTTCACCATCGTTTTCATTGGTTTGTGATATGGTGCATTATCTTGGTGAAATAATATTTTCTTCTTCTTCAAATGTGGCGGTTTTTGCACGATTGTCACTCTTAAAACGCTCCAAGAACGCTGATAATAGTTGCTGTTAGTAGTTTTCCCTTTTCAAGATAGTCGATGAAAACTATTCCATGTGCATTATTTCACAATTTCGTTGCATTTTTATTTAATCGCCGTGTCGTCGTGTGTTTTTTTTTGCATGCAACGATTTCGTGATGAGGCGCCGCGAAAACATTTATGCGTTGACAAAAAACCGGAAAGTGCAAAGTTTCGTTGAAACTGTTCTGGGTTTGAAGTCATGTGAAGTGTTGAGAATACAGTAGCCGAAGCCTTGGATGTGTATTGGCATTGGCACAGAAGGTGTGCGAAGATCACGATGGAAAACACGAATTGGATGCGGAGGATGGGAAGAAATTCCCATTACGAATAACGATGGAGGATGGAGCTGTAGAGGTAAAGATGTTCGATTTGTCTGAGGACGTATCGAACGAAGCTATCTCTACATTCCTACGGCATACGGTGACGTAATCTCTGTGCGTGAGCAAATGTGCGGAAACGATCAACAGTTCCAATTTACAAACATCTCAACTGTGTATTAAAATGGCGAATATGGTAGTTAAGCACAACATTGAATCGTGGGTTGTCATAGACGGTGAATCGACGTTCTTGTCCTATTTCAGGTCAACGTCAAGTCTGTCGGCACTGACGCGAGTTCGTCCATATCGGAACGTACTGCGTGCAGAAGTGTAAAGTTGATTGTGTAAAAATTATATGCTGATGCAACAAAGCAGCCAAAAAATAAGAGCCAGCGAAAACAATATCAAAGCCGCAGATCTCAAAACCCACAGCGCTGAGTAAATCTTCGTCGGGTTTAAGATATCGCCGCCGAACAGAAACCAACAACGGCCCCCGCGCGCGATATTGTTTCCTCCACTCGCCACACCAATAATACCGAAATCAGGTCCAGACTTGTATCAAAATTTGCCTAGCAGCTGTGGTTGCATTCACTAAGAAAGAGGACTCAACCTGCAACAAAAAGTAATTCTATTGAATACGTTCATTACGACTAAAATATGGTATGTTGCATCGAGTTTATTGTATTGTATTCATACAGCAAAATTAACGACGACCATGGGATCTTTCTTGTGGCACGGAATACCAGCACCAGCAATGGAACAATTGGATTTACCTGCTTTAGAGTGCAAAACGCTGCTAGTGAATCGTCACCTACAAGAGCAAAGTGGTCGCCTTCCCTACTACCAAACTCTTCTGAATCAAACAGCTCCTGCTCCCACCGACCTTCCGTGCCTCAAATTGATTTTTCTGCAACCGTCTCTATCCTTCTCCTCATGTATACACGTAAACACCCACTCCGGCGACCGGATACATCGATTCCTCTTAGAACGGACAGGAATTCCCTGGATCGAGAAGGAAAGCTCAAGGTTTAAATTTGGAAACGTATTTGGGAAAACATCGCGGCAAAACAGTGTTCACCGTACCATCGCAGCCCTCTATATTTGTTAGTGAATGAGAAAATTGAGCACCGAAAACTAATGAAAAAGGAACTATACAACGAGTGGACGGAGAAAATTGTTTGTATTGCAATGCAACAGCAGAAACGCTCAAGCACAAGTTTAGTGATTGCCTTCATGTGTAGCACATGCATGGGCTTTGGTACATCAGAAGATAACGATGATACTTGGAGGATGGCAAAGACTGACATTTGATGAAATGCTTCGACCTGTACTATGGAATATAAGACTAACGAAACGAAATGAAATCCTTAAACTTTTCACAATATATATCATATTTGCAAACGAAGTGAACGGTAGAATCAATGTAAAGGAACTAGAATTCCATATAATCCTTGTGAATATTTTTTTATAAAATATGCAATAAACAATATTTTAACACTGGGAAATAAAGAACCTGTACGTTTACTATTAGTTTTTTTTTTATTTGTGTTTGTTTGTGTTTTTTTTCTCCTTCTCAAAAATGTTCAAGTCAAAAGAAAACCAAAAGTTGTTTAGTTTTGATTAGACAATTTAGAATTTAGAATAAATGTGTTATGAAAATCATACTTCAAATACTCACCCATCTTCCTATCCGTTAAATTTTTATTCCTATTAACCTTGAGACGGCCGCGAGTAATCGGTTCTATCCCCCTAACTTTAGTTTTAAGATAACTGATGTAGATAAACATGAAAACTTGGCTCTGTAAAGTTGTTTCGATTGAGCCTGTAAAAAAATATGATTTATAAGAAAAAAACATTGGATATATAAAAGAATTGTGTTTGCCTTGAGCAATAGGGGAACATTTTCGAAGCACTTTTGGTGTTTTTCATCAACTGTGAATAACGTTTGCATTAAAAAAATGGACTTTTTTTCGGATGGTGATAAAAAAAAGCTAAGACAGATAATTGCTTTTGATAAATTTCCCATGGAAGGTAATTATTTAAGCTTACTTGCAAAAAAATTCTACGCCCTTGCAAGCGGCCTTCCGGCAGTTAACCGGAACATTCGCCATGGCGGACGAAAACATGCGTGTAGGCATGTTTTTGAGTTCTTTCTTCGTTTTATTTATCAATTCCTCCTCAGTTTTCGCGACAAAATTGTTGGAGTAGATCTTACGCTTCAGGTTGGCCCAGAAATTCTCGATGGGACGCAGCTGGGGGACGTTGGGCGGGTTCACCGACTTGGGTACCACATCGATATTCAGCCGCTCCATCTCCTCCAACGATCGCTTCGAGTAGTGGGCCGACGCCAGATCCGGCCAGAACACCGCGTCTTCACCCTTATGGTATTTCTTGATGAACGACGCAACTTCCGGCAGGCATTTCGTACTATAAATTTCCCCGTTCACGGCCAGTCCGGAGCGAAAGAAGAGCGGCTTTGACATCCCCTTCTCGCTGATTGTCAGCCACAGCAGCACCTTCTTGGGGAACTTGGTGTGTGAAATGAACTTCACCTCGGAGCTCACTTCCTTCGTGGGGGAAGTAAAATACGAAGTGCCCTGCCAGTCGTTGCCATCCAGGGTGAGATAGGTCTCGTCGTCCATCACCACCGCCACGTCACGATTCGCCGGGAAAATCGAGTTGACCATCTTATTCAGCCGCTGCCGCTGCGTCATTGCCTGCAGCTCCGAAACCAGTGGACGCGACTTCCGCTTCCTGACATGTATGTTCATGTTCGCCAGGTACTTTTTCACTGTTTGGCCGGTTGAACCGACCTCCCGGCCAAGCGCACGCAGCGATGTAGCCACTTTTCCCTCGGTCTTCCTCTTCAGCATCCTTTGGAGCTTCTTGTCGCTCAGGGTCGTCGGCCGTCCGGAACCGGGCTTTTTTTCTATGCTCTGATTGTTGTCTAATAGTGCCGAGATGTTGTAGATGCCGGAACGGGGTATCCGGGTCCACAAAGTGCCGCACGATGTCCGTTTTCGACGCGGTGGGGTGCCGTTCTTTGAACGCGCACACTTCTGAACGGAGTTGCTTCACTGTTTTTGCCATCACGGTTAGAGTTCGACTGATAGAGCTGTCAAATTTTGTCTGCTGACTCATGGGTTACTATGATTGATGCTGCATGGGTAGTTTTGTCAGTGCGGGTGAAGGTAAACCCATGAAAAATCGGCAATTTTTGTCCATTTTTTTTAAATGCAAACGTTAGCTTTTCTTCTCTGGTTTTGTAAGCTTTTGTCCCCTTCTGCTTGAAGTTTTGAACCGATTTTGGCTCTCCTCCCATTTTCCGACAGTCAGCTTTCATTATTGCCCAAAATTTCTCGATCGGTCGGAACTGTGGACAGTTTGGAGGATTAATGTTACGAAGAACCACAAAGACATTATTTTTCTCGTAACATTTCTACCACCGTGATCCTGAATTATAACAAGAGGCTAAGGAGTGGTGGTGAACCAGGCACTTCGTCTCCGAAGCGAGTTCGTGTCCAGAAACCGGCCAAGAAGGTGTTAGCGTCAGCTTTTTGGTATGCAAAAGTAATTTTATAGGATTTATTGTCTCTAAACTGGAAAAACAATCAACTCTGATTATTATTGTGACCTTTTTGATCAGTTGAGTGAAAAAAAATGGTAAAAGGAGACCAACAACTCAGCACACTTTTCTCAAGTGCTATTTATTTTGATTTTATTTTTATTTGCTCACACCAGCTCAAAAAACAGTGAATTGGGGTACGAATTGTTGCAGCATTCACCGTATTCGCCAGATTGAGCTCCCTCTGACTTCTGGCTGTTCTCACTCCTTACAAAATTCCTTCGTGGAAAGCATTTTTCATCAAACCGTTATAGCCGTCGTAGAGGAATATTTGAAAGGCCTTCCAGAAATTCATTTCCGAGATGGGACTACAAAGTTGGAAGATCGTTGAACCAAGTGTATTAATCTTATGGAATACTATACTGAGCAATAAAAGTGATTTCCCCAAAAATAATCTATTTTCATTTCCGCTTTCAAAACTTTTTGACTAAACTAGTGTATTTAATCAACTTTTTACAGAATACATCAAAACATGATTTTGCAAATTGCCGCTATCACTGGGAATGAACAGGGACGTGATTAAAGGCTGACTAAAAGTGAATTGGTACGCCCCTCGCGCGTCGCTAGCACTCCTCTAGTGTTGGGAATCAAAACTCTTGAAACAGTGGTTTGTTTATACTTTCATAGAGAACAACTGGTGCAAGTTTGATCAAAGTAGTCGATCGCGTACAGAAATAACGTCAACTGGAACACGAAAGAAGAAAAAAATATTGTTACACTTGGAAAATCCGGAGAGGTCCGGTTCCAAGCTGGCTAAAGTGCTGAAGATGCCAAAAACAACAGTTTGTCTAGTGCTCAAACCCTACAAAAAAAAAACCCTGAGTGTGGAAAGTAATCAGCGGACCTACGAAAAAACAGGAATCAGGGATCGTCAGCTGCGCAGCAAGGTATTGAGGTTCGTTAAAGCCAACCCCGCTCTTTCGATCCGAGATGAGGCCAGAAGGTACAACGCCAACTTTAAAACGGTGCGGAACATCCTCGCCAGGGAAGGATACAAGTTGTACAAAGCCATCCGAACCGGCACATTAAGAAGAATACCGTGAACAAAAAGCGTGCAAGGCTCTTGTACGACCGTGTTTTGACGAATCCTCATGGGCTGCACTTTGATCGATGACGAAACATACGTCAAACTCGATTTTAAGCAGCTTCACGGTCAAAAATTTTACATGGCGACTGGACGATTCAAGTTCATGTATGCCGACAAGTTCACGAAGAAGCCATTTGCAACATTCTTGTAAAACGGAACCATTCTTCATATCCTCGACGATGATATCCAAAGTTTACATAGAAGAATGCCTGAAAAAGCCTGTATTGCCGTTCATTCTCAAGCATAGGGGCAAAGTCATCTTCTGGCCTGATCTGGCTAGCTACCACTACTTCAAGTTGGTTCCGGAGTGGTGTGCTGCCAACAAGTTTGATATGTCCCCAAGCTACATAATCCTCAGAATTGCCCGGAATTTTGCCCAATTGAAAAATACAGGGCAATTTCGATGCAGCGACTTCGACGAAGCGGCGGAGCAGTCAAGGACATCCAGCAAATGCGGGCAAAATGCAAGAAAAACGCTGATTCCGTGTCGTTTTCCACCGTGCTGGCTGCAATGGGCATCATCAAGAGAAAGGTTCAATATTTCGTTCGAACTGGAGAAATGTAATCATCTAATGCTGTAGCTTTGAAGTTTTGATGAAATTACTGTAAAGTAACCATTAATTGACTTTTTAAACTTATTGCATCACGAATTACTGGTCTTTATGTTCGTAACAATTAACTTTTAGTCAGCCTTTAAACAACCAAAAGCTCTCAGTTTTATTAAACCACCCTAATCATTTCGCTCCAGTTTCACGCATAGAACACAGTATTGTTGACGAACTATACGGTAAGACACAATTAATTCCTGTTCCGAGCAAGAAGGACGATAATAGATTCACGAGTGATTTAAGCCTTTAACGAGGGAGGACAATTTTCTTGGAATTGCTTTAGCTAAGTTATTTTACAGTAACATGACGTATATTCAAACGACCTTGCTCAACGCTAGCTACGTAAGGAATTGGAAAGAATTTGCTCTGCCACCCACTTTCTTTTTTTTATAAATATTGTGTTGATATTGTAGAAGGTAAGAACATTTTGTAAGACCCCCGATGTATAACTTATTTACGACGAATAATTGGAGCTCATTTAAACGATTGTACTCGAAAAAAATGCAACAGACATAAGTGATCACCAAAAAAATATTTTAAATCGGATATTTTTGAAACTCTCTGGGAATAAATAAACACATATTAGCTAATTACCTCTCTCACCTTCTTTGCATTCACGGGGTTGGCGTCTTCGGTTCTCTTCCGCTGCCAACTCACCGCTGGGTCGTCTGGGTCTCCTTGAACGATTTTACCACACGGGACACTGTCGAATGGTCGATTCCCAACTGTTTCGCGATCCACCTGTGGGACTGGCCAGGATTTTCCACGACCATTATTTTTCGTCGAAGCACTTCTTTCTTGGAAGCCATCTCGATAACCACTTGATAGATTTGCACATTTGATTATTACACTCTAAACAAGAAAATGGGAAGAAAGATTAGTCATTTCTATTTATTTCGAACTACCTTGGTTGCCTATCTTGACATACTTCTTACTTCTTCAGTGTCGTGTCCTAATGCATGAGTACACGACACTGAAGAAGTCTGCACAACGTAGACGAACGTATCTGTCAAGATAAGCAATAAAGGTAGTTGGAATTATATGGTAATTTCTAATCATTCTTCTCATTTTCTAGTTACAGGTATGTCACTAAAAAGCTCAGACTCACCAGGATTCACTCTAACCTAGTTTTAACCAAAATTTCATTAATTTGTGCAATAAAAAGATGAACAAAAAAGAAAATGTTTCATTTTTTTTCGAGTACAATCTTTATGACAAAAGCATGCAGCCATTTGAACCTTTACGACTGTGCTGCTATGCGGTGGTAGAAGGCTGTTGCGGCATAGCGCAACGGCAATAAGGAGCAACCTGATGCGCTTTTCGATTGAAAGATCTTTGTCTTCCTCATTAAATCGCTACTTTCGGTTTGCTCCATTTGTGGGGGCGTTAAACGGGGTTACTTTGATCCTGTTTATCAATCATTTTTTTTTTATTTGTTATTTAATTTTACAGGACTTTGAATTTGTCACCCTCATTAAGTGAAAATATGTTACAGAATTGGCATAGGAAAAGCACAACTGATTGCATGACGGCAGTAAGCCTTTGCTCAATAGACTGATTTGATGACCTCTCACTCAAAACAAAAATCAAAAGCACACTATGGTTTATATCAGTTAACCATGAAAAAAAAACAAACATCGCATCAGATTTCCTCAGACAAGATTGTGATTTAAAGGCCTGAAATTCACCTTTCGCGTTTCTTTAAACCTAGTTTATTGAGCCAAACGAATTGGAATGTGGCCCTCGTAAAATGATACAAAATTTTTGTGCTGGCGGATTCCTTCTTCGTTTATTTTTGCAGCAGTTTACAGTTCACGCGACGTGAAAGTAAACAAAAACAAAATCGACAGAAACGTCCGTTGAAACGTCAACGTTTCGCTCAGCTTATGTTTATCACAAGTATAATGCCATAAGAAAATGTAAAAAAGAGAAGTGTAATGAAAAATATGCAATCCAGAATGTTCGTTTTCGCTGGATATTACAATTTGAACGGACATTCGCATCATTGTTAAAAACGTTATACCTCAACTTCCAAAGTCTTTTCGTTCAGAAAATATTTAAATTAATTCGGGAAATCTCGGGCATTTTAAATATGTTTACTACCAACTCCATATAAATGAGAGGTGCTCGCTATGCTTGATTGCAAAATAAATTGATGTTTTGAATTTAGAACACACTTGACAAAAAGAAATACAAAGTTTTGTAGCATTAATGTTATCTACATACTATATACAGTTATTTAAACATATTATCTGTTCCAAGCTACCCTACATATCGAACACACTCCATTTTACGGTATCCTACATCTAAGCAATGAGTCTCCTTCCATAAGGCACGTTTGCCGCATTGGAAGGCTACCGGCACGTTCGCATCCGTCCGGGGTCGTATCGATGAACCGGGCGTAATAGATATGGCATTAGCATGATGACAAACTAAAATATTGATTTTATTCTCAATTGAATACTGAATTTTGCGGTTCATGAGTGCTCTTTGCTTTTGACAAACATACGGTTTTGCATGTTTTGTCTGGTCTCTTCGGATTCCTAACGATGGTGATTATTTAAATAAGAGCAACAGAACCCTACTCAAAGATATAAAGTCTCTTGATGACAAGCATTGTTGAAAATAATAGACTACTAACTTAAAACTTCTCTAGGGCATCAGCATTTGCTAGAAGATGTTGGCCTATCCATCTAAGCTGCAGCACTTAGCGCCAACTCATGGACAAGTTTTTGCTCTCACGTGTCCAGTTTCAAACAATGCAGTAGAGCAACAATGACCTCCAAAAGATAGCCATCACTGTTTTGTAGTTGTATCACCTTCAAGCGAGAAACAATAACCACCCGGACAAGAGCTACTCATATTCGGGCAAAACGTATAATGAAGCTACTGTTAGTCCGTTCTTTAATGTAGACCATTATGTGTGAAGAATAATTTCCCCAGAGCACATGCCGGCATTATCCTTAATGGTAGCAAAAAGGATAAAAGCATAATGAAACGGTAAACACGATGGCGTTACAGGCTTACTGACTCGCTCACAGACTGTCAGACTGTCGGCAAATGGTTTTGGTGATCTGTCTGGCTCTCCAGGAAGGTTAAGTTTGGAAAAGGTGATTCTTAAGGATTATGACATGGCAGTGTAGAGTCTTTTAGGAAATTTCGATGTTTCCTTGAGATGGAAGGGTTGTGGACTTTATTGTTGTTTTATTCCAAGCTTTAATTTTCTGATATGACGTTCATTGCTTCAGCTGGTTAAGGTAACGAGTACTGAATCAGAAACGTGTGCAGGATAAGTTATGAGGCAGTTTAAAATTGAAACTGTTCAATCGATGAAGTTTTCTATAATCATAGAAAAGTCAATTGATAGGAGGTTATGAGTGAGCCTCCCGCCAATTTTTCTCATTATTAAGGTGAAAAGGTTATGTTGGTCTCTGAAGTCGTCGGTTATGATGCTTCATTAAATGAATTAAGTTGTTCTGCAAGCGATTTCTTGGCTTCTAATTTTCATCTCGAAATTCAAGCATTGTCCTGCTTGCTCCTCTTCCTAATGACTGCTTGTTATATGTTGAATTATATGCAGGTGGTTTGAAAATAAGAACACTTAGTCGATTTTTATACAAACAATTCAACTTTCCAATGCTATTCGTCGAAGGATTTTGTTGGTGTTTTCGAGAAAAACGAAGATTATATTAAATTGGAATTTTAACATTCCGATGAATTCATACGTATGCAATAACCAGATGGAAATGTAGGGTTAGGGTAACTGTGGGTAAGACGGACAGGAGGGAGGGAATAAGTCGGGCGTATGGCGATTGTAACATGTCTCCATTACTTTTTCAAACAGACGTATCTAATTTTGTAAACAAAGAGGGGATGTAAGATCAAGCGTAAATTTCACAAAACTCTCAGCACCCTCACGGAAAGTACCATCACCATCATGGTAGGGAAATGTATTTCCTTTTGTTGGTTGCCCTAGTTTGCATAAAAGTGCTAAGGGTTACAAGACAAGTTAACGTTTGAATCTTATTTCCCCTCTTTGCTTACAAAATCAGATACGTCTGTCTGAAAAAGTACTCGAGATTTGGCTATCAATTTTCATGTTTGTGCTAATGAATACTCTGTAATTATGATATTCTATGATCTTTGAACTACATTGCAATAATAAAAAACTGTCAAATGGTGTAAATGTAATCAAAAACTGAAAATCAATAGCGGTTTTGAAAGTGGCTGCAATATTTGTGTCGTTACAATGAAGGAATTTGAGTGTTTTGATTTCAAAATTGAAACTTATTCTAAACGTATTTAGGTAAAATAACATCGACCGAACCATTGCGATGTGGCGAAGAAGGCAAGGTTTCCATCTGGCTTGTCAAAAAAAAAAACCTGCCGGCCTCCACGTCTACAATGGCAGGAAGGCATAAAACCGGGACGACAAAAATTACGGTAGCCAAAATCCGCGTCAGGAAGCTGTACCGAAAGTGGCTGATAAAACTGAGGTGCGTCGTGATAAACGACTAGACTTACATCAAGGTGGACACTAAGCAATTTCCTTAGCCGTAGTTTTACGTTGCCACATAACAGTTCCTGGGAAGGTTAGGAAGAAGAAGGTGGACAAATTCGTGTGAAGAGATAAACCAGCCATATCAAACGACGGGTACCATAAATTGGCAAATCTACTGAGATGAGCGCTTCCAAAAGTGCCGGCGTATGACTGGTACAGTGATAACAATTTTGTTTTTGTACCAAAAGACCTTAGCCCGTCAAGCTTGCCGGAACTTTTGGGCCGTTTTGGGCCATAATGAAGGCAAAACTTAGTAAAAAATCTAAAGTATTCGAGAACGAGCTGGCTTTGATGAAACTGTGGGTAAAAGTATAAAAAAAAACCTCAACTATTTCCCAAAACTTTAGGAGTTGTGTCAATGGCAAAGTGTAGGCATTTGGTCATGGAGAGGAGATTTATAATAAAGGGTGTTCCGATCAAAATTTGGTCAAACAGTTATGTGTGTGAGTTGATCAAAGATTTTATTAATAAGTCAAATTCTTTTTCTTTTTCAAATTCAGTCAATACAGAATACAGCAGAAATATTCAGCTAAGCTTCCTTTTTTACCGAATGCAAATTACCGGGTCTTTCGTTTAACACCTGCCATAAGATTTTGTACAGTCTCCTTGTCCACTTTATTCACCGCAGAACACCAGTTTGCCTTGAAATGTTTCTCGCTCACAACAGCTTTTTGAGTCTTCTTAAGGTTCCGCTTGACAATGGCCCAATATTGTTCGATAGGGCGCAGCTCTGGCGTGTTGGGAGGGTTCTTGTCCTCTGGCACCACTTGAACGTTGTTGACAGCATACCACTCCATGGCCTTTTTCCGTAATGGCAAGATGCCAAATCCGGCGAAAATAGACGGAAAATGGTCGTTTCAGGAAAGGCAGTAGACGTTTTTGTAGGCACTCGCTCAGATAAATTTCCTGGTTGACGGTTCCGGTCGCAATGTAAACGTTGCTCTTCAAGCCACAGATACAGTTGGCCTGCCACACCAGATATTTCTTCGCGAACTTTGACAGTTTAGTGTGCTTGAAATTATCTGCCACCTTTCCCAGTTCGGTTGCCGTATAAAATTCCTGTCCAGGAAGCTGTTTAAAGTCTGCCTTGACGTAAGTTTCATCGTCCTGTACCACGGAATCAAACTTCGTCAGCATCGTCGTGTACAACTTTCGTGATCGGCTTTGGCCGACGTGTTTTGTTTGTCGTCGCGATTTGGAGTCACCACTTTCTTGTAAGTCGACAGTCTATCTCGTTTTTAAGCTCTATCCACTGTTGAAGGCGCCACTCACAGCTTCTTTGCGACATCTCGAACGGCGAGATTGGGGTTCCGCTCGAAACAGCGGGCAACTCTTTTTGTCGTCGCAGTGGCCTCCGGATTTCGATTCCCCCCCGATCCAGCTTTCCTGGCTGTTGACAAACGTTCACAGAACAATTTTAATACGTTGGTATCAGCTGACTTAGCCATATTCAACAATTTCGCCAACTTGGCGTGAGAGTAGTTTAGATTTTCGCCATGCACGTGCAAAATTTTGATGTGTTGCTTCTCTTCCTTCGAAGACATTTTGATAACTGAAGTGCTAATCTCAAAATCAAAATAGAGGCATGATGCTACACGCACACATCTCCAAAATGAGGGGTGTGCAAATTTTTTTAATGCACGATGAAAGGAAATGCGTCATGTTTAAGTCGACCAAATTTTGATCGAAACACCCTTTAAGATGCAATAAATAAAGGTAGCATGGTAAAAGATAAAGGAACATAAAATGGTAGGTTTCTGACCTTACCATCCAGGAAATCATGAAGACAATTGGTCGCTTGACACATAACAAGGCTATTTCATTGATGGTACAAGCGAGGCAATTTAACTTCATGCTAATCTACGTGGAATAGATTTTGGTACACGTAAAAAATCATCAACCCACTTACTTTAGAAATATAAACAGAACAGAGAATTCGATGCAATGACAGGTTCATTTTTGGAAATTAATGGGCAGAAAAGTTTAGCTGTAGTGAACGATGCCCGCGAATGGTCTGGCGCGAATGGCTAGAAATGTAAAATACACATCGACGATAACTATGCAAATGATGATGTTTTTTAAGATAACGCAACTTCTGCGGATGTCGTCAAAAGACGTTAGGAAGGTGTCAATAAAAAAAGTACACTAAATAGTAATAATACAGGGAACAGTAGTGAACCAAGCAAACGTAAGGCTCGTCCGGTTATTGTGATCAAACCAAAAGAGTCCACACAAGCTTCCGATGATACTGGTAATTGTTTGAACACGAATTTAGATCCAAAAACACACAAGATTAGTAATTTTAGGCATGGAAAAAATGGCGCCATTATTGTTGAATGTGCCATTGGAGCCATGTAACGAATGTGAAAATGATATTGAAAGCAATCTTGGTGAAAACTATAGTGCTGTTGTTCCCACGTCGGTTTCAAGATTGAAAGTAGTGGGCATGAACCGCATTCAAAATAAAGACATCGACATTAAAGATGTAAAAGCAGTAAGAATGTAGGAAAATCCACGGTTCATTTACAGCAAGCTTAGTGCGGTGAAGACAATTTGGGTACTTAAGGACATACACGATGGAATCCCCTTCTGGCAGGATGGCGATGGCTTCCTTATCCACACATGTACACTTTGGGTTTGCTCAACAAAATATGCCAAATTTATCCACTTACCTGCAGTGAATCATTGCCATACTGCTAATAGGACAGCAGAACACAATATTTAATCAGTTCACACTGTTTATTTCACTGAAAACACTGTGGATTGATCAACTAGTGCTCATTTCCACAGAGCAGGTAATTTTTTTGTCCTCTTTGTTTACCTTTTTAAAGCCAGGATCTGCTTATTATTTTCTCACAAAAAACTGTATTTCCACTTCCCGTAGCCACCTGAATACTATTTACTTTCTCTGAAAGATTAATTATCATCGCGCTCTTGAACACAGTAGACGAAAAAACTGTTTAATTAACGAGAATGGTGCAAAAATTTAGCAGCCGGTCCCAAAACTACGCGTTTTGCTTTTTCTAATTTACACTCAGCTATGCGTAGCGTAGCAGAGCGCAGTGTTGTCAGCAACTGTTTACGCAAGTGTGCTGGACTGATAAAAGTTTTGATTAACGAAGTAAAAAATGCCACGCCCTACTAAAAAAGAAGAAAAGCGGCTGTTTTGCGTGAACGGGCTAAAAAAGTGATATTACTCTTGATTAAGAAGAAAAAGAGGTAAAGGGTAAAATTTCGGAACGCGCCCTAACCATGAAGGCATCCATGGGATTTAAAATCAAGAATGATATTGTTGTTCTGGATAAAAATATGATTGTCGAAGCACAGGCGTTAATGCACATCTGTCAGGCAAATAAATGCATAGTAATTTTTGTGAACAGCAATGATCATACTGATTACGTCATGCATGAAGTAATTTTTAATGAATCGTACTCTAAAACAAAAATTGAAAAAAAGTACAATTATTTTTTGAAACATACGTGCTGAAAAAAGTGGCACATGATGAGATTTATAATAAAACATGTATAACATGTTGTATAACATGAGCTGTCGTTGGTTGTCAGAGCTCAGTATGGCGTGAAAAGGTCCCTGGAATCGGTTTTCAAACTGCAAAGGTCCCATTTATTATCTCAGATGCATAATTTAAAACATTTTTAATACATTTTATGTTTCAGCCATCTACTCAAAGATATGATAGTTTAAGATTGAAATAAGAACTGAATATTAACGTTTAAAATTCGCAAATATTTGAATTCCACTAGATGTATGGCTTAATATTTAGCTTGCTTATTATGCCCCAGACTCCCTCAACCTTTAAAAAGGATTCTTATTTTGAGACTTTATGATTTTTTAAACATGTGAATATTGTAGGGAATAATAAAATGGATGTACTGTAATTCACAAAGAAAAATTAAAATTACTGGCAACCATGACCGTTTTCTTCGTGATGCACCAATACTATCATATGAGAGCAAAAAGTGTTTGCACTACTACATGCATGTTGAATACTAAGGATTCGAGGGAGTTTCACCTTAAATATATAAGGTCTGGGGCAACGCACTGCTTGCTTGCATTGGAAGCAAAAATAATGTAAACATTGCTGAGCCGACGAGTGATGACGTAACACTATTGAACTTTCTATTGGCGTGCATAGGTTCAGATAAAAAAAAATCGGTTCAAACGTGTATTATAAATGCTGATTTATGGAAATAATCATGATACAAATCCCATTTATTGAGCAGCAGCATTTCCTCCCGATAACATGGGTAATTAGTAGTGAATTTAACTGAATTTAATTGAATTTTTTCCACATTCACTTGCAAACGCTGGGACTTGACAATCGAGTTGCGATATAGAGCCAATTTTCTATCATCGATAGACTAGAATCAGTTGAAAAATTAAGTTTTATAGCGCACACAATACACAATCACGGAGCGAACGGATAAAAAAAAATAGTATGACGTAGCACTTTCCGAGCTCTTGTGTAGCGTACGCCGCAAGGAGTGCGGTGGTATTAGTGTCATGAGTGAATTTTGCTCATTTCACTAATATTGTTGTGGCTACTGGGCCAGACCTTATATAGACGTCATTGATGACAGGGTAATAAAACAACAATAAAAATGAAAAAAAAAGCAATAAAAATATGTGAAATCGCCATCAAATAATTAAACACTGTGCCAACGAAAAAATAACAATTCGCTCTAGAAAAACTTAAAATAGCAATAAAAAATTGATAATTCACTTTCAATAATTCAAAAGTGACCGGAAAACTTTCAAAAAAAGCAATAAAAATTAGTACAAACGCAATAATAAGCTGATAGTTTTCCGTCATTATAATAAGTTATAGCGCTAGACATGTGACAAAAATCTTCAAATATTTCAAATCTTTCCAATTGAAATCAAACAAATGGTGTTTAATAATGTAGTGGCAATTTTGTGAATTTTCATTGCTAAATGTTCATTAATTAGTGCCAGAATATATTTTAGTCGGTGATAAATTCACCTAAGAGTGAAATATTTTTTTTTTTGCAAAATTGAAACAAACTGGAAATTTTCCAGAAGAGTTGTAGCAATTGCGTTTACAAAAGGAGCAACTTTGTCCAAGATGCTCAATTTGTATCTCTTATGTTTTACAACTTATATAACTGATGGCGATACTCTTCCGGTAACCAATATGCATTTAAAACAGCACTTAAATTGCACTATATGCGCCTTAAAGGCACATGGTTTAATGCTATTAAGCATTTAATAAGCGTTGAAGTCGCCCTGAATGCTACATAAGAGCAGGTTTTTAATAAAATATACAACTTCAATCCGAAATAATAAAATCATCTGTATTCCCGGTAACGGATTGACGTACAAATAAGTTTAATACATCAAAACAAAGGTAATTTTCGACCCATCGAACGTTACTGGTAAAAGGTGTCCCCGATGAAATTGCCACCAACTGAAATTGCTCTTACTTTTTAACCGTTAGTGCGAATTTAATGAAAATTTGGGTGGATTTAGTTCATAGTGCATTATTTGAATCACGAAGGTTTTAGAGTCCTGTAATTAAAACTCGCGGAAATGGAGTCGAAAGAACAACTCGTGCGTGATAAAATCTTGCGCATTCATCACGAGAACAAGGATCTCTCGCACCGTTCCATCGCTAAAACGTTGGGAATCGCGAATTCCACGGTGTCGCAAGTGATTAAGCGGTTTTACCGAGGAACGGTTGACCACCGATCGGAAGCCCAGAAGTGAAGGAAAAAGTATTCCGTACAACACCAAAAATCACAACCGCGTAGTTGGGGCCTTCAACCGAAATCCGAACGCCTCCGTTCGGGATGTGGCTAAGAAGCTGCACCCAAGCCGGGGTTTTGTCAAGAAGGCCAAAACTAAGGCTGGGCACCGAACGTTCAAGGTACAAAAGGCCCCTAATCATGACGAAAAGCAAGAACAAGTCAGCCAAAACCCGTGCCAGGAAGTTGTACCTCAACATGCTGACGAAAGTTGAATGCTGCATCATGGACGACCCGAAACATATGTGAAGGCCGACTTCAAACAGATCCCCGGCAACCTGTTTTTCACGGCCAAGGATAAGTTCAGCGTTCCGGAGCATGTCCGCACTCAGAAGATGTCCAAATTTGCGAAGAAATTCCTGGTTTGGCAAGCCATCTGCACGTGCGGGAAGCGGAGTGCACCTTTCGTGACCCAGGACACGATGAACGGACAGGTGTACATAAAAGAGTGCCTCCAAAAGTGGCTGCTTCCTCTCCTGAAGGCCCACAACGTCCCAACAATCTTCTGGCCGGATTTGGCCTCATGCCACTACTCCAAGGACGTCCTGAAGTGGTATGCGGACAATAAGGTCAATTTCAGGTATAAAAAGCTCTTCGACCCTCCCAACTCTCCGGAGCTCCGCCCCATCGAGAAGTACTGGGCGATTATGATGCTTAACCTTCTTAAACGACCTAAGGTAGTAAAGACAGTCGAGGAACTGAAGAAGAGTAATAGGGTTTACATGCAAAAAACGGTTGATTCACAGGATGTGCAGAATCTTATGGCCGGGGTTAAGGCCAAGGTGCGGGTATTTGCGTATGGACTGTAAATAAAATACGAGTAAAATGGTAAAATGAAGTTTAATAGTTATTTCTCAATCCCTGAAAATTTGATGGCAATCGGATGAAAACTCGAATTTTGCGAATCAATTTTGTGTGTGGCAATTTCATCGTGGACACCCTTTAAATTTGTTAAGTGGTGTCGTGATTGGATAGGCCATTTGTTTCGGCATTCATCAGGACGGGATCTTCAGTCATTTATACTGCTGTGCTTGGAGTGTGACTGGAAGTGTACGAGTGTATTATTTACTATTTCATTGTAACATCGTAGTGTTTCCATCGTATCATTGTATATTATTCGAAATCATGTTGAATTTTGGGATATGGAGTCTCAATTGTGCTATATACATGTACGTGTGTTTTCGTTTTGCATATCTAGGTATTCTTATATTTATCATATTTGTTTATGGATGTTATTATTTGGATACATACAGGTTTTCACTTACATAAATTCATGTTTTAGTTGAGGTAGTATCAATTGTAGTCATTTTTTTCTCATTTTTTTACATGGACCTTTCAGTATACATTCATAGACTACTAGTTGAGCGGTGTACAGCTGAATCTTATTATTAGTTGCATATCATTGATATTTTCCTTTGGAAAATAATAATAATAACAATAATAATAATAATAATAATAATAATAATAATAATAATAATAATAATAATAATGGAATTTGGTCTGCATTTGAGTTGCAAGCAGTTGATACCAGGTTGTATCGATGTTTTGTTGCATTGTACCATGAGATTGTATTAATTGGGATCAACGGATGTTATTTTATTTTTTTATTTTTTATTAATAAGTGCTGTTCAATTCTGCAACGGTTGTATTGGATGAGACTAGATCAGTGTTTAACCAGTTGATGTCATCATTTAAGCCAATGAGATCTACTACAAATGAGAATAGCGGTGCATGGAAACGGAATAGCACATCAACATTTTAGATACACTATTTTTTTATATAAAGATTCGGAGTCATCCATGGAAATAGAATGATGATATTGTCATCGAGCTAATCACTGAAGCTATTTTCCGGGTACATTCCGCTTTTAAACATCTATGATATTGTGAATCACTAAATACGCGTGAATCAAGCATTGCACATACGCTTGATTGAAAGTTTCAGTATGTCACTACTGGAGCGGGGCTTATTGTGTACGAAGATAGCTTCGGAATGCTTGCGTTCTTGAAATGGGCTATTGGAGTCGCAGTAGAGCTGTCACCTTCTAATCCCCGGATCTAAGCTTTTTGCAACTGTAAACAGCAAATATGAAACAGTTGCAGGAAGATTCTATCCATAATACCGCTGCCAGACAGTGGGAATTAGATTGTAAACACACACACATGCGCAACGTTATGAGAACGCTCTATAAAGTCAATGAATAATGTAACGTTCTTGCAACGTTCAATTGCATATTACCACAACAGTGATGACGATTGAAATATATCCAAATGAAATGCACACTACTGACCACATGTGTTTTGATATGAATGAAAAAATAACCAATTCATCTAATCTGATCAAATCAGGTAAGGGTTGATTTCCAGAGGTTGTTGTTATTGTATAGGTCTCAAAAAGAAAATGACTTGAAGTGTTCATTATGTCACTTCTAAAAGCTGAAATTTTCATAGTAGTGGCTATTACTATTTAACTTTTAAACAAGGATCACTCAAATAGTGAGAGCATAGTATTTAAATTGTTGGCTGAACTAACTAATTAATATAAATAACCTTCATAAAGCTGAAATAAATTATCTTCCCAATCAAAATAAACAGTTGTGAGATTACTTGCTTGTGTTCTGCCAACTCAAGGTTTACGTAAGCAAGAATCAATGATTTCACAAGAAACCCGTGAACCCAATTTAAAGGACACATTTTTTGCGTATGATCCCTACTATAACCCAATGTATTCATCACATAGTAAAGCTTTGGTATTGGTAAAATTTTCAATGTATCAGTACTTGATTGTATTTTTTCCAAAATATCTTGTTTGAATCAAAAATATATCTTTGAAGTAGGGATTGAAATATTTTGAATACGGAATAATCGATTGATCATAAGCAAAAATAATCACAATAAAGTTGTTCAATAAATTTGTAACATGAAATTTTTTTGAGTTAAGGAAATAAATAAATTCCAAGCAACAATACAATAATCTTAAAGTAACAATAAAATAAACTTTATCAAGATTGGTTTTAACGACCAAATAAAATGATGAGACGAAGTGTTCGTCTTTTAAAGTAAGTTATTCAACTTCTTGTGGTTCAGAACAGGAGACGACTTATTGAGCTCCTTTAAGCAATCATATGATTGGATTTGTAAGGCTAGTGGTTTATCGTCATAAACAATGCAATTAAATAATTGCAATTAATTGCACTATAAGTTCTACATGTTAAGAACGGTTTGATATTTTCCACCTATGCTTAGATAACTATATTCAGAAACAGTTGTGTCTAAAGTAATTGCAATAAAACTTTTTTTTTACCTTCTGCTCAAATATGAACGAGACTGGTTAAATAGTACACAAACGGTTAATTATTTTTCAATATTTATTTTGTCTCCTTTGAATCACCATTGGAGGCGATAAACATATGCCAACGTTTTTTCCATTCCTTATAGCGCTTTTCATACGCCTCTTTATATATCGCCTTAAGCTCCCTCTTTCGAAATTCTCTTTTATGACTTCAATCGTCTGAAAATGTTTACCACGAAGCGGAAATTTGAGTGTGGGGAAGAGGAAAAAGTCACATGGTGCCTTATCAGGCGAATACGGCGCTTGAGGAACGATGTTAACGTTGTTTTTGGTCGAATAATAGCGAACTAAACGTGATGTGTGAGCTGGTGCATTTTCGTGATGCAAAAAACTTCATGACTTGTTGTCCCACAATTCTTTCCTTTTGAGACGAATATTCTCACGCAAACGCTTCATAACGCCCAAATAATATTCAGCATTGACCGATTGACCTTCTGGAAGGAATTCCGAGTGCACTACACTCTTATTTATCGGAGAAAATAGTCAGCATAACCTTGATTTTCGATCGACTTTGACGCGGTTTTTGGGTTTCGGCTCATTTTGGAAGCGGATCCATTTGATATGTTGAGCTCATCAGCTATTTCTCTCTCGGTCACACGGCAATTTTGCAGCACAATTTTCTTCATCTTTTCGATGTTTTCTTCGATTATTGATGTTGCTGGATGACGATCATGAGGCAGATTTTCAACTGATTCAACTGACCCTCTTTGAACGACTTGTACCAATCAAACACATGTGCACGCGATAGAGCAGATTCTCCATAGGCTTTCTGCAACATTTTCAATGCATCCGAAGCACTTATTCCGTTGGAATAACAAAATTTCAAACTATTTCTTTGCTCAACGTTTGATTCAATGGTAAAATTCGAAAAACACACTGGAGATTTGACACATTTATAGTGCCGCAAAAAAAAAAGGTTCGTGACAGATCGTGCTCAAATTTGACAAGTAAACGTATAAAAGTCCTACCAATCTAAGAAA
>JAHHFK020005103.1:0-211856 GCA_024533555.2 Aedes koreicus | reverse complement strand
TTGGCCAGAAAATTCGGTGCTGCCCATAGTACCGTGAGGAGAACTCGACTCCGTAAGGACCGTCGTATCGAGCTAGCAAACAGCCAAATCGGACAATAAAACAGAATAGTGTGGCCAAAATCCGTGCTCGGAAGCTATACGACCAGGTGCTGACCAAGTTCGACGGGTGTCTTCTGATGGACGATGAAACCTATGTCAAGGCTGACCTCGGGCAAATCCCAGGTCAAAAATTTTACTTGGCAACGGCTCGGGGGGGATGTTCCAGCCAAATTTAAATTTGTTTTTGCCGACGAATTTGCACGAAAATTCATGATTTGGCAGGGCATTTGCAGCTGTGGCAAAAAAAACGAAAGTTTTCGTTACAAATAAGACAATGACGTCGGAACTATACCAAAAAGAGTGTCTCCAAAAACGAAATTTGCCGTTCATTCGATCCCACGACCATCCCGTAATGTTTTGGCCAGGATTTGGCAAGCTGTCATTACAGCAAAATCGTACAAGAATGGTATGCAGAGAAAGGGGTCCAGGTTGTTCCGAAAAAACCTTAACCCACCCAACTTTCCCTGAGTTCCGCCCTATTTAGAAATACTGGGCAATCATGAAGAGGGGAGACTCAAGGCAAAAGGGAAAGGTTGTCAAAGACACTCAATCAGATGAGGACCTGGTGGAATAAGATAGCTAAAACGATGGACGAAGAAGGTGTGCGCCGCCTAATGAGCCGTCTTACAGGAAAAATTCGAGAATTCCTTCGAAACCGTGACGAATAATTTTATCCGTATTTTTCTTAAAAGTATGAAAAAAACGCTACATTTGTATGAAAAATGATCTTGAATTCAATAATAAAAATAACTGAAATAAAGGCAATTGTTGTTGTTCCAATTCTATCTGGAAGCAAGCTTTAAGCTACCTCGTACTGTGAAATGAACGTAACATTTGTCTCTTGGTGACCCTCATACACAAACAAGGCTGAGGGTGGGCATTTCAACAGTTCAGCCATCATCATTTCCACTGTACGAAACATAACATACACTGCGTATTCTTTTGGTTCCCTGAACATTGCCCTTAACATGTCACATGTCCAGATCCGCGTCCAGAAGAAACCGAAAATCTCCCGGTCCGTTGGAATCTTTGTTTTTGACCCGAATATGACCTTCAGGCAACTTGCATGAACCTTATCTGTTTCCAATTTGTACTGTTCCGTTATCGATCCAACTAACAATAGCGACACAAGCTATTCTTACGGGACAATGGCGCTTTTTTTTTTTCAAATTCGAGTATCACTCGAGAGCTGCCAGACACTTACTGTAATACTGCTGTCTGTACTGAAACACTTCCAAATGGCAGCCCTAAGTTTGCACCTTTAAACTGAAGAAATGATCCACGAAAAATTGAAATTTGTTCCATAAAAAAAGTGTTTCAATGACCCATAAGGCTCTGATGAAAATCTATAAACAAATGAAAATGATCCATAGAATACAGCAATGTGATTCATACTTTATATAAATTTTAGTAATAAAATGTAAAAAAAATGTATCATTATATATCTACACAGATAAAAAGAAACATTGATTTTTCTGCGTTATCTAATGCACATAAAGGGAATGCTAGATTTGGCAGAAAATAATGGGATATTTCATGAACATTTCAGCCAGATAACACCTAAATCTAGCCTGATTGTATAAAAGATTGCAAACATGCTTGTATGGCGCATGAAAGGATTGCAAACAATTTCGTTGTTTACGCCTCATTTCGCTTGAAATTACACGAGGGTAAATTTTACGCTCCTCTTAAAATTCTTTATTTTTTTCTGTGTAGGTGATGTATGATCGACAGTGCACGGATTACCCATAAAAATATTGCAAATGTTCCATAAATGGTTCAATATCATTCCTTAAGCTTGTAAAATTGATCCTTAGAATGTAACGTTTGTGAACTAAAATATATGCACATGCACAGAAAAAAAAGAAGAAATTTTAACAGGCGCGTAAATTTTCCCCTCGTTTAATTCCAAGCTAAATGAGACGTAAACAACGAAATTGTTTGCAATCTTTCATGCGCCATACGACAACGTTTGCAATCTTTTATACAACTGGCTAGATTTAGGTGTTATCTGGCTGAAATGTACATGAAATATCCCATTATTTTCTGCCAAATCTAGCATTCCCTTTATGTGCATTAGATAACGCTGAAATTTGAATGTTTCTATTTATCTGTGTGGTCAATAAATTATTGAAAATATTCCCATACATAAATCGCCAATGATCCATAATAGGTTTGAGAAATGAACCACAAACTTCTAAATATGGTTCTTAGCAAATCAACTTTGTGCATTTAAAATAATATGTCTGATTCATAAATTATGCCGGAATTATTCCAATTTTTTAATTTTGGCTACGGGGAAAACAATTTTTCACTGCGCTACTACTCAGATTTAGTAACATGTTCATTCCTTTAGCTATGCGGCTTAAGGATTGCTGTAAAAGAAGGATCGCTTTGGAGAAGATTTTGAATTTTTTCAGAAAGCTGACTTTCTTTTGAGATCTCACGTTCTTTTACGACCACTACTGCGACACATGTTACTCAATAAATTTGGTAAAGAGCACTCGTGCACGTAAAGAACTACAGGTCAAATTTAAGACTTGATCAAACTGTTTTTTTAGATGCTTTAATCAGTCATTTGCTTGGAGACGATATCGGAAACATCAGCCGCTTTCTACCGCCTTAGTTCTTCAATCCTCAACTGCATAGCAGGCAACATTTGTATTTCTTGCACTTGGAGTAGAGCAGAACAAATCGTGACTACTATGTCACATTGTACAATATAGTGTGTCTGACTATGCATCATGCCAAAAAATTATCAATATCTTATAAATTGATTAAGAAAATTCTTACTGGACGTTTTTCTGTAAACCAATGTTTAGCAAAACCGTCTCCATAGTACTCGCAATGTCGTAATAAAAAAAATCTAATTAGTGTTACTTTCTTATAAAATGTGCTCAAATTTCAAGATGTTGTTCAGGACATCGATTTGAAATCGTTTAGCGAAGAAAACAAAAATTTTCATCAGTCTAACGGGAATGTTAGGGATCAATTTCTCAATCTTTATGGACCGAAAATTTGAGAAAATGACGGCCAAACTCAAAAATGAAGGCATAATTTATGGATCGTACTCATATGTTAAAGTGCACAAAGTATTTTCTATGGATCATTTCTGTAAGTTTATAGCAAATTATTTATTGTTTTAATGGATCATTGACAATTTATTTATGGAACATTTTCAATAATTTACGAATCACGTGCATATTTTAAGTGCACAAAGCTTTCATTCTGTGGATAAATTTTACAAGTTTAAGGAACACCTTTATACCATTTTTGGATAATTTGTAACATGTTTATGGGTAATTCAAACAGTTTTATCGATCATTCCCTAGATATATAACGGTACATTTTTTACATTTATTGCTAAATTTTACATAAATATGGAATCGCTTTGATAAATTTTATGAATCATAAATTCATTTTATTATGGATATTGACCAGAGTTTTATGGGTGGTCAAAATTTGGTCAATATCAACTTGACGTATTTCTTTCAATTTTGCATTTAAAAAACCTGAACACCCCTCATTTTGAAGGTGTGTGTGTGTAGAATGTTGCTCCTATTTTGATTTTGGAATTCACTCTTCAGTTGTCAAAATGCCGTCCAAGCAAGAAGAGCAGCGTATCAAAATTTTGCTCGCGCATCGCGAAAATCCGAGCTACTCGCACGCAAAGTTGGCAAAATCGCTAAAAGTTGCCAAATCAACCGTTACAAATGTAATTAAAGTGTTTGGGGAACGTTTGTCGACAGCCAGGAAGTCTGGATCGGGGGGAAAATCGAAAACCGGAAGCCGCTGAGACGACAAAGAGAGTTGCCGGTAGTTTCAAGCGAAACCCTAACCTATCTCTCCGAGATGCCGCAAATAAGCTGGGTGTATCGTCTACAACCGTGCATCGAGCCAAAAAACGAGCCGGACTATCGACTTACAAGAAGGTAGTGACTCCAAATCGCGATGATAAACAAAATACGACGGCCAAAGCGCGATCCCGGAGGCTGTACACGACGATGCTGACGAAGTTTGACTGCGTGGTAATGGACGACGAAACCTACGTCAAAGCCGACTACAAGCAGCTTCCGGGACAGGAGTTTTATACGGCAAAAGGAAGGGGAAAGGTAGCAGATATTTTCAAGCACACGAAACTGTCAAAGTTCGCAAAGAAATATCTGGTTTGGCAAGCCATCTGTACCTGTGGCTTGAAAAGCAGCATTTTCATAGCTTCCGGGACTGTCAACCAAGAAATTTACGTGAAAGAGTGTTTGAATAAACGTCTGCTGCCTTTCCTGAAGAAACTACGGTTGTTCCGTACTGTTTTGGCCGGATTTGGCATCTTGCCATTACGGTAAACTTTAGTAATTTAAGAGGATGACTAAAATATTACCCTGCACTTAGTAATTCAGAAAAAGCACCAAAAAAAGGACAGAAGTGCCGCTTAATCATTAAGGCCTGTGCCAAAAAATATGTGTGATCAGCATTAAAAATTTAGGATTGAGCAATAATAGATTAAAAAACATCTTCGGATAATCTAATTGTGACCGGTAAATCTGTCAATTAAAGCAACAGCTATTAGTATATGTGCAAATAAATATGGCTTGATTCCGACAAATGATATAATTTGAGCCCTAAACTACTCGCATATGTCTTGGAATTTTTTTGGATTTTTCCCATAAAAATAGTAAAATGAGCAATACTCGACTAGTACACGACACTGAAGAAGTCTGCACATTGTAGACGAAGTACGCGTATTTGTCAAGATAAGCAATAAAGGTAGTTGGAATTAAATGGAAATTACTAATCATTCTTCTTATTTTCTAGTTACATGTATTCCCCTAAACAGCTCACACTCTCCATAATTCATATGGAAGAGGTAAAATGAGCAATTCATATTCAATAATGAGCAATAGACAATGGACTAATGAACGTATACATTCCAAATAAGACTTGTTGAGCTTCTTCAATTGATATTTTTATCAAATGATATATTGAGTTTACCAATAACCATAAGACTGTCGCTTGTATGAAAAAATATTGTCGGTAAGGAAGATCGTTTTATATGGTCACTACTTATAAATACGGTTAAAAAAAGTAAAAAAATTATACTACCTAGGACATATGAGTTTTTTTTACTGTGGTTATTCAATTATTTATTGCTCATTTTACTATTTTTATGGGAAAATCAAATGAAAATCCAAGACATAGGCGAGTAGTTTAGTGCTCAAATAACATCATTTGGCGGAAATCAAGCCATATTTATTTGCACATATACTAATAGCTGTTGCTTTATTTGACAGATTTACCGGTCACATTTAGATTATCCGAAGATCTTTTCTCATCTATTATTGCTCATTCTTAAATTTTGAAAGCTGATCACACATTATTTGTTGGCACAGGCCTTAATAATTTAGTGGCACTTTTTTCATTTTTTACTGCTCAAATCTTTCTTTTAATGCCATTTAAGGATATTTCTTAACATACCAAACTTTAGTCAATATTAAACAAGCTTGAAAAATCTATAGAAGTTCAAGGAACTTCTCATAAAATTAACAAATTTCCTTATTATCGAACGGCATCAAGAAACATAAAAACGCAAAGCTATCGTAGCACAAGTTAAGCGAGTTATGCAGAAACTCGAGAGAAATCCAGTATCAAACTTTCTTCAAAATTAGATAAATTCGAAAAAATAAAAGATTTTAGAGATTTTACGATAACGTCTACCCAACAACAGATGTGTACTCAGTACTGATTATTTTCAAACCTTTGAATCTTTCAAAAGGAAACAAAACTATCAACAGATGGTGAGTCAATGTTTTGATGTATAATCATCACTTCTATTTAATGATCTCCATAAATCACGTCATTCCGCATTCCACCAAAGCCATCATGTCAATTTTAAAGTGCTAACGATTCGCAAAAAGATGAAAACTGTGTCACCACCATCGATTGTTTGTTTTGAAAATCGTCTGACGAAGCAAATACAAAACCTGAGAGCGTTCCTGTCTCACATTATATGCAAATAACTTAACGTACCCTGCAGGTCCCATCATCACCATTCGAATCGAAAGCTTGCTTTGTTTACAAGCTCGACAACAAGCGTCGATTCAAGTAGTGATGGGATTCATGCTTATTTAAATTTATGCTGGTTTACTTTACACTATTTGCACATTCTCCCGTAGCTCGTTGAGTTAATCCTGCCCGAAGGGCCCCAAACGCCAGCAAATTGCATCCTAGCGAAGGAGAAAAAACTCTTCGTGCCAAACATCATTTCGATCGCAACAACCCGATGAGTTTCGAAGTGCTGAAAATCCTCGAGACGCCCTCCTGGCCCCCACACTTTCACATTTAAAATGAAACTCGGTACGATCACCCTGAACTTGATTAACGCTCACCTTTGCGACTGTTCCACGTCAAATGACCAATCGATTTGATGGGGCATTTTACGAGTTACAAGAACCTCGAACTGTTATCAAAAAGGTTGTAGTTAATTACTTTTCTATGCTTAAACTATTTCGAAAACTTAGTGTTCGTGTTATGACGGCTACATACACAACCATTGATACACTAACGCTTCTGATGGATCACAATAATGATCCATACTAGCAAGCAGAGCTAAACATCCCGAGAACCCGTCAAAATGATCCATCAATTCGCATGGAATAGCAATTGAATCCGTCGATCGTGGCGTGACAGTTTCAAACTCAGACAAACGCTGTAAATTAGTATTCAATCGAATTCAACTTCAATCACTACTTAACATTTGAAGCTTAGATTGCCCCCTCGCCCCTCCCTCGCATCGAATGGAAACAAAGTCCGCACAAAGTCGGCTGCATTAGGCGATTATGTGCCATATATCCCACCTGAATTCCAATTTACGGCACCCACCACCCTGACGGTATGGAACACAGCCTTTTAAACGGTCCCATTTAACGAAATCAAAATAAATTACATTGAATTAATACACACCGCGTCGCGATTAAGACGGGAGAACGATTGATCTTTCGTCGGTAGGGGCATTTGTTCGCACGGTCGAGGCGCACTCGAGCGACGGCCGGGTGGGAGTTTACTATCTTTTCAATCAGCAAATAATGAGTACCTCTCATACTCTGCATTAGGACCCGTCTCGGGTGTTAGAAGACGCATATGTCACAACTGGAAGTTGTTTAGCTTTTTATTTTCGAACCTGTCAACCATCGGTGAGTAGGTTGGAAATTATAGACCAGCTCAAACCAGGTGGATAGAAGTTGAGCTGATGGCGAAACAATTAGTACTGGAAATCTCGTCGCTCAGCTATATGTTTAACATATACAACTTACTCACCCCGAAGGACCTTTACCTTACGCAAGCGTTTTGAACCAAAGTTTGATCATGTCGTTTGAAAAACTCACCTGAAAATAAACAAGAGAAAACAAACAATACGATTAGCTATGTCATAAACAACCAATTTCGGGCATATGATAGCGTATCAAATCCACGACACGAGGACAACAATCGCCCATTTGTGGAGAAATATCCAATCCACCAAGCCATGTCGCCTTCACTGACTGTAAATATCATGATCGAGAAACAATGAACTTTTAGGTTAGTCATTTAGCCCGGAGCACTAGATTGACCCGACTTCGACATTACTTCCCCACTGACATAGCGACCATCGTTATTGAATTGAACGCCACGCTCAAGGTTCCAGTGCATGTATCGTGTCGGCATTAGTCGATCGACCGTTTATCACGTTCCCCTCCCCTTATTATCGCGCCCATGACATCTGAGAGACCCGTCATTCCAAACCTCAGCCGGAACTTTTGGAACCTGCATTCCTTTGTCTATCGAGCGATGAATAAGCATTGTTTCGGCATTGATCAGATGACGGTAGAACCAGAAGCTTTTCGAACAGCAAAGAGATATCGACCCAGGTTCGATCAAATGCCGCAACCGAAGCCCGGATAAATTATTAACAATCAAACATTAATAGCCTTGATTAGTGGGACGTTTATGGCTATTAATTGTAGTTAGCGGATCAATTGCACACCGTCACGGAAGGCAAAACTGTCATCGCCGTCGACGGTTGACCGCAGAAAGTGGCTGTCGAGATGAAATGAAATAAAGTCGCTTATTATCTTATGGAGAGTTGCGTGTTTATTTTTGCATTCTGGTTCTTCCCGGTCTACAGGAGAATCGAGCTGATCTTTAATCATTCGTTTCCGCTGGTGTCGTCGTCTTCGTTGTCAGCTCTAGTGAGAGAGTAGATGACTCAAGTCTATGTTATGAAGCATAACGAGAAATGCCGGGTATAATTCGAACAAGCGGAAAAGAAGATAATGACTATGACTAACGGAAGCATGATTGGTCTGCGGGAGGAAGTTCCCATATGTTTGACTTTTCGGAATTCTCAAAGCTATGTGGACATCCTTTGTTTTATTATGAAGCGGTCTTGTGAAATACTTTGCTCATTGGAATTCTCACAAATTTGAAACCGCCAACGAAAGATACGAAAAAACCTACATATAGGTCGATCATAATTAGAGATAACTGATCAAATGATGTGGGTTGCAGTGATTTTTCGTTCTAGAAAAATTGAGTTTGTGCTGCAAACTGTCACAGTCATCATCGGTAAGAAAATGATGGACATATTGCTGGATACATTTTTCAATGTCATTTTGAAAGCTCACCTCACGATCATCAATCGAGCTCGAGACAGAAGTAATAATCAGTTGCGGATGACCATTGTCGCTGGTGATCCAATACTGACTGGGCCACTTACAAAACTTACGGCAGTCAACTGCGAAATGACGGCGACCTTCATGTGAGTGTGGCCGTGAAATTGTGAGGTGATCTGTCTGAGCTTGAAGTTTTATTTAATTAGGACAGTTAAGAATACATGGGAGAATCTTAGTTTCAGTGTTAGCTCCAGTAAAATAACTTGTTACAATTGTTACGAAAAATTACACTCATTGGCCTTTTTTAAAATCCCGGGTTTTTTTTCGGTTTTCCCGGTATATAAACTGTCATTTTCCCCGAACGTAAATTATGGGAACCCTAACGATAGTGTGCTTCTAAACTTGCTATTAAACTAGGATATGTATGATATGTATTACCACCCATTGTAGCACGGAAACTAAGTCCGACAGCAATGGGCTCTCCTCTCTGTTAGACTTGATCAAGCTTTAATAACCACTGATTATCCTAATCATGCCATTGTATGAAGGGCCAAAAAGGGGTTGGGTGGATCGATATGCAACATCACTTATACGTATCCACAGGGATATAAAGAATCTCCTTCCAACAACAAGATTGAACAATTGGTCAAAAGAGTAAGCTATTTAACATGAGGATGCCCCAATGGGCGGGGAGAAGAGCCCGCCCTCTATTCACAAACTGTTAGCAATGGGGAGTTGGCATTCCCACTATCCCCATCCAGAGTGCTTCAATCGGGTGCCCTGATGGTCCCTCCCATTCCCATGAAATATTTATATAATAGTGTGTATATGTATATGTAAATGAAAAATACTACAAGCACTCGTATCTATTATATATGATATTCATTCGGTTGATCCTGAAATGCAAGAAATGTTGTAAAGTGTTAAAGTGGCGCTTAAGCACGTTTTCGTTCGTTTTCAGCGATAGCAGCAATTCACCAAAATCCTGAAAAAGTTTGTTAAATCTATTGAAATTTTACATGACTAACATTTATTAATTCAATTTATTGTTGGATGGAAATAATACGATGTTGTAAAGAAATACTACATAATGTACATATAACAATTAAATGCCGCTATTTGCCTCTTCCGCTGCGATCTTAGATGAATGAAACTCTATAATAGCGAAAACTCCAACGTGATGTAATGAAATAAAGTTGATCACCTGACAGCCTTGCAAAATAGCAAAGAAAATTTCAGCAAACAATAATGCGAGATAAATTTCATATGAGTATGATTACTGCCCAAAAACGGAAACTCAATAAATCCAAAACAAGAATTTTTTTTAAATAAACGACAGGAAATTCTTCGATAACTCTTTTTTCCTACTGGGCCCATAAATGATTATTTTTGTCTGTAAAATAGAAAATGTAGGATCATAAACAATGTTAGTTTTTGAATTAATTATTTTGGACGAAGAATTTTTTTTGTAGAATTTGTCGTAAATAATCCTCTCTCTAAAAAAATATAAAAACCATCCCATCTTTTCAAATACATAACTTGAGTTAGATGGGCCAAAACTTACAACGATGCAAATGCGAAGCTGAAAATAGCATAAAAAAATATTGTGAAGGGATGTTATAATATAAAATGATAATAACAATAATATATGTAATGTCTGCATGTCTGCGGATCCTGCTGCTATTGTAAACGGACTTGCATTATCATAGCCACGGGGGAAGAAAACAATTCAAAATTATTATACAATACTTGGGAATGCCATGGATGATCTGAAATTATATACGGCATAAAGAATACTTCCATTTTTCGTGGTAGGGTAAGATTTCAGCATGCTACTTTACCGAAGTCACGCTGCCTACATCGCTTTGGTGCGGCTGCCACTTAATGCATAGTTGACGCGATACAGCGTTTCTTACTCAACCGCTGGATGCCAGGACAGACGCTGTTTGAGCCGCACTCCTTGGTGGACAGACGCTCGGCACGCATCCTCCTCAATCTAGCTGAAGTCAGAAGGACAACAGTGCCCAGGCTGCACTACCAGCTAAGTACGCAACCCTTAGCTGGTGGTCTTTGTCATCTCCTGACCCGTGGAAGCATGAGGTAGGAACTTGTGAGGACCATAGCTATGTTGCGGGGACGCACGCACGCTCCATCCCAGTTGTCTACTCACCATTTTGCAGCCCCTGCTATTAAACTAGGATATGGTTGAAAAACTAAAAGAAGGGTTATTAGTTCTGTCTGTTGGAGAATTTCAAAATCTAGTTAAATATTATTTTCACACGTTTAAACATTTATTATTCTCTTCATCATCCATTCAAATTCAAAACTGTCCAAAAGTGCCACTTGTCGTTGAGCATTAGCTAGCAGCTTAACTCTCTTCACTTCCAGTTCATTTACCATCCGATATGCTTCTCGCTTCCTTTGTTTCTCCTTATCATTCTTGTTTTTATCGCGTTTCTTCTTTTCCATCGATTCTTTATACCGTCCATGAGCATTCTTCACATATTGGAATAAGGACTTATTAATTTCGACTTCACTTACACCGCCGGCACTAAGCACGGCATCATACACCAGTCGTTGAGCAACGAGGCTTTCTTCGGCTTGGTTTTGGTGGTTGAAAATCCTCTTTCAACTGTCACATTCCCATGGGATCGAATCAACATTTTTTCAATAACCGCCATCAGGTAAACATATTCCTTGCCAGATTCTGAAACCACTTTGCCCCAGAAGCTGTCCAAGCGCTCCTGTCTTCGGAAGGTCGTTAAGGCATTTTCCAACGAAGACAGGTTACATACCTGAAAAACTCGGCTTTAGCGTTGTCTGCTACAGATCCTGAAAGATGTTCTTTTTCGACAAGTGTTTCCAGACAAAGATTAAACCGCTTCTTTGCCATATCTACGGAGGAGGAAATTACTCCAGGATCTAGACAAGTCAGATACCTTACTAGAGGATACCGTAGAGGTGAGCGTTCAATAATTTTCTCGAGGAATCCTCTGTAATAGGACCGACAATCATTGCGAAACAATAAAAGTTTCTGATCCGACAATTTTCCAACTGCATTCTCTGTTTTAACTGCGGCTTTGCCTGCGAAACCAATATCGACTTTCCAAATCTACCAAGCATTTAACCTTAACTTTGAGACATTCAGGTTTGACGGCTTTGTCCATTATTGGTTTAATAAGCCAATAAGCTCGGTGAACAAAAAGGGTGCGCCTGTCTGGAATTCTTTGAGGAACGATTCTACGAGCGCAGCTGCAGCCCTAAAGAAATGAAGCTTTGGTCCTAGCAGTCGATCCTCAACTGCATTGGCAACGTCATTAAAAGCCTTCGATTTAAGAACCAGCGAAAAACTTCTTTTGAATATATTATCAGACTCCTTGAGCTTTTTGTCATACTGATGCTTTACAGCAGTCACGTAAATTTTGAGGAATGGTAGCATTTTAATAGCCCTATCCGCGAGACGTTGGTTTTCAACCCACCGCAGAGAACAAAACTTCAAAGGGAATTCTTCCGAACCGGTTACTGCCATGTAATCAGCACGTCTCAAAGGCACGTCCTTGAATAAATAGTACAACGACTGCAGGAACTCATCTATGCGCCATCCAGTTTTTTTACTGCCACTCTTAAATGCGTTGTGAACAACAAGTAATCCACAACTACCGATTCTTAAAATATCGAATGAGATTTTACGAAACTGTTTTAAATCCTGACACAAGTCCTTGGCAAACTTGAAAATAACGTTAGGTCCGTCCATCGAAATTTGGATGATTTGTTTGAGCATGTCAGGATTTGGAGCGAAGCATGCCTTCAGACCATCCAGAAGATCTGTTGCTCGGGTTGACGAAAAAAAAACAGACCCAATGTACACGGATTGCACTTTGTTGCTCTTTTCATCCCAATAACAGACGCCGACATCCATTTGTTGACGCTTAGCAATCTTATTCAGAGTCTCGTCAAATGCTACGACTATCTCTGTACAGTTTTCGAGACATTTGAAAATCCTGCTTGAAAAATATGGCCCTAAGCTATTATGTGTCACAATATATCCGGTTTTCGTTCGACCCATTTCCATTTTGGCAGCAATTTGACTATCCGGGAACATCTATTTGAATAGAGCGACGCTGGCGACGGCACCTTGGAATGAGTTGCGACTGAACACTGTTTCCAAAGCCCGAATTACTTCCGCTTTCACCACATTTTCATCGAGAAGATGTTTCTTCTTTAGATTGGAGCTTGAACCCGAGTTGCTACTCGAAGCCTTTGATATTTCGCTAGCCAGCTTCAGTTGCGTATTGGGATTAGACGTATTATATCCTTTCTCAGAACCGGAAGGCTGTTGCTGCGATGATTATTAGAACATTTATTGTTGTTTACACTTATAGATATAAAATAACTCTTTCCATTTTACCTCCGCTTCTGGAGTACATATTGATCGGCAAATTTGTTCGCCGTACATTTGCTTGCCTTTGATGTCCAACAAATTTTTCATGGCTAGTAAAAGCCATTTTTTCCCATGGTGTCAATTTTGAACTGTTTGTTACACCACATGTAACGAGCACATTTTGAATCCTTTGGCTCTGAGCAGCTACAAGCAAAAAAAAAATCTTTATATATATCAGAATATCTTATCGACATGGCAATGTTTTATCCGTAATTTCTCTAATCTTTCATCGAAACACCTCACTAAATTAAGTCAATCTAATGGCATACACCGCGAAATTTTCGAATTCAGAGCACGGTTTAAACGCTGAAGGCGCAAGGCTTTGGAAGAAAGGTTCAACCATGTTAAATTATACACGCCTGTTACATTTTGCTCATTTTTTTAGTAGGATTGTAATGGTATCTCTTTTTGTCGCACAAATATTCTACTGAATTTTTCTTAAAAAGTGGATCAACTCAAAAATTGAGTTGATCCACATTTTAAAAAAATTGAGTAGAATTTGCGTGCGAAAAAAGAGATAGCAATCAATCCTACTCAAAAATTGAATAAAATTGAACGGGTGTGTCAACTGAGTTGACAGTATAAGGAAAGAGAAGAAGATAGAAAATTATGTCAATGCAGATTAAAAAAAAATGAGTGTTCTCTGTCAGTCGAGCAGTTAAAAATAATTTAACGTAACTATGAGTAATTTTTTTCTTAGGACCTCAACAAAATTTTCCCGGAATTTCAAAAGTTTCATGGAATTCCCGGGGTTTTCAAATTCACGGGTTTTTTCGGTTTTCCCGGAATTTCCGGTGGGTGGCCACCCTGTTTTTAGCCACATCTCGAACTGAGGCGTTCGGTTTCCGTTTAAAGGCCCCAACCAGGCGTTTGTGATCGTTCTCGCTTTTTTTTTCGTATCTTCGCTTCCGATCAACAGTCAGACGTTCTTCGAACCGTTTTATGATACCAGACACCGTGTAATTCGCGATTTCCTACTTTTTTTCCGATGGAACGACAGATCCTTATTCTCAAAGTACTCGTGCAAAACTTTTTCGCGCACGCACTGTTCTTTCGTCACCATTTTGAAAACTGTTGCGCACCTGGTGAAATCAGCTCACAGAGTGTAAACAATACACATTAAACTATGTCTACGCAAAATTTCAATAAATTTTACAAAGCGGATCAAAAGTTTGAGCAATTTGAGTGTGTGTGGATTTTAAACGGGACACCTTTTTAAGACTCGTCCAAATGAAAAGAAGGGACAGGAAAAAATACTCTTGGGAAAAAAAAGCAAATAGCCGTCAATGGTTTAATGGCCTCTGTTCAACGACGGTTTTACAGTCGATCAATAAAATATCCCAAAATTCCATCATAAAGCCATCGTCACCTAGCCAGTTTCAGACTTTCATTTCTCGTAGGGTGGAGCTCTTACTGAAAATTAATTTTAGTTTGTAATACGAAATCAAAGGTAGAACTAACAAATCTCTTCGTTGTTTTCTGCAACGAAACTGATTTGTACGTTTTATGAAACTACCTTCGTAAATAATGTCACAAACACAATTGTCACAAGCACGAAGCATTTGTTGACACAGAAAGAACTTCGTTCATTGTACGAAAACAATACAAAGAGCAACGAATATTTTGTTACAAACAAAAAAGAAACGTCTTTGTAGTAGTTGCATGAATGATTGACAGATCTATTATATCGACTCGAAATGTAATTGAAAGAAAAAGCGTAACTACATGGAGTTGTCCAGCGTTTTTTTTTTTAATTTTTCTGACATGGCATTCATTCCTGTGTTTTTGGCAAGAGCTGTTATTGAATCCGTGGTTGATCGCACTAGGCCATGGCGACTCTTGAGAAGATACTTAATAAGCAGGAATTGTATTTCCTTCCATTGGCTCGTAAAGAAAAAAAATCTAGCAGCACTGCACTTACGTTGATTCCAAAGCAATATTGAAAAAGAAAATATTGCGTTTGAACTGTTACTTATTGGGTACAGTGTAGCCCGCAACCACACTAAATACCAGGTCTTATGAAAAATAAATCAAGTAATGTTACTGTACCCGTTCAAGTGGCCTATTTTGGACAACCAGTTCCTTTCCGAACCGCCGCTGAAATTTTCTTGGACATAATACTCAATGAAAACGAAAAAAAAAGACCAAACATCGACTGGTGCCAGTTTCGGCACATGTTGACCTCAGTAAGTGGCCATTTTGACAATTTTCACCAAAATCAAACACTCATAAAAACTGCCCAAGAAAGTATGGACGCAGTCAGAAACCGCTGCCATTTCGCAATGATTGATAACCAGTTCTTTTTTATGGCTGCATCCTATTGTTTATATTTACACGGAAAAAATCCGTGCCCAGATCCGTGAACTGCAGTCATGAATTCGAGAACGAGCAAAAATACACCGTGAACTGATTCACGTAATTATGAACTACACTCAGGTAAATAAACTTTAGAATTTAATAAGGCTCAAATTAACAACGATACTTTGGAATTTCATAAGGCTGACTTATGAATGGATTTTGTTTCACACGACGTTGTTCTTGTACGCCTTTCAGCTTTTCAATATACAAGTGTTGATATGTACGAGTGGGCAAGTCACTGGACTCATACCTGAGCGTTCAAGGTTCGAATCCAGGTGCTCCATATTTTTATTTTTTCAACATTATCATATTTCATTAGGCAAATTTATGAAGTTCATACTGATTTCTTATAGCAAGCAATCATAATGCAATCTTATGAATATCGAAAGTTTATTTCGCTGAGTGTAATTGACGTTTAAGGGGAAAATCCCTGAAAACGTGAACTAGTTAACGGTCCGTTTTCATATTCGGGAACTCTTTTTTTTTTTTTCAGTGTAGCTCTCAGCACTTGTGTAGCGGTTTAATCGTTTCCAACAGTTTGTTTCGAAACGCGTGGACTTTCAGCGGTACAACGTCGTAATATTGTGCACGAATGGTGTACCCATCTGGAAAGTCACTGAGTAAGTTGGTAAAAATTCATTCGTTCGGGTAAAAGCGGGTAAAAAAAAGGTCCTGCTAACCCTTGTTTGGATAAATGTATGATGAATGTATTAGAGCACAAGAATGAGCTTTCAGAGCAGGATGTGATGTGATGTGATAGAAAGCCACCACCAGTGCAGGACTTGCACCTTTTGTTCTATCGATATTTTGTCATTCGACGTTTTGTCAATTGACCATTTGTCCTTCGACTTTTTATCCTACATCATTTGTTGCAGGATAAAAAGTCGTATTTGTTAGGTAAAAGAAGTACATAATTATAGAACTGAAATAACCGAATTATTGATAATCTCCAAACTAGAAATCAAGTTCAACCATTGAGCATAGACTGTTCTGATAATTATAAGTACGCTAATGATTAACCGTCAATTCAAAATGCGTGCAGTATTCAGCCAAATTTTGGCTGCGCCATGTTGTTTACATCATTTCTACATTTTTTTTTCAATTTTTCGCACGGAAGTTTGAAAATGCGTGGTCTTTCTTCCGAGCAAAGTAAACGGATTGTGCACAAACGGTGCACCGTCAGTGGTCTTTCGATCAGAAAACTGGCTAAGGAAGAAGGTGCGAACGTCGGAGCAGTGCAAACCGCATTACGGAAGTATCAACAGCAGTGCTTTTTCGTAGATTTCCCGAGACGGGGTAGAAAACCCGGTCCCGCTGAACCTACACTCGACAGAACGGTAAGGGACTATTTCAAGATTCATCCTTTGGCATCAGTCTGAGATGTGGCGAAAAAGCTAAGTACTTCGGCGACTAATGTTATACGTGCCAAGGCGAGTATGGGCCGGTAGACTCGTCGGAAGCAGAAGCAGCCCAAACGAAGCACCAAACAGGCTGAATCTGTGAAACCGAGGGCTCGAAAGCTGTACGACAAACTGCTGACCAAAAAATCGGGCTGTGTTATCATGGACGATGGAACCTACATAAAACTCGATTATAAAACTCTGCCGAGATCACAGTTTATACCTCGCCAAAGGGAAAGGATGTTCCTGGATCAGTGAAAGCCATTTACACCGAAAAATTAGGCAGAAAGGTAATCGTGTGGCAGGCCATATGCAGATTTGGAAAAATAACTCGTCCATTCATTACGACAGACACAATGAATGGTCAAATCTACGTGAAGGAGTGTCTGCAAAAAATGTTGCTACCCTTGATTAAACATACTAAGCCTACAATCGGTTGGCCTGATCTTACTTCCATTACTCTAAATATGCACAAGAGTGGTACCAAAGGAGATGAATCCACCAAACTGCCCAGAGATTCGCCCTTTCGAAACTTTCTGGGTTTTGACGAAGGCAAAGCTGAGAAAACACATGAAACCAACTGATAGTGTTGAAAAATTAAAGAAAGATATGTTTGAGAATAAATTAATAAAAACTCACAGTACGGTCTTTTTTATTTATTTGAGAAAAAAAGTGTATTTATATTTTTCGGAACAGTCTTTATAATTGAGGCAAGCAAGGAAACAATATTAGAGGCTCATGAACAAAACCATAGTTGGACTAGCATTTTCTAAGCCAACGAAGCGATTTCGAGAAATATTGCATGGTAATTTTACAGAATTAAATTAATGTCGTAATGAAACTATTGGGCAAATCACATTTCGTCATTCCCCAATTTTCCAAGCGCCAAATCAACCAATCAAACATTAGAAAAAACCAAATCACACACCCTACCAACTTGTGTGTGGTCTGTGTTTTCACTAATTCAACAGCTTTCAACATCCCTCAATTTCGGTTGAGTGCATTCAAATACCACTTTGACCAACCGGCTGAGTCCAAACGCAGTCTATTGTCATTATTCAATTATGTATCTTCTCTTTATCTCGCTTCGACTTGACGAATTGTTTGATTCATTCTCAGCTCCCTTAAAGTTGCGTTAACTTGAACATATTGCCGCAACATCACCGGTGTGCCATTTGAACAGTTATCTGACATTTGGGAATGTTTTACTTGAATTGTCGAGCTGTGCGTTACTAACTGAAGGAGGATCAGCAACTTTTGTAATCAGTTGAGATTGCGTCACACTTTAGCCGGCTGTTGCACCGTGTGTCGTTGATTTCACTGACAACTTCCAATTATATCGAGAAAAATTGGAGAATTTGTTAACGCCGGTGTGGTGGAAATTTACATCTATGTAAAGTGGCCCACTGGTGGAGGGCCTTCGTCTACCGACAACGACGACGACGACGGCGGACGCTAGCATGCAGTTTGTAGTTTCATAATTAATAGCAAAATTGTTGCACGCACTTGCAACTCTTACTAATTGAAATGAGCTTGTGCCTTTAGGAAAGATAAGTGTCCCCTGCGTGCCAAAGTCAGACGGCAGTTGCCCGAGGAATGATAATAACAGATATTAGATACCGTATTGCGTGTTCTACGCTGTCGATTGGTATTAGCGATCGTTGGTTGACGACGTTGCTTGGGCCATAGAAGGCATTCGATTTGTGTGTTTACGCGTTATTGGCTCAATTTCCCATAATTGCTATGAGTGATTCCGATACGGGATTTAAGTCAATAATCGTGATCATACGCATTCACCTTCGAAGTCCTACGTTATTTCATCCATTGAGCCAGTCGTTCGAATTCTAAACGACAATTCCAAGTTCGCCCTTCGACCGACACCATCACTATTAATCGCCATGGAAACACCCACTCCCTCAACTCTCGGACTTTGCTACAAATTTTGACAACCCTTGCGAGCGTGGGCCCACAAAGGGCTACTTCGATGCCACGCTGCGGTCTCATTTGCTTGAAAAAGCGATCAACTGTTGTGTTTTCTCACTTTCATACAATACGACTGGTCGACCTCTCTTCGATTCCATTTCTGCTGCAGCCCACCCAAAGTTGTCGTGATTTAAATACGTGCATTCGAAGCGTCGGGCGTCTCGCGATATTTATGACTTTGGCGCGGATCTTATCTCCCAAAGTCCCCTCGCTGAGTTCATCATCTTCAACTACGAAGTTACTATTCGATTCCTACGCGAAGGCCAGGCGGATAATTGATAATGTGACAATTTAAGAGGCAGCAAATCATCCCACCTATTGCCAACACATCCGATGAGAACCGTCGATTGCACCAATTAAATACCAACCATTCCCGGTTGTTTTGAAATTCCGCCGAGGGTATCAGATCCCAAGCCATAGAGCTGCACTTTTGCAACCCTGCAATCCAGAAATAGATCGTTGCGTAGAAGTATCGTAAAACTTCGTTTCACTATTGGTGCGTTGAATCTAAATGGCATTTCAATCAACCCACCTTCGGACTCGCCTCGGGCGTTCATGTGTGCTAGTCATGAGTGCTGCGAGCGAAACTGCATTAGTTAAGTAGCGTAACTTTGGGATCTTTCGAATGCCAGCTGCTGACTGGCGGCCTTCCTTTGCACGGGCAACCACTTTGGGACTGGGACTGCTGCATCGGGAGACGTAATTTGCAATATTTTGTGACTGTTATGCTAGAGGTGCGTTTCATTAGTCGGCAGGTGGGAAAACTTCATCCCTGGCGATGAAAGCAAGGGATTCCACCTTTCGATAAGTGAACTCACCCGGGCGGGGGGAGACACGAGGAAGAGTCTTAATGAGGCATTAAAACGAAACTGTGAACAGCGTTCCGTTGTTTATGGCAGCTTGAAAGGCGATTTGAGTGTTTTAATTGTGGCCATTAAGGGTTTCACACCTCGTGGGGTCCACAATGGATTAAGAGGGGTTATTATTGAACTGATGATTGGCCGGTCGATTGGTTGCTTAAGAAAATTCATAAAAGTGAAAGTAAAAGTGGGTTACGATATTTATAAAATCTTCTAAACAATTTCAACCCCCAACATTATTTTTATAATTTTCGAACATCCTTCCCGATGGGGACAATCGTTCAACACAATAAAACACCCAAGAAGCTGCTGGGGTCTCTGTTCCAAACGAAGGGTTTCCTACTTAGGGCGGTCATAAATCTTACTCCGCTCCATTGAGACGACAAACATCTGGCGACGGCAGCATCAACGTCAGGCCGATGACTTGTTTCCAAATAAAACGAAACCAACATTGCCCATATGTTTTTCGCCCTCCTCATCGGCGTCGTCGCCTCCTCCCGCACATGATGGATGTAATACGATAATTGGCCAACTTGCAGGCATCGCATTGAACGAGGCAAAGGAACGGTGGTACATTTTCTGACACTTTCAATTTGACCTTCGCCGGGTGACCTTCTCTCCATTCCAACACTTCTCCGAAGGCTGTTGGTTCTGTTGCGGGGAAAAATACGGTCGTAAATTTGATTCTCTTCCTCTTTAGCTAATGAAGGTAATTTATGTTCATCATACGGTTTCGGTCGATTATAAGGTGAACGAAACGTTTACGACTGATGAGCACCTAAATACCGTACAAAAATTACCTTGCTGCACTTAATTATAAATGCATTTTGGTTGTTAATCGGAGGTGAAAATGAACACAACAAGCCAAATGTTTGCGACCTCTTGATGAGTTGATTTATGAAGTCTCTGTACGAAACATTGGATGGGCAATTAATCAGGTGGTCCCGGATATCTTGTTTCATTGCTGTCAATCTCCTTGGCAGCCATTTCAAATTGATGGGATCGACAATCAATACTACTTCTGCAAACAAGAGACTTCAACTGATCCCCCGTAGACAGTCAATCTACAATTCCAAATAGATCGAAATCGCTTGCAATCAAAAGAGCAGCGATCTTGCATCAGAGATCAGAAAGCAATCTAAGAAAATCAACATCTTGGCAGCGGCGTGGCGTAAGTTATGCCTTTCTGGTTGGGGCCGTTAAACACCCCATAAAAGTACAGTTTCACAATTTCACATGAATAAAAAATGTTCCAAGTCAATCCGAGACCCGCAGGCTGCCACGAACTATTTTACCATTCTAGCTAGAGCTCCCCCCCCCCCGTAAGTTGATCGCTTTGTTTTTATTTCAGTGGATCCAAATTATTTGACTTTTAAATATTTTTGTTTAACTTGATCCGAGCGCCTTCACATCAGTGAGTGTAATTGATACGATGGCTTTCAGGGCACTCTCAACGCGAGACATTTCCAGCCTAGTCGGGCGAAGCAATTAGCATTTTACCCTTCGGATCAAAAGTAAATTGTGATTTTAATTTCAAATCCATGCCTCAAGTGAACATGGGGGAAAACATGCTCGGTAGTTTTTTATTTTTTACGACTTTGAAGCAACTCTTTCGTCGTTCGTCAGCTGTGCCGGATCAGGGAGGTCTTCGACTTTTGGTTTTCTTGAAGTCAGACGGTAAATGCTGTAACTTTTGAAATTGCTGATCGGATAGGAAACCATACTGTTCTCACATCAAGGCGGATGCTGTGGAAGGCTATCTTCCGTCTCGGTTCCAGGTGCGGCCAAACTCTTACACTAATTATGCTTCCGTTCTTTGATTTTCTCCCTCACTGTTGGTAGTACGGTTCGGGTTTATGTTGTTATGACCGTCATTACAGACCGGTGAAATTTGAGACGCTATGTTAAGTAGCAATTATAGATGTGTTTATAGGTTATAACTCAATTACGGGCTGTTTCCACATCCGCAAAAGGGGAAACGACCTGTGTAGTGGGTTGGTACGATTTTTTTTTTGTCAGTGAAGGTTAAGGTTCTAGAATATGATTTCGGGGTTTTTCTTTGAATTCAATTTGAATGAAGACAATGAGAACGAATAGTAATTTGCATTCAATTTCACTACCTTTTTGCTTCTTCTTGAAAGTTCCGTCGCAAGTATTTCGTCTATAATGAGCAGACTTCTTCAGTGTTTTGCACTAATAACTTAGAGCAATGTCATTCAAGAACTAAGAGACTTACATTTAATGTCGTTTTTTCATCAAGACGTCGATAATGTATTGATATGCTTTCGTATCAACGTGGGCCTTTAAAAGTGTAAGTTTCTTTACTAGAAAAAAAATGAGGGTTATTGGAACCACTGTGAAGCGTATATAGTTCCAGAACAAGAAGACATTGAAGTTGAAAAATATTCTAATGTTTCCTAATAGAACCTTGATCGATAAAGAGCTTATGATAGTGCTAAATATTAGCGTTGCCACATGTCAGCTAATTTTGGCTCCACAAGTTTAAAAGAATGCCAATGCAACTCAGAAAATTATTTCAAAGAAGCTGGAAATAAAGTTTTTTTTTGTCTAAGGTATCCTGTAAGGGTCCTTGCAGATCGACCCCATTGGGTCCCGTGATAGACACTACGACGTCATCTGCAAGTTGTCTCAACGTACAGTTGTCCCTTAGACAACCGTCAATGTCTTTGACATAAACATTATATAAAAGGGGGCTTAAACATGATCCCTGGGTGATACCCAGGTAGCTAAATCGGGATGCTGTGGAGTTTCCATGAGAAAAGCTCATATGTTTCTCTGACAGCAAATTGTACAAAAAGTTATTCATTAATGGTGAAAAGCCACAAGTGTGGAGTTTATCTGCAAGAACTTCAATAGATAAAGCTTGCTTCAGATAGAATTGGAACAAAAACAATTGCCTGTATTTCAGTTATTTATTATTGAATTCAAGATCTTTTTTTATACATATGTAGCGTTTTCTTCATACTTTAAAAAAAAAATTTGTCACGGTTTCGAAGGAATTCTCGAATTTTTCCTGAAACACGGCTCATTAGGCGGCGCACACCTTCTTCGTCCATCGTTTTAGCTATCTTATTCCACCAGGTCTTCATCTGATTGATGTCTTTGACAACCTTTCCCTTTGCCTTGAGTCTCCTCTTCATGATTGCCCAGTATTTCTCAATAGGGCGGAACTGGGGGCAGTTGGGTGGGTTAAGGTTTTTCGGAACAACCTGGACCCCTTTCTCTGCATACCATTCTTGAACGACTTTGCTGTAATGAAAGATTGCCAAATCTGGCCAAAACATTACGGGATGGTCGTGGGATCGAATGAACGGCAAAATTCGTTTTTGGAGACACTCTTTTTGGTATAGTTCCGACGTCATTGTCTTATTTGTAACGAAAACTTTCGTTTTTTTGCCACAGCTGCAAATGCCCTGCCAAATCATGAATTTTCGTGCAAATTTGTCAGCAAAAACAAATTTAAATTTGGCTGGAACATCCCCCCGAGCCGTTGCCAAGTAAAATTTTTGACCTGGGATTTGCCCGAAGTCAGCCTTGACATAGGTTTCATCGTCCATCAGAAGACACCCGTCGAACTTGGTCAGCACCTGGTTGTATAGCTTCCGAGCACGGATTTTGGCCACACTATTCTGTTTTATGGTCCGATTTGGCTGTTTGCTAGCTCGATACGACTTGATTCCTTCCCGGAGTCGAATTCTCCTCACGGTACTATGGGCAGCACCGAATTTTCTGGCCAAATCACGGTCCGACAGATTGGGATTCCTCTTAATCGTCTTCAAAATCTTACCACGCAGTTTCCGGTCGACAGTTCCACTCCGACGATTGGCTTGAGGCTTCCGAATCGTCGTCAATGTTTCCTTATACCGTTTGATAACGCGCCATACGGTATTCCTGGGCAATTTCAGCTGTTTAGCTAGCCTAGATGCAGACCACAATGGATTTTCCAAATAACTGTGCACAATTTTTTCCCTTCTTTCGGCTTCCATGTTGATTGTTTACAAAGTACAGTCGATTTGCGGAATGTCAAAAATACATACGTGAAGCTGACAAAATTCCCGACACTTCCAAATCCGTCCACCAGGAGCGCCACAATATGAGCAAAAGTTTGTTCCAATTCTAAATGAAGCAAGCCTTAGTGAATCAAAAGCCCCCTTGATATCCAAGAATACAGAAGCCATTTGCTCTTTTTTAGCAAAAGCTAACTGAATATCTGTGGAAAGCAACGCGAGACAGTCGTTCGTTCTCTTACCCCTACGGAAACCATATTGAGTATCTGAAAGCAGGTTGTTCGTCTCAACCCATTTGTCCGGACGGAAAAGGATCATTTTTTACAATTTTCGAACACAAGATAACATCGCGATAGGTCGATAGGAGTTGTGTTTGGACGCGGTTTTGCCAGGTTTTTGAATAGCAATAACTCTCACCCGTCTTCAATCATCCGGTACAATGTTGAGTTCTAGAAACTGATTAAACAAGTGCAACATGCGCCTCTTTACGAGGTTTTAAGCAAGTTGAATTTGATCGTATCAGCCCCTGGAGCCGTATTGCCACACGAAAGAAGTGCAAGAGAAAGTTCTACCATTGAAAAAGGTTGGCTGATCTCATCTATCGAATTCTTGGCCTCGCGAGGAATGATACGTGCCGGCACAAATCTGGACAAACATTTCGCGCGAACTTGCGCAATGATTTATGGGTCCGAGTACTCCTCGCTCTCGTTGTTCGTAGTTCGGTTACGCAGTCTTCGCGCCGTATTCCAAAGAGTGTTCATCGACGTTTCACGTGAATTGTCGCGTTCACGACTTGTCGCCAGTAACCGCGTTTCTTGGCCTTGATGAGGCTCTTAACTTCGCGTTCGAGAGCCGCGTATACTTCGAAGTGCTCAGGTCTTCCACGTCTACGGAAAACTTTAAACTCGTTGGACTTTTTACGGTAAACCTCGGTGCATTGCTGATCCCACCATGGAGGAGGAGGTTTCCGGTGAATCAACGTTCCTGGAACTGGTCGAGTTTGAGCTTGAAGGACGATGTCTAAGACCAGGTTGAAAAGGAAGTTATATTCCTCCAGCAGTAGAAGTCCATCTACCGTTGTTACGGCTTCATCTACTGTTGTCCTAAACTTTGTCCAATCGATGTAACGGGTTAGATCATTACGAATCAACGTCGAAACTATTCATTTTTACGAATGAACAAGCCAGTGCCATTTGGAGGTGGCCATTGGTGAGATCGATCTGATTATAAATATAAAAGAAACCCCCTATTTTCAAATATTACTTGATACGTGCCTGGTTTGGAAATTTTAAATCTCCAAATCTGGAAGGGTGGTGCAGTACTCTTATCCAAATGATATTATTATTGTGTTGTTCCAGTCAACAGGTAAATTATTTGCCCCAATGACCGGCATCTTGAAACTAAAATCTCAAAACTACAAAATTAAACAAACTGACAAAAAACACGTCTAAAACTACACTTATTTGTTTCTTTATGTACATTGAAATCAAATACAAAGTAACAACTATTAAAAAGACGACTCATGCTGCGCATTGGCTCATGGAGACCATAGTTGGTTCTTGCCGCGGGAAGGCTCAGGAATGAATGTGCGCGTAGATTACGGCGGCGTATGTTGATGTCCAACATGCTGAGCAGTCTAGAACAATCAATGTTCCCTTGCGGGAGATCGCCAATAAAACAGGCTTTTGCCACGTTACGCCTTCCATCAAGTGGATGAAGGTTGATGAGCTGGCACCGACTACTATAGCTGGGTAGATTGAACGGGTCTCTCCAACTGAGACGACGTAGGACAAATTCCGCTGGATGGCCTCAACACGCAACAGCAGGAACAAAAACGGCCCAAGGAGGCTGCCTTGAGGCACGCCGGACAAAATTTTAAATGGTGACGAAACGTGATCACCGATTCTGACGGACATACTACGATCGGTTTGGAAGGATCGCAGCCAGATAAGCAAGTTGTTGCTCATGCCTAACTTATCAAACAGGGATATTGCTATCTGGTGGTTCATTTTATCGAACGCAGCGGAGAGATCCGTGTAAATAGCATCTACTTGATGACCTTTTTCAAGTTCCTTGACCAAGAAAGAGGTAAAGCACGTCAAATTAGTGGATGTCGAACGTTTGGGAATAAATCCATGCTGATCCGGCCAAATATAGTGCGCGTAGCTCTGCACAAGCTTCCGAAGAATTATCATCTAAAACAACTTGGATACTGCACTTAATGCAGCTATGCCCCGGTTATTTGAGACTTTTCTCTTGCAACCTTTCTTAAACACTGGGAAAACATATGACTGTTTCCAACAGTTCGGAAATATACCAGTGGACAAAGAAAGATTGAATACATTTACTAACGGAGACGCAAGACAAGCTTGAGAGCGGAATTCGATTTGGTTTAGTTGATTCAAGTTTCATCCTCACTGGAACAAACTGATCAATGGCATACAGCAGTACAGCAGACATTGTCAATGCAGCGAGGTTGACGTCAGAAACATCGAATCTCGTCCCAGTTAACAAGTCCCAAGATATCGGTCATGTTTACATGCGGGGCTTATTGTATGTGAAAGTAACGTCGGAATGGGCGTGACTCTCCAGACATTCTGACATGGGTTTGCTGGAAGGGTGTCTTTTAGGTACGATTCTAGGGATTTGAGCGCAATTGGTGCTTAAGACCAACCGACGGCTTGGTCACAAGGGTGTCCTCTAGTCTTTCCACGGTTTTATATTCCTCCAGATATCTCGAGGTTGCATTGTGCAACTCCCGAAATAACGTTTCCTCTTATTAAAGAGGAAACTGCATCCACAAAGTAGATGCTCTGAGGATTCAGTTTTGAACCCACAGAACCGACGTTCTTCAGAATGAATCTTATTTAGCTTCATTAGAAAGTGTCGAGATTGGCAGTGGCCGGTTAATAAGCCTACATACACACTTAATTCGCGCTTGCTAAGTTTCAGCAGTGCGTTCGTGTTTTTCACGCTTGGAACAATGAATCTTTTTGACTGGTTTATTCCAGTTGCAGTGCTCCAATTTGCTCCTACAGTCTGTTTCTCCTAGTTTCTAAGCTCCATCGATAATGCACTTGAGGATACTCCACAGAAAGGTTCTGATCCATAGAAGGTGCCCAGTGACCCCTCCCTAGCAAGTTGGTCAGCAACTTCGTTGCCTGCAATGTTACTATGACCTGGTACCCAGAATAGGTTGACCCTATTCTTTGAAGCCAGTTTTTTTAGTAACTCAATGCATTCCCACACACGCTTGGAATAGCACTCAAATGCGCTGATAGCTTACAGCTGAGAAGATACAGATATTGGCGTGTCTGTATTTCCAGATGGCAGCGCATTCTAAGATTGCTTGAATTTAGACTTGAAATACCGTAGGCCATTTACCCATTGGTATAGCGGGTTTAGTCGAGTTTTTTTTAGTGTAAAATACAATAGATCCTGGTGAAACTGTTGGCTCACCAGATACCCACGTGTTCCGATCATTGATCATTACTTTGTATGGTATATCTAAGATGGGTTTTTGTTCATCCAGTCCTCATTTTGTGTCTTTTTTTTTTTTTTTCCTTTTTTAAATTCCTTTCGCCCCCCCAAACCCTTTTTGTCCTTTTAAGTTTTAAGGCACTTTTTACTGCCTCTACCTGTACAAATTTATGCAAGGGTAACAGATGCATTATGGCATCCAGAGTTATAGTGGAAGTACTTCGAATAGCTCCTGTTAACGATAGAGTTGCTAAACGTTGCAGTTTAGCCAGCTTTCGTTGAGCTGACATTTTTTTGGTTCTGGGCCACCAGACTAGAGAAGCATACGATATCTTGGGTCTTATAACTGCCAGATAAATCCAACGGATTATTCTAGGCCTCAGGCCCCACTTCTTTCCAATCGCTCTCCGACAGGCTCAGAGAGCAGCAGTTGCTTTGTTCACAACATGCTCTAAGTGTTTACTCCAATTCAATTTCCAATCTAGTATGACTCCTAGATATTTAACTTGAGAGGAGAATGTCAACTGTACCCCATCTAAAGACGGTGCCTTTATGTTGATAAGTCTTTTCCTTGTAAAATTTACAAGAGTTGTTTTTGAAGGGTTTACATTCAGCCCCTCCCTCCTGCACCAAGCAAGAGTGTAGTTTAATGCTGATTGCATTCTGTTTGATACCGTTGCATCATGCTTCCCCCGTATTATTACGATGTCATTCGCGTAGCCTATGACTTCATACCCCATTGCCACCAAGTTATTTAGCAGATCATCAACAATTAATGACCACACGAGTGGTGAGAGCACACCTCCTTGCGGAAAAGGAGGTGTGCTCTCACCACTCGGAGGAGATGTACTTTCAACTGTTGATTCGCCTAATCTAGAGACAATGCAGCGATGTGTCAGCATAGCAGTGATCCGGTCTACGATGGAGCCATGAACGCCCCGTGTATTCATAGCTGAACTGATTGAAGCATATGAAGCATTATCAAAAGCACCTTCAATGTCAAGGAATGCACAAAAGGCCACTTCCTTGTGTTCGATGCTTTTTTCAATTTTTTGTGTCAACGTGTGCAGAGCTGTTATCGTTGACTTGCCTTTTGAATAGGCAAATTGTAACTTGTTCAGCTCGTGAATTTTCAAATACGAGCTTTTAATATAATCATCCAATATTTTCTCCATTATTTTTAATATAATCGAGGTTATACTTATGGGTCTGTATGCCTTAGCTAGTGTATTATCCCTTTTGCCGTTCTTGGGTATGAAAATAACTCTTACCTCCCTCCACCAAACGGGAATATAACATAGAGTCATGCTACTAATAAACAACTGAACTAAGACCGGGACAATCATTTCCCTAGCGTGCTGCAATAGAGCAGGGAAGAGACCGCCTTCCCCCGCGGCTTTGAAAGGTTTGAAGGAATTGATTGCCCAGTCCACCATCGTTACTGAGAATATTTTACAGGGCTATTCGAGTGCATCACACCTGTTCATAGTTCGTCCAGGATGCACCCCCAACTGTACCATTTCATTTCCATTAGAAGCAACTGAGCCTGGGAAGTGACTTTCCATCATTACTTCCAAAGTTTCAGATGTGTTTTAACAATTCTTGAATACAAAACATAGTTATTCGGTATTTGCATACAATGTTCGAACTTTGCGCTTAACTCCGTCCATTAGGGTTTGTACAGACTCTTCAGAAATCGTAGAAGCCGTCTTTGTCCAAATTTGCTGGAAGTGTTTGATGTATTTGATTCCTTGCTTCTTTCCAGAAAGCTTCCGCTTCATCAGAGCCCAATATCTCTCGGTTGGTCGTAGCTCTGGGCAATTTGGCGGGTTTGAGGTTTTTGGTACAATGTTCACTTGATTCACCGTTTTAGCATAGTGGCATGATGCCAAATCGGGCCAGAACAAAGGTTTTTCTTTGTGACTTTTGATGAAGGGCAGCAATCGCTTCTGCAACACTATTTCTGATAGATCTCCTTGTTGATTGTGCCTGTAGTGACGAAGGATTTACTCTTTTTGCCACACGTGCAAATTGCTTGCCACACAAGGTATTTTTTTTGGTCGCAAGAATTTGTTTATAGAGATCCCAGTTGGTATTCCTGGGTCTCTATAGAATTCTCTCAGTGTTTTTCCCTTCTCTATTGAGAAGGTGATATGTCTATGGTCTGAGAGTGATTCCTCGTCGGATACTTCCCAAGAAGAAATCCTATCCGGTAGTATTGGACTACACATTATCAGATCAAGTACTTCTTGTCGCCTCGAGCTAACAAAAGTTGGTTTGTTCCCCATATTGAATATATCAATGTTATTAGCAGAAATATATTCTAGAAGGGACTCACCTCGTTTGTTGACATCACTATTTCCCCACACAGTGTGGTGAGCGTTGGTGTCGCAGCCGATGATGAACTGCTCATTTCGCTGTCTGCAGGCGTTGACAAACTCGATGATCAGGAACGGTGGTGTTTCTTCTTCATCACCAGGAAAGTAAGCTGATACTACGTTTACTATAGACTTACCCTTGACAGTTGGAACCTCCATCCTGATGGCTAAGATATCTCTCTTGATGAATTCTGTAATGGGAATCTGTAAAATTAATCCCCTTCCCTTCATCCCCCCCCCCGGGGGGGCACCCCACCATAACTACCATTTTACACCCAGAATCCCCCCCCCCCCATAATTTTTCCCCCCCCCTCCCCCTCCCACCCCCCCGCCAGGCCTCTTTGCCACCTCCCCCAGAGTACCCTCATCCCCCCCCCTATATTGAATGTTTTCCTCCACACCCATAATACTGGTCATTTTGTTGATAACCCCCCTTTTTTTGATTGGCGGTCCATCGGCCTGTTCTGGGATGGCCTCGTTGCTCCTGGTCCACAGAAGGGCCCATTTGCGTATTCCCTGGGATTATAACAGGTGCCATACCAGCAACTTCCGTCTCCACCGTTCTCGCCTGCTCCTTTTTGTCGCCAGTATTACTGTCGCGCTGGTCGGTCCTGCCTTTCTTCACCCGACGTAGTTTGGCAGTGTGATACAAGTAGGTGATCCTGAATCCCCACCTTATCACCTTCATCGTGAGGACCAGTTCCACATCGTTCCCATTGGGGATAGTCCTCTGGAGAACTCTCCAAGAGTCCGTACTCAGGTCGTTCTGGGTCTCTATGAATGCCATTATCTCCTCATTGGATTTCGTGGCGCTTTTTGGCAGGTAGGCTACCATGACGTCCGATCTAGGAATATCCTTTTCGTCAACTGCTAAGAGCTCTCCCTCGCACACTTGTATGCTGGGAGTTGTGTTCTTTAACCAGTCTGCTGTGGCGTGGTCATGGCAGTTGATTACCAGGAAGCCTGTTTTTATCGTGCAACCTCTGAAGATCGGTTTTACTGCTGTTCCCCGCTTCTCAACTACTTAATTGATTATGGTGTCTTGGACCAAAATCAGTTGTTGTGTTGTTGGAGTTGTCGTTGGGTAGTCCTTTGGAATTATTCCTATCCGTACTTGGCTCATAACTTCCGTGTAAAGCGATTTTTGAGTAGTGGAGTGCGATTCCTCTTCCGTTTTGCCCTGGACTTTCGGCTTCCTGGGTTGAGTACGCTCACCTCCGCTTTTCGGGCCCGTTGTCCCCCTTTCTTTGTCGATCGGACCAGGATGTCCAGCCTTCTTGAGTTTATCCTGGACATTTATATTCCCGGACCCTTGGTTGTCTCTGTGTAGCCGGCTGTTCACCGAAGTAACGTTGGAAGGCTTGCTGCGGCCTTGTGTAGCCTGCCCGTCGGCGTGAATGCCTCCTTCGTTTTCTTTGGGTGTGGTTTACCTTCCCCACTAGATAAATCAGCTCTGGGAGTTTTCGCTGATTCTGGCTGCGAAGTCTCACTTGGTTTTTGAGCAAGGCCGTAGCCTTGATCCAACAGCTTTTTAAGACGCTTTTTCCCGGCTCCACTCAGCTTAACCCGGTCTGGGTTCTGAGGTTCGCATGTTTTAGCCGCAGCTGATTTGATAGTGACGTTTACTCCATCGTCCTCGCCACTATCTTCCATCTCGGAGTTTGTTGGTGTGTCCAGGTTGATTGATGGATAGGTGGACATGCTTTCCAGTTTTTTGCTGTCTAACTGGGCTTCGATTTGCTCCAAAGAGTCTCACTATTCTGTGTCCATCTTTTCCGGCTGAGAGAGGCAGTCGATACCTTATGTTGATTTAGTATTGTTGTTGCTCATTTGAAATCTCACGAGTAGCACGGGAAGTAAAGGTCGACTGCGCCAGAGCCCTGCATTAGCGCAGCAAGGGATCCGATACTGTGGGGTTTGCCCTGGTTCCCCACAGGCTCCGTTCGCGACTGAGTAATTGTTTCACCTACCTTTCGAATGGAATACTTATCGTAAAATTTCTGTGGACCAGGAAGAAGATATTATCGGTCAAATCTCCAATCGAGCGTAACGCGAACCATTTCAGAAATTTTAGAACGGCACCCCTATACAGGAATAGAAAAGAGAGACGTAAGTCCTACATCAAAAGCTTAATTCTGACGAAGACTGCATACCAGCCTAGGATTCAATTCCATCTCTTTCTATCGCCGAATATGTTTTTCCGTCCTGACATCAATGTCAAGTTAGGTATGATGGCAGCGTAGGCAAGCAACCATATGTTTTCCACTCTCCCAAAGACTGCATTTTTATGCTCACTATAATACTTCCATCGAATTTCCACCACCACCACCAGCACTGCCATTCAATGTCCGCCGTCGTCTCTATCCCATCGCACTCACACCAAATTAGGTGAGAACATTACTCAACTAGCATCGAAAAGCAAAAACGACACACTCTCTTCGCGAGTTTCCACGACAACGACGGGCAGCCAGCATGTGGTTCATGACCGTCAACGTCGTGGTCGGATCGTTTCCGTTTTGTCGTTCCATCCTCCGCCGTCGCCAGCTTCGATTCGGTATGCTCGCCGCGACTCGCGAGTGTCTCATTTTTTTGTTTGTTTGTTTGTTTGTTATTTTATCAACTCCTCACCTACGGACTAGAAAACTTGTTTAACCATTTTTCTCTTTCTGCTTCTTCTACTTTTTCTGCTTCTGCCGTCATTGGAAAACAGTGCACTCGCTTCGTGCGATGCATTTCCAGTTATTTCTTCTTTCCTCTTAAGGAATCTTGAACCGCGAGCGGTGACGGTGACGTCATCCGGGTTTTGTTGTTACGTTACGCTTACGTGTTTTTGTTCTGTTGTTGTTTTGCAGCGCTTCAGGGGAATAAACTAGGTTTTTTTTTTCGTGTGGGCTTTTTTTTTTGTTTGAACAATTTTACTATCTTGAATATACGAGTAGCTGTTGTTCGCTGATTGGGACGCCATTCATAACGGGAATGAGTAAGCATAATGAGCATTGCAAAAGAGATCGAAATCATGCGGGCTCGATGTAACTAATCTGGACAGAGGTAATGCACACGCGTAATAACAATACACACCTCATGCTCGTCAGCGGAGCATGGTAGGAGAAAGAAAAATGAAACTAAGAAGTGGAGGGAAAATAAATAAAAACAACGGAAACCGTGTGTGAAAGAAACAGCACAGCAAAACAAAATCCAAGCAAACTAGAATCAACCAATTGCTTCTAGGTTCTTTTCGTAGCGACCTTTCCTTTACTCCTGCTAATGAATTCGTATTGGGAAAAGTGCACTGCAGCAAAAAGAATGAGTTTGGTTGGAAAGGCGAAGTTTTGCGAGCGACGTAGTTTGCAGAAATACGGTTCTTTGCTCGGAGGATGGGTTTTTATATTTCGGGGTATTTAATGAATATACTTCGCATGGATAATTTTGTTCTGGAACCATGGAACCATGTGGAACGTGGATTGACTGCGTTATTAAACTTTGCAGGTGCGATTAGTTTGAAGAAACGTCTGTTGCACGTTTGATTATACACTCGATACAGGACTGAAAAAAAGCCAGGTCTGCTTTTGGACGAACGTTCTTTATCAAATTATGCGATGGAAATGGTCCGAGAAAACCGGGAAAAAACCGGGAATTTGAAAATGAAAATTGAGTGGCCACCCTGCAATAAATATGTGTGGATTTTTATCCGTGCCTATATGGAATTCTAGATTTGGCATTGATTCATGGGATATTTAATGTAAACTCAAGCCAGATATCACCTAAATCAGAAGAGAGTTGCGTTGTCCTCGAGGAATCTTTGCACCAATCAACTTGAGAACCAATTGCTTTGAAATGCTGTTTGAAAGACAGTAACCGGTCGAGAGTGACACCGATAACTTTTATCCTATTCGTCTTCGGTAGCTTCGGAGCTACTCGGTCGATGAAGATGTCGCTGCTGGGTTCACGACGGGCGTTTGGGCTTTCATAGAAAATGTTCGATTTTGCCACGGAAATTTTAAATCCGACGCTTTTTGACCATTTGTCGACAGCTTTCACTGCAGTTTGTAAATCGCGGTACCAAGGGGCCGCTCCTTATTTCTTCGAACCACCAGCAATATATGGTCCGCATAGAGGAGAATGGTGATAGTTTCCGGTTCGGCCAAGTATGTGTCGACACCTTTCCCAGCTCTAACGGCGTGTTGTCTCTTATCCAGCCGTCCGTTCGACTCCAGCTCAGTCGTTAATCTGCGGTTTACGATACGCTCGAACACCTTCGCGATACAGTTGGTCAGTGTGATAGGTCGGAAAGCTGCCGGTCCTGAGTCGGAGCAACTTGGCTTCGGTATTGGCACTATTATTCCAGTTCGCCAGCGGAGAGGAAATACACCACTACGCCAGACTCTGTTTAGCAGCTCAAGTAACGCAATCTTGACGGATGCTGGTAGACGTCGAAGCATCGGATACCCTATCGAGTCGGGACCTGTAGAGACACTTCGCCCTCTGCCGAGTGCCCACAGTAGCTCATCCAGGGTGAAGTCCGAATTATAAATATCGTTGGTATCTTAAAGAAAGTCCATGCGATCAGCAATTGTCACATCGCGACTCCTTTACGGTATTGGGCTCGTCAGTAGATCGAAGGATTCGGTGGTGCAAACGCTGGCACATATCTACAACCGGATAATCCGATTCGCCTCAGGAACGTACGTCACAAGCCCGATTCCAGCGATTATGGCTGAAGCAGGTACATTACCGTTCGACCTCCAGGTACAGCAAGCTGTGATTCGAGAAGCTTTCCGAATGCTGGAGAAAGACCATCGAAATGTCGATCTTCCAGTTGTGCAAAGAGTGTCTGACTGGCTTAGGATAGTTGATATGCAAAGTCCTAACATCGCCGTTCGAATGCGGTAAACCAATCGAATGTGGTATGAACCCAAGCCATATATTGTGAGGGTCGTGAAGCGACAGGTTAAAGCTGGAGATTCACCGGATAGAGCGCGTCCCATAGAACAGGAATTGCTGGCAAACCGCTTTCATTGTGCTACCGCTATTTTCACGGACGGATCTAAGCGTGAAACTACAGTTGGAGTTTTTGATAGCACCATGCAGAGAGCGTTAAGTCTAACTCCACAATGCAGTGTGATTTCGGCGGAAGCCTTTGCGATAAAATCGGCTATCAACGCGGCGGGAACAACAAATCAGCTAATCATCCTTTCGGACTCTGCTAGCTGTCTGTCGGCTATAGAATGTGGTAAATCACAACATCCTTCGGTACAGGAAATTGAATACCTTATACGGAATCGTCCAATTTACCTTCGTTGGATTCCCGGCCACACCGGCATCCACGGTAACGAAGAAGCAGATCGGCTCACCAGCGAAGGCAGAACTAGCTTACCAATCAACGTCGCTGTCCCAAAAGAGGATGCCGTTAAGGCAATGACTCAAGCTATTCGTCAACAGTGGGAAGAACGTTGGAGGCAGCTAACAAGAATTAAACTATTAGAGATTAAACGTAAAATAAAAAAGTGGATGACTAACTCGACTGCGTATCGGTCATACACGGTTGACACATGATTTCTTGTTGAAGAAATCTTCTACACCGATATTCGAGTGTTGTGGGACAGTCGTGGATGTTCGGGACATAATCCTGCTCTGCAGAAAATTTGAAGCGGCCAGGACAAAATATGGGATCGATACCTCGTGCCTTTATACGGCGCTGTGCAACGACGATGATAGCGAAAAGCGATTGCTGAAATATCTGCATGATAGCAACATTTATCGGAAACTATCAAAAACGAAGACAGAAGCGAGTTCTAAGAATCCCAAGGACAGGAAGAAAAACAGAAGTATATGAAGATAAACATCAAAAGGAATGAAAAAGGAGGACGATAGCGAGGAAGAAGTCATGAAATAGCATAATGGAGGAAAACAGGAAAATCCCGAACCGCCGCGACCCCACTTAAAAAAAAAAAAAAAAACTTGCCTTAAATTAATTCTTCCAAATAAATATCTTAATAAAAACAATGTTGAAAAGGAAGATGATGGGGAGGAAGAAGACGGAGAAAAGCATGACGGAAAAGAAGAAGGCGGAGAGGAAGATGACAAAGAAGAAGACAATGGAGATGAAGATGATGAAAAGGAATAGAATATACATGATGGAGAGATAGATGACGGAGACGAAGATGACTGGGAAGAAGATGATGGGGAGGAAGATAATGAAAAGGAAGAAAACGGAACGGAAGATGATAAAAAGGAAAAAAAACGAAGAAAAACACAACGAAGTTGAAGATGACGGAGAAGAAGATGGCGCAGAGGAGAGGAAGTTGGCGCAAAAGAAGATAACTGAGAAAAAGATGATGGAGAGGAAGATAATGAAAAGGGAAAAAAAACGAAGAAGAGTATGACGGAAAGAAAGATGAAGCAGAGGGAGGAAACGAAGAAAAACATGACGGAGAAGAAGATGACGGAAAAGAAACAGAACATGTTGAAGAAAAAAGAAGAATCGGAAGGAAAGAAATTTGTTCCAAATGAAGATAGTGATAAAACCAAAGAACATGATGAAAGCCATAAGGGGGAAGATATTGCAATTGTTTGAAGAATATATGAAAATTTAAGAAAAAAGAAAAAACACGAGAGAAAATGCCAACGAAGGTGAACCATTTGGAGGAGCCCCAACCAAAGGAAAAAAGCTAAGTGAAATTGAATCATATTTATTATAAACAGCACCACTCACCTCATATTGTACACTCTACTACACTTTGAACAACTAAAACTGACATGAATGCATCCGATGGTTGTAAAGTGTCATTAATAAAAAACAATAACAACAAACCTAAATCAGGTCAGTTGTATGAAAGATTTCAACCAATTTCGTTGTTTACGCTTGCTTTGACTTGTAATTGAAGGAAGGACATTTAGCGCGTCTGTTAAGATTCATATTTTTTCTCTGTGTAGAAAAATAAAGGGTGTACCGTTTAAAATCCGCACACACAAAATTCATTCTCAAAATTCCATTTATCGAGTTTATCCGATTATCACCAAATTTTCAGGGAGTTAAAAGAAACAATTAAAGTTAGTTTTGGAATCATTCATTCAATTTATTTCGCCTTTATATCCGAATGCGCGAACTTTGGCCTTAACCCCAGCCAGCCATAAGGTTCTGCACGACCTCAGAATCGACAGTTTTTTTTGCATATTAACCCGTGCTTTCTTCGGTTTTTCTACATTCTTCACCACTTTAGGTCGTTTAGGAAGGTGCTCCTTCATATTGGCCCAGTATTTGTCTATTGGGCGCAGTTCCGGAGTGATTGGGAGGTTCAGATCTTTCGGCACGAAATTCGCCTTATACCACTCTAGCACGTCCTTCATGTAGTGGCATGATGCCAAATCCGGACAGATGATCGTCGGACCATCGTGAGCCTTCAGGAGAGGGAGAAGCCGCCTTTGGAGACACTCTTCCAAATACACCTGTCCATTCATGGTGCGTGTGGTAACGCAAGGTGTACTCCGCTTTCCGCAAGTACAAATCGCTTGCCAAATTAAGAACTTCTTGGCGAACTTCGACATCTTCTGTTTCCGGAGGTACTCGGGAACATCAGACTTATCCTTGGCAGTCACATACAGGTTTCCTGGAATCTGGTTGAAGTCCGCCTTCACATATGTCTCGTCATCCGTTACGCAGCAGTGTGGTTTTTGCGGCACGGCTTTTTGCGACCATATTCTGTTTCTCGCCACTGTTTGGGGACTTCTGAACCTTAAACGTACGTAGTCCAGCTCGAGTTTTGGTATTCTGCAGGAAAGTTTTGCTCACCTGCAACTTTTTAGCCACATCTCGAACTGAGGCGTTCGGTTTCCGTTTAAAGGTCCCAACCACGCGTTTGTGATCGTTCTCGTTGACCTGACGGCTTTTTTTCTTCGGATCTTCACTTCCGATCAACAGTCAGACGTTCTTCGAACCGTTTTATGATAACAGACACCGTGTAACTCGCGATTCCCAACTTTTTTTTTCCGAGGGCACAATGCGACAGATCCTTATTCTCAAAGTAGTCGTGCAAAACTGTTTCGCGCAGGCACTGTTCTTTCGTCGCCATTCTGAAAACTTATGCGCACCTGATGAAATCAACTCACAGAGTGTAAAGAATACACATTAAACTATGTTTGCGCAAAATTTAAATTAATTCTACCAACGGATCAAAAGTTAGTGCAATTTGGGGTTTAACTACCCTCTTTTTATTTTTTTTTTTTGTCGCCCTTTTCCCCCCCGCACACCCCCCCCCCCCAGAAACACCACCCCCCCCCCCCCCCCCCCCCCCCCCCCAAATACCCGGCCACCCCTCCCCAGAAAAACCTTGCCCAAATTTTTCGCCTCAGAAAAACCACCGACGTCGACTGGGATTGAACCCAGACCCACTGGGGTGCCAAGTAGCAGTCACGCTTACCACTACACTACCGACGCTGGCTTTCTTTATGGTCTTAATTCTCTTTGTTCTTCGTATTCCTTTTTTGAATTTTTACATCATGCCAATTCATGTCACTTAGTCACTTCGTATGTATTCTAAAAATTAAAATGGGTTATTTTCCATTTTCAATTAATACTTCTTTTAAATAGGCCACATCAAGATAGAGACTGGAGACTAATTGAATCTATGTCTTTATTGCTTGAAGGTTGCTAATCGAATGAACAAATAAATGTTTTTCTCTGCCAGCTAAGCAGTCTTGTTGCTCTGCTACAACTTCAATATTCTTTGACTGTCTTCTGGAAACTTCCATGATATTTTATCAACATTCATCTTCTATTTTTTGCTGTTGGTGCTTTTTAGTTCAATTTTTCTACCTAGCTATTTATAAGAAAACTGTCTTTTTTGTTTTGTTTGTTAAGAATTCCCATGGAATTTTCCTTCCAAAATTTTATTGAACCTTTTCTCGTACTTTGTACATTGTTTTATTTTTCTGTTATGTTGTTATTTTATGTTATCTGTTATTATGAGAATAGTTAGAAGCACTCAGAGCAATAATTCCATCCTCATTTACAAAATCACAAATATCACAAATAATTGAAGTTTTGCCCAGTTGATTTTCGTTATTTTCCGAGACGATGCATACCACCCTTGGCAATCACCATCCAAGAGAAGTCGATTTCGACGAGAAGATCACTCCAAAACAGCGAGCGCGAATCTCTTTCTCTCTCTCGCGCCTATCGAGCGAGCGAATTCTCTCATGCAACATAACTGTGATGGTGGTAGTCAAGCGAGAGCATATTTCTCGCGTCCGTTCTATCCCTTCGTTCGGTCGGTCGGATCACCGTTCAGTTCAGACCGAGACCCAGAAGTTCCACCCGAACGTCAGTCTGTGTTCGTAGCCCGGAGTGTACTGTCGTCGGCGTTTGTTCGAGGGATGTTGCACGGATGTTTGAAAATTCCTCCATAATTTATGACCAGTAGAATCAGCCAGTGAGTAGCAGTTAGTGCAAGCTGGAAAGGAAGGCATATTGCGTATTGCACGCGGGACGTCGCATCACGGTGGTAGTGCCGCGCTAAGGTCACCGCAAGATCTTCGCGTGGCCTTCTTGGGTTGTTTCGGTTCAAGTGTACCGTTAATTACGATTCTGGCCGCGCGCGCGCTCGTGAGACTTAAGCCCCTTCGCTAGAGAAAATCCCTCCGTAAGGCTTGGGAAGTTGAAGTGAAGTGCGTGAGATGGATGATGAGTGTGTATAGGTGCGTTACTTGGCCTGGCAGAAGTGCGCAACTCCTCGAGTGATTCGCGTATTAATCAAACCTCCTGCTTAGCTTCTTCGAGAATATTAATAGAGGCAAGAGAGGCACCCTGCCTGATCATCGTGTGGTGTGTGAATCATACTTATCTCGCTGTGCAAAGCCAAGTGAAGGTGTGTGCGTGTATTTCTTAGCTGGCTGCAGCAAGTCCCCGCTGATCACATTGTGTGCTTTGCACTTTACTTCATCTCGAGTTCAGCGCAGGTCTTCGCGGTTCGGAAGAAGTTCAATAAAGTTGTTTGGCGTTTTTTTTCCTTCTCGATACTGGTGCTGGTGGTGCCATCTGTTGCAGGAGTGCCGATACGATGGAGCACATGACGACCATTCACGGTGACTACGGTGGCGATGAAGAAATATCAAACAAATGAAATTACTGTAAACCCCCCGCTGGTTTCGCTCTGCGGTGTTGTGGACCCAATCTTCCTCTTATCTTTCCCTCGGAAAATAAGTGCCGAAGCCCGTTCCCAAAAGTAAGCAGAGTGGAATTCGAAACTTTCCTTCGTTTGTGAAGAAGAGAATTTCAAAGTTAGCCCGGAAAGGGTCTAGAGTGATTGTGAATCGAGAAGAAATCCATCGGTGAATGTTTTGATTCAATCATTGATTCGGTGATTGAAACGCAAGTCGGAGGATCGGAGCGGAAATTTGATCCCACCGCCGGATACTCGTCTGGGTTAGTACACACACTGTATGCTCTCATATTTCCATGCCGCAAGAGGAGGAAGTGACCGATCATTCCTATTAATCGAACCGACCGCAGCACATTCGGCTTAAAGGTCAATGTAATAAACGCTTTACAGGGTCATTTAAAGTCGTCGAATAAATTATTACTGCCTGCCTGCCTGTTGTCGCTTTCATATGCCTCACGTATCAGCAACAACCGGCAAATGGTCGATAGGGATAGAAGTGTAGTGATTATTCCAGAGTCATATTCCACCACTAACTAGTAGTCGGCGCACAGCCTCCTATGTGATGTCTTATGCATGGCGATTTTGTGAATGAGTCGTTATCCGCATTTGTGTTAATCACTGTCAATAGAAGACCATCATGGTCACATGATGTTGTAATTCTGAATGGTTGCCTGCCGGGAAAGCGAAAGCGAGAGGGTCCAGTCGTTAACGTTTGATAACAAGAACGTGCAGGAAATACATATGCTGGTACTTCGGCCCCTTCCAGGAAATAATTATGCGGAACATTAATCCAGTGGAATTCCATTTATTCGAGTGCGACAACCGGTCAGTGGTTTTGGGATCGATAATGGTTTTAGGGGCTCTTTGTGGTCGTTTGTTTGCTGAAACGCAGATTGGCTGGCTTCGTTTATCTACGCTTGTTTCAGGCAGGTAGGATGGTCTGATAAGTAGGGGTGAAATGTTCAATTCCTGATCGGCTGGTTGTCATTTTGAACTAACCATTCGAAGATTTCAAAGTGTTGTGTTTACATAGATTAAGATAATCACAACCAATTTTGGAAAGCTAGAACAAAAGATTTCACATGTCGAGATAAACTTAGCTTATCGAAAACTTTCACAGAGAATAGGGCATGTTTTCAAGAGTAGAGAATGCTTGAGTTTGCTTCGGTTGCTATTCGAGGGAATCTGTAGGGTTGCATATCTAGCCAATTCTGATTCGAAACCTGGCAATTATTTCGTTGCTTTAAAGTTCTCAGTGAACTTGTACGGTACTCTGTAGCGGAGTTCCTAAGAAGTGACCATGGGACTGTTATACAGCTTTGCTTTAGTTCGTTATATAGAATTTATTTTGAACTTTAGTTGCTGAGGCCGTTCTCAGTGGTGTTCAATTATTCTGGTCTAGTTTCTAACAGTTCCAAAAATATAGACCACCAAAAAAATGATCAACTATTTCCAACTTTGGCCGCCATTGTTCTAAACTTTCTATTCTGACGTCCGCGTGTTTTGTTTTGGAACTTCGCCTGGTTTGTTCCAATTTGGTTCGAGTTAATTCAACTCGTTTGACCTTCCGATAAAGTTACAGTTACAATTCTTGATCCTATGTTTTGAACTCCTGGACAGACCCACCTCGAAAATATTATTAAACATTTTCCTAATCATTTCTGTGTTAATGTGTAACAAATCAACCAGAATAGGGTACAGAAGGGCAAGTTGAAATAGTTTTTTTTTTTTTTCAAAATTTGAACTTTTCGTATCTCTGGAAAATAAAAAAAAATCACATAGGGTAACTGCCCCCATATTAATCTCATTGTTCCTATATTCATCCTACGATGAATCAAACAATTCAGCAGTTGAAGGATTGGTTTCGTTTTCTAATAATGTTTGCTTACGTTAAATAACTACAACACACATTACTAACTAATCCTGTCACGTGTATATCGTTCTATTTCAAGTAGGATGAATTGCAAAGTGATGAGATTAATATAGGTACAGGTGGGACTCGATTATCCGGAGACTTGATTATACGGGACTCGATTATCCGGAGTTTTAGACTCGATTATCCGGAGTAGTTTTGTTACGATTTTTTTTTAGTTTATATGCAGAAATTTGAAATAATTAAGTATGTATAATAATATGTAGCATGATTATTTTCACACTATTGGACGTAGCTAGAAGGAGAGGGCTGGAAAGCTTGTTTCGTATGATAAAACTCGATTTACTGTAGTGCATGTCAAATTCATTAATTCCAATGAGTATATTTATTTGATTTCCATTCAAAATATGATAATTTGAAGAAACATGACCGTAGCTATAGGAATAGGAGGGGCTGAATATATTTAGTCTTGATTATTAGTTGTAAACGGTGAAAGCTATAAATTGATAAGATATGTATTCCAATATTTATGATCATTTGAACAAACATGATCGTAGCAATAAAGAGAAGGGCTCGGGATAGGGGTTGTAGGATGTGTTTCAACGTGATCTTGTTGATATCCTCATTTGCTACATTGTCATCGCAGAACCTTTGTAATTACATTCGTGGTTAATAAAACTAGTAAAATTTGCCAGATAACTTATAGTTTATTTAAGGATAAAAACAAATTCATGCATTCAGTAACAACGCACGAGAAAAAAAAATCAAACTCTCTGTGAACCAATTATTTTCTCTAGAACATTTCCACGTACTTCTCGTAGCAGGAGTTGCCTTTCTAATGGAAGTCCGTTTTCCTCTGCCCAAGCGTCATCCACATCAATCTGGTGTGGTTCCAAAACTGGTGAAGCACTTGAGTTTTCAACAATTGCAACTGAATTTTCGCCGGCGTCGGTGATGCAGTGGTAAGCGTGACTGCTACTTAGCACCCCAGTGGGTCTGGGTTCAATCCCAGTCGACGTCGGTGATTTTTCTGAGGCGAAAAAATCTGGTCACGTCTTCCTTCGGAAGGGAAGTAAAGCCGTTGGTCCCGGTTCATATTCATGAGTCGTTAGGTAGGGTCTAGATGGTGGAGTCGTCTTCCTGGCGTCGGTGATTGTCACCATGTGAGGAAATAGGCCGACGGGAAATAAAAAAAAAAAACTGAATTTCCGCCATCGTAGAATGATGTGTTCGGGTGCAAAACGATGTTCACAATATCATCGTCGTTCAAAACGTCAAACTCCATGTCCACTTCGTGTATGGTATTGTCCTGGTCCATCAATTTCTGCTTAATCGATAGCAAGCGTTCTCGTACAACCGCCAACGGGATGTCATCTTCATCATCGAATTTCTGAGTACATTTTTTTCAATGATTTGGCAATGGAATCAGCCGGTACCTCGTCCCATGCCTCGGCTACCCAAAACATAGCATCCTTGATGTTAATTTTCTTGACCATGTCGTCGAATTCTCCTTGGCGTCCAAGAAGCTCACGCATAAGCTTTTGCTCGTAGTTGGACTTGACCATCTGGATGACGTTCTGGTCCATTGGCTGCAACAAGGCTGTCGTGTTTGGTGGTAGGAAGATCGTAGAGATTGTTCCATCTGCAGTTCGAAGTTCGCTGCAATGTGCGGAACAGTTGTCCAGCACTAAGACAGCCCTCACCGGCAGTTTAGCACCTTCCAAAAATGCCGTGACCTTAGAAACGAACTCCTTGAAAAACCACTCCTTAAACAACTCCAGTCATTTTTTGACGAAGCATAGTATACGGGCAGCTCATAGATGTTCTTCAATGCTCTTGGTCGTTTTGACTTTCCAATCATCATAAGCGGAAGTTTGAACGAACCATCGGCATTTGAACAAGGCATAAATATCACACGCTCCTTGTTCCCCTTTCTTCCTGGAGCTGATGGTTCGTCCATTGTGACAAATGTTGACGAAGGAGTGCATTTAAAAAACAGTCCGCTCTCGTCCGCGTTGGAAATCTGGCTGGAAGATAAATGCCGAACGATGGTTGCAAAATGTCCAATGTACGAATCAACGGTTGCAGCATTGTTCGAAAGTTTCTCTCCCGTAATTTTCAGAAACCTGATGTTGTGTCGTTTCACGAAATTCACGATGTATCCACGGCTCCCTTCGAATTTTTCATCATTGTACAACTTTCCGTACAGTTACGTTGCCTGAACCGTCAACAAATCCTGGCTAGCAGGGATATTACATTCACGTTTCTGCAGAAACCAAATGTACAGAGCTTCGTCGAGAAGAGGATACTTAGCCCTTTTGAAGGTTTTCCGTTTGTCTGAAGATTATGAATTTATATGAGAACATGTACAGACATAAATTGCTAAAAGCTTACGCATCCGAAGTTGACGCTGTGCGATCTGTTCCATGATTTTTGCCTTGTTCTTTTTAAGGTCGTATGCAGTCGATTCAGCGATACTGTACTTCCGCCTTATTTCAATCATAGCTAACGCTCTGTCGAAATCTTGCAAAAATTTTGCTTCTGTAGCAAATGTTAGAACAATTCTGCTCCTCTTTCCTTTCACTGCAACTTTCACCATTTTTTTAGAATTGAATTTTCTGACCACCACAGACGGAAACACGACTGCCCAGCACCAAGGAAAAAATTGCACAGTTTGCTACGATTGTCAAAACTAAGTGTCAGTGTGAAAAGCGTTCCACAATAACGTGTGGGCGTAACGACGCGTCGAGGCGTAACGTTTTAAAACAAATCAATATGATTAAGGAACCATAGCAATATGCTTTTGGAGCATACATACTACAAACTGTAACAATAGAAAGCAATGTTTGTATGTAATAGAAATGGATACTTTCTATGCGGATAATTTGTTTTTTTTTCACTTGTCAAGATGCTACTGCATAATAAAAACAAAAAAAAAATTATATTATTTCAACTTTCTTTGATTGCTGATTTGACTTTTTTGTGATTCGATTATCCGGAGGATTCGATTATCCGGAGTGAAAAAAAATGGATACTGCGGATAATCGAGTCCGACCTGTACATCTTCCCTAATTCAGATGTTTTTGTGCAAAAAGTTTTGGGACAGAGTTTTCATGAACAACCATAAAATTATGGATGAAAATATAGAAGCTTGCGGTTTAATAAGGACACAGTTTGAATATGCATAGAATCTTCTTTTTCCCTTAAATATGTTTATTCATGTATAGAATACCATTTTGTTGACTTTGTAAACACTTGATTCTTTTAAAATCTGGCCACTATATTGTTTGTAAATGTTCAGAGTGTGACGTTCGCCGTTAAAACTTGCTCTTCTATACTTATTTCAATTTACCCAAAGGGATGCAAGGATATGGTGAAAGTTGGTGCGAGAAATGTTTCAAATACTTCATATTTATTGCTGGGATCTACTATAGCATCTCTCTTAGTAGCCTTCATATGCTCTCCTAGTGTACAAAACTGAGTAAAATATGGGAAATACGACTATTTAGAGAAGATTCAAGCTTTGTGTAAACCTTTTTGCTACAAATATCATTCATGATAAAAGTAAACAAAGCTGTGAAAGCACGTTAAGCTTCGTTTAACAACCTGTTAGAGCTGTGCCAATATGTGTTTAGGTACGTAATTTACTGTGAAAAATAATCATAGAGATTGGTCCTTTCCCTTTCAACTTACCCTTTATGTTCGTAAGACTTCAGCAAAGTTCGCAGAACTTCATCAATCATCAAAGAACCTCATAAAATAGTTCACTGAAATTCTTCAAACTTCATAGATCTGCTGCAGTATTCACGGATGTTGAAAAGTTTTGCAAATGGTGATGCAAAGTTTTAACTTAAACATTTTTTATAACTTCAGTGCAGTTCGTAGAACTTCAGTGCAGTTCGTAGAGCTTCAGTATAGTTCGCTGTCTTCCAGTTAAAAAAAAAAAAGAAGTTCACAGTAATACTTCGACAACGTTCGCAGAGCTGATTATCCCTTCTTATCAAAGTTCAAAGGGCTTCGGGAAATTTGTTCGCGAAACATTAGAAAACTTCGTAGAACTTAAGTATTTTTTTGGGGAATTTTATCACATAATCGGCATCAGCACAGAAATTCAGCGAAGGTCGCAAAAACTTGATTGGAAGATCTTTAGTAAAGTTCGTAGATTTTAAAAAATGTTTCATGGGCACTTTAAAAAAAGCTATTTTCGGATGGATGGTAAAAAAGAATTCATTAAGAAATTAAAAACTTCACAAAAATAGTTCGACTCCCCCCAGTTAGCCCGAAACCTTGGCCAATAGGCAATAGGTGAAAAAAGAAGCTTTTAAGCATATTCTTCTGTTCCTTGGTCGCCTTTTTGATTAAATCATCCGTCATTTTGGCCACGAAGCTATTTGAATATACTCTCCTCCTCAAATTGCCCCAGAACTTCGTTTGGGCGGAGCTGGGCCACGTTGGGAGGATTGGCATGCTTGGGCACCACCGGAATTCCCAACCGCTCCATTTCCTCCAGCGCCCGCTTCGAGTTCTGGGGCCAACGCTAGATCCGACCAAAACACCACGTCGTCATCCTTGTGGTACTTTTCAATGAAGGCGGCAACTTCTGGGAGGCACTTCGTACTGTAGATCTCGCCGTTCACTGCCAGCCCCGACAAAAAGAAGATGGGACGTGACATTCCCCATTTCCCTGATTGTGAGCCACAGCAACACCTTCTTTGGGAACTTCATGTGCGCTATGGACTTCACATCGCTGCTAATTTCTTTTGTCGGGGAAATGAAGTTGTCATTGCCGTCCAACGTGAGGTACGTCTCGTCATCCGTAGAGACCACCAGGATTCTTTTGACCAGAATCCTCAGCCGTTGTTTCTGGGTTTCCGCTTGATTCTCCGACACGGCTAGCTTGGACTGACGCTTCCGCATGTGGATATCCATTTTGGCCAAATAATACCGCTTGGCCGGTCGCACCGACCTCCCGGCCCAACGCATGTCAGAATCTTGTTGATGTTTTTTTTTTCGCGATCGTATCCGGCCGACACGAAGTGAGCCGGCTTTTTTAGGCCCGGATGGAGCAAGCGGTACGAACAAACAATAGATCGAAGTTGTTTCACTGTTCTCGCCATAGCTGCCGTAAACAAACTGATGGAGCTGTCAAATTTACACAGTATATAGGCAGCTAGTAAAGGTTGACTACTGCCCGATGGAACGACCACCAGGTGGCAGGGTAATCGCATGAAAATCGGAACATTTAGTCGCTTTTCTTTAATGCACATTTTAGTGTCAGTACAGTTAACAGTTATCCTCGGTAAATGTCGTACAATTTCAGCTGATTTCACAAAACTGCAACGCAATTTCTGCAAAACTTGCAGAACGTCAGAAAAATCCACAAAGTTGTTAGAAAATTTATTATGGGCTTCTTTCTAGGCGTGAGACATGTCTAGATCCATTGTGCTCAAGTTTACAGAACTTAGGTAGAAAGCAAAATTATCACGAACTTCGCAGAACTGCAATAAAGTTAGTGGAAATGTAATAATGTTGGCAGTGTCATAAAATTTGCCAAACTTAAGCAAGTTTCTTTGAACTTTAGAAATGTATAGTTTGTAGTGCATAGGTCACTGAACTGCATTAAAGTTTACAGAACCTCAGCAAAGATTTTCAACTCAAAGAAGTAGATGAAACTTTCTGAAGTAGATTAAAGAACTTCCGTAGATGATCCACAAAAAGAACAGTAGTTCTAATAATGATCAGAGAAATTAAAAAAAAATCCTGAGAATGTTTGTATATTCCTCACAAGAATGTTCATACAACATCCCGAAGATGTTGTTTAGTAAAATTCACAGCACTTGAAAAATAAATTGGAAACTTTCAGGAAAGCAAGTACAATATCAAAAAAGTTAACGCAGAGTTTAGAATATTTAGCTGCAATTCAGCAAAGTTATCAGAACTAAAGCATAGATAGCATAACTTAGAATACAGTTCAATTAGGGTAAGGAACGGCTTAATCAGGGGGGACTGTTTTAATCTCAAGTTTGGTAAAAAAATGTGTTTCATTTGTATGGGGGCCCTCCTTTCCAGAGGGGGGTGGTTTCTCAAACCACCATACAATCATTGCCTTCAAAACAACCCACATACCAAATTGGGTTCCATTTGCTTGATTAGTTCTCGAGTAATGCAGAAATTTGAGTTTCATTTGTATGAAGCCCCCCTCCTTTCAGAAAGGGGAGGGGTCTTGAACCACCATAGAAACATTCTTGTCATCAAAACCCCCCACATGGCAAATTTGATTCGATTTGCTTGATTAGCTCTCGAGTTATGAAGAAATTTGTGTCTCATTTGTATGAGAGCCCCCCTTCCTGAGAGAGAAGGGGTCTCAAGCAATCATAAGAACCTTCCCCAGCTCCAAAAAACCCTGCATGCAAAATTTACGCTGGTCGGTTCAGAACTTTCCGTGTCTATAAGGGTCAGACAGACAGACAGAGAGAAATTCATTTTTATATATATAGAAATCTTGCCTCCAAAAACCCCCGTATGTTAAATGTGGTTCCATTTACTTGATTAGTTCTCGAGTTATGCAGAAATTTGCGTTTAATTTGTATGGGAGCCCCCTTTAAATAGGGGGAGGGGTTTTGAATTGCCATAGAAACACTTCATGCCTCCAAAAACCTCAACATGCCAAATTTGATTTCATTTGCTACATCGGCTCTTGAGTTATGCTAAAAAATTTGTTTCATTTGTAGGGGAGTCTCCTCTTGCAGAAGGCGGTGGGGTCTCAAACCACCATAGAAATATTTCTCTTCTTTAAAAACCTCCACATACCAAACTTGGTTTCATATACTTGATTAGTTCTCGAGTTATGCCAAAAATTATGTCTCATTTTTATGGGAGTCTCCCCTTCCAGAAGGCGGAGGGGTCTCAAACCACCTAAGAAACATTTATTTCCTTCAAAAACCTCCACATGCTAAATTTGGTTCCATTTGCTTGATTTGTTCTCGAGTTATGCAGAAATTCGTGTTTCATTTGTATGAGAGACCCCTCTTTCAGTGAGCGGAGGGGTCTCAAATCACAATAGAAACATTTCTTGCCTTCGAAAACCTCCGCATGCCAAATTTGGTTCCATTAACTTGATAAGTTCTCGAGTTATGCAGAAATTTGTGTTCCATTTGTATGGAATCCCCCCCCCCCCCCCCTTCCAGATGGCGGAGGAGTCTCAAACTTCCATAAAAACATTTCTCTCCTCCAAAAACCTCCGCGGGCCAAATTTGGTTCCATATGCTTGATTAATTCTCGAGTTATGTAAAAATTTGTGTTTCATTAGTATGAGAGCCCCCTCGCCTCCCTACCAGAGAGAGAGGAGGGGTCTAGAATTATCTTAGAAACATTTCTTGCCTTCAAAAACCTCTACCTGTCAAATTTGGTTCCATTTACTTGATTAGTTCTAGAGTTATGCAGAAACTTGTGTTTCATTTGTATGGGAGCCCCCTCACCTCCCTACCAGAGAGAGAAGAGGGGTCTAGAACTACTGTTGAAACATTTATTGCCTTTAAAATCCCCGCAAGCCAAATTTGGTTCCATTTGCTTTATTAGATCTAGAGTTATGAAGAAATTTCAGTTTCATTTGTATGAGAGACCCCCCCCCCACACCCACGAAACCCCCATACACACATTCTTCCTCAAAAATTTCCTTTCCCTTATTTTTTTTTTTTTTCCACATTAAAAAAAAATTATTTAAAAATTTTGGGTCCCCCCTTCCTGGGAGCCCCCCCCCCCCCCCACCAACAAAAAACCCCCCCCCCCCCCCAAAACCCCCCCCCCCCCCCCAACACCCCCCCCCAAAAATTTTTCCCCATTCTATACTGTACATACCGACGCACAAAAATTCATACATTCAAAAAAAAACCCAATAAACATAAATACACACTAATGAACACTAATGGACACTAATGAAAATTAAACATGGCACCATTGATGATGGCCATTTAGAAGTATCACCTCGAAAAATCTAGAAGTTTGATACCCATATTGATATGGTTCCGGACATTTTCCAAATTGGCCATTTCCCCCGGGGCACCTGGAACCTACTACAGAGTGGTCATGGCAGCTGCTGGTTCTAAAATGCATTTAAAAGTATCACCTCGAAAAATCTTGAAGTTTGATACCCATATTGATATGGTTCCGGACATTTTCCAAATTGGCCACTTCCCCCGGGGCACCTGGAACCTACTACAGAGTGGTCATGGCAGCTGCTGGTTCTAAAATGCATTTAAAAGTATCACCTCGAAAAATCTTGAAGTTTGATACCCATATTGATATGGTTCCGGACATTTTCCAAATTGGCCACTTCCCCCGGGGCACCTGGAACCTACTACAGAGTGGTCATGGCAGCTGCTGGTTCTAAAATGCATTTAGAAGTATCACCTCGAAAAATCTTGAAGTTTGATACCCATATTGATATGGTTCCGGACATTTTCCAAATTGGCCACTTCCCCCGGGGCACCTGGAACCTACTACAGAGTGGTCATGGCAGCTGCTGGTTCTAAAATGCATTTAAAAGTATCACCTCGAAAAATCTTGAAGTTTGATACCCATATTGATATGGTTCCGGACATTTTCCAAATTGGCCACTTCCCCCGGGGCACCTGGAACCTACTACAGAGTGGTCATGGCAGCTGCTGGTTCTAAAATGCATTTAGAAGTATCACCTCGAAAAATCTTGAAGTTTGATACCCATATTGATATGGTTCCGGACATTTTCCAAATTGGCAACTTCCCCCGGGGCACCTGGAACCTACTATAGAGTGGTCATGGCAGCTGCTGGTTCTAAAATGCATTTAGAAGTATCACCTCGAAAAATCTTGAAGTTTGATACCCATATTGATATGGTTCCGGACACTTTCCAAATTGGCCACTTCCCCCGGGGCACCTGGAACCTACTACAGAGTGTTCAAGGCAACTGATCGTCCTGAATATGCTCCCTGAAGCACCTCCATGAAAAATCTTGATGTTTTGGTGATATATACATGATTGGAAGGATATACATGATTGACCATAGTATCCGGAACCAGTTTAACGGAAATGGCCATATTTCGGAAGTTTTTCAACGGATCTTAGTGCAACCGCCGGCATTCAATTTTCAATGAGTTCTAGTTTCTAGGAAAATAGGGGTCATCGATGTAACTTCACACCACACAAAAATACGAGCAGCAGAAAAAATGTCTTTTTGACATGCCCTCTGAAAATCCGGAACATCTCCGGTGTCCGGTGGCCAGTATTGGTGACCATGCATGTTCCTGAATCTTGACTAAATTTGCCGTCGAATGCTTCCGGTGTTGTCCAAATTCAACAATTTTTCAAAAAGTTATAAGGAACTGAATTTGGGCAAAATTTTGCCTATCAAAAAAAAAAAAAAAAATTTTTCCCTTTTCCTTTTCCTTTTTTCTTTTTTGAAAAATTAAAACATTTTTATTTTATACAGTATACTGAAATAAATCAAAAATTGTCCCATGCTAAAATTTTTTTAAATTATTTTTTTATATATTGAAATAAATCAAAGATTTCCATCTACTGGGTGGCTATAATATTATAAGGTGACTGTATAAAAAAATTATAAATGTAGTCCAAGTCATTTCTGGGGGGGGGGGGGGGGGGGGTGACCTCGGCGTAGTGATTAACACCCATACCTCTCACGCCAAAGTCGCGAGCTCGAATCTCACCCCCGGACAGGTTACGAAACTATCCCAAAGGTATTTGAGTGACTACGATGGGAGATGACCAATCCAGGGCTGAAAGTATCGATAATCAAGAAAAAAAAATAGCCATTTTTTAAAACGACTAACGCTCAAAGACGGTTAGTATTCGAATTCGGCGGCTGTGTTGGAGAAAGATTGTCTTTTTTAAACGGTGATCAAAATAATTGAATTTAGTTTTTTCCCCTATTCTAAATTTCTAATGAATTGGTGCGAAAATATCAATAAACTAACGCGAAATGGTTATTGCCACTTAAAATTATGTGTGACAATTTTAGACTTGCGATCGCCGGCTTAAGATGTACACTGAAAATATTCTTTCGTAAATTCATTCTATTTCATTTCATAAACATACAAAAAACAAATTCCACGTAAAAAATAGGATACATTCATATTACTTGTCATCTGACGAACTGCAACTTACGCATATTTGTAAAATGTACGAAATTTGTTTCGTGAGGTCAATCGCTGCACCTTTTCTATCGTACCCGAACATGTTGATGGTGACAAACAATTTTTTTTTAACCTCTCAACAACATTCGAGTTATTGAGCGAGATAAGGCGCTATAACGTTGGCAAATTCTTGCCAGACTTTTGGTTCGAATGCCAAACGTCCATCCACAGGCAAATGTAGCATAAACTTATCTTTCCAGCATCTATGCTCCCAACGATAAAATACTGTTTATCACATTATTTAACTCTATATGGAAGCGTTTGGTACGGGAGGTCCACGCTTTCTTCCTTTCCTTGATTCGAAGTAGGAGAGCGATTTCAGACACTCTTTCTGGAATCGCTCTATTTCTTGGAGTCCTCTCTGCGGCACATGCTACGCAGTTAGCCTGGCCGGTGATCGAGAAAGATGATGCATTCAAGAAGTCGTAATTTTTCAAGAATTGGCTGCGTTAGTGTGAGATTAGATTACATTAAAGTACCTCTAAACAGCATTCGAGTTGGAAATTGTAACTTCTTCATCATTTATCTCTCTTCTTCTCACGGGTCACATAACCTAGAGACATGAACCACGGATTCAGTTCTTTTTAATTAGCCAGGAGCAATTTTATTTTCAGTGTACTCTATGGCAATGAATTACACCTCTTCAAAGTAGGAATATTTTTGCCCATCTATTTGCACATAATGTGCCACTGTTTTCAAATAAAAATCACTCTTCCAAGTAAGCTTGCTCGCCGTGACGTGACAATCGCAGTAGGCTGCACTGATTGAGTGAGCATAACGCCTTTCTTGACGACCGTAGACTTGGCCTGCTCCGGTCCCAAATTAACATTTTCACGAGACGCAAGACAAACAAAAAGCAACCAAAACATATGCCAAGGAAATTTATCACCCGGCACAGTTCGCCAGTAGGTGCACGCACCACCGTTTACCAATACATACTCACCCCCTCCAAAAAAAGACTTGCCTGTTGGCGCTTATGTTCCGGGCGGGCAAAGTTTACGAGCCGTCCTCGGCTGGCCCGGTGTCGCGGTCGGTGGTGGACGATTTCGCTTCTCAAAAGAAGACGGTCAAACATTTTTATTCATTTATGTATTCATTAATCCGAACGGAATTTCCTCTTCCATTCGGGTGGACTTAGTCAGAGTTGAAGGGTTTTCAATGAAAAAGTTTCGTCAGGTGAGATAAAAGGGCCGAACGGCGAAGGAACGTCGGAGTTTGTTAATATTAATATCAATCATATTAATTTGAAAGTTTATTACCAAAAGCCTCCACACCGGGTGGTGCCAGGCAACCGAGCGGACGATGCGGAAGTTTTGACGAATGCATATCTTTTTGGGGCCTTTTTCAAGGAAAATTTACGACAGGGGAAACCGAGATTTGAGATGTCACAGGTTTGGCGGCTCACAAGACTGCGTCGGTTCGGTTGTGTCTACTTTAGCACTTTAGGTTTGCGTTTGTCTTCTCATGTGGACGGTGAATTTGTCGTTATTCAGATTGATGTATTGATTTTGGGAAGCCATGAAATAAAGGAGGAAATCTTCCAAATTCAAAGGTCATTGAATTATATCTTAGAGAACCGCTGCGACAGGCTGATAAATTTGACTCGGAACAAACTCTGTTCGAAAAATTCACCTAACCTTCCTGGTAAATAAACTCAATCTTATTAACCAGACAGAGATTTGCCCGGAATCGATACACAACTCGTTATTCGCCGGGTTGATTCATCAGAATTTCAAATTGTACCTTCCACAGAGAGTTTCGCTCGAGTGAACTTCTAAACTCCTGAAGTCTGAAATTTGGGAAACTAGAGATGGGCAATTTGTGCAGAACCGTTCGAACGAACTTTTTAATGAATGATTCTCCTGAGTTTTCGTTCTTACGAGGAAAAATGAGTAGCTAGTGCGGGCATGATTTCAAGGCTAAATTCGGCGAAATTTAAAACAGTCACAGAATGTTTGTTTACCGGTGCTTTTTATCGCAAAAAAGTAGGTTTTGGTTTCGAATGTTTTATACGGGAAAAGTTGACTGTTCTCGGCAACCAATTTTCAAACCTCTACTTCTATATGTTCTCCAATCAAAGCACTCCACTGAATTTATTCATGTGATAATTTTGTTATTTCGCTATATTTTGATTACGTTTCAAATATTAGACTCCTATAAGCCATATTTTTCTTCAAATTGCCTATAACAGAATTTTTTTTTGTCAAGCGCAGTTCAAGTGGAACGATAGCCGAATCAAAAAGAGGAAGCCGACAATAGATACACTCACTTGAAAAGTTTGGCGCGTTATAAGAACACTTTCAAGCTGTTCGAGATAATTCTGACGCTTGCAATAGTTAGAAGATCACGGAGCAGATAAATGAAAACTAATAAAAACGTCAGATGTGTGCACGACGCTGCGAAAATACTCATGAAAGGGTGGACACTGCTGAGCTTGCCTAGAATAGGTAAACCCCCCTACTTCAAAAAACAAACTACGAAAAAAATGCGTTTATTAAATGAATCAATCATAACAATAACTCGCAGTGAACAGAGCGACTCAGAACCGAACAATTCAGCGCCAACATTAGATTAGGGCGAATCTGCTTTTGTAAACAATGGCTTTCGTAGTCATTTTCTCTTGAACAAAAGGTCGCAAATACAAATTAAGAACTGTTGAAGGAAGAGGAGCTTTATCTCTACCCGCTGATATATTCAATTTGAAGCAATTGTATTCGATTTCCTATAAATTAGCAGACAAAGTGTTTGTTTACAAAAGCAGATTCGCCAAAATCAAATGTTGCCGCTGAATTGTATTCTATCCATCTCAACGGGAAACGACGGTGGCGTCCCTACCGAAAAGAACGGCGAAGCTTAGGCCGGATAAAAAGTAGAATAAAATGAACGCTTCACCTACACACACACACACACACACACACACACACACACACACACACACACACACACACACACACACACACACACGCGCGCGCGCGCCTTAACCATATAGCATCCGACGGCGCTGGTGGCGACGACGCGGCGAATGAGAGGGAAGTTTAGCCAATTCTACGGAATTGGTAATGAATTTTTAAACGCTTCTGGGGATCGCATCCTTTCCCCCAAACTCACCCAAATGTTGGCTGCTGCTCCTCCTCCACAATCTCTGCAAATCTCTACGTTATCGACTTTTTGTTTTTGTTTTTGTTATTGGCTTTTTTGGAAAGGAAGATTCACCGATTAGCGTGTCCCGATGAAACAGTTGAAGCTCGTCAAACCTGTCCACCAACCTCCACCCAGACGCAGCCCTAGCACCCCGCAGGTCAAAGCAAGCCATGGTGTGGTGTTAAAACGGAACGTCGAAATTTAATTTTGATTGACTTTTTTTTGTGCCGTCGTTCGAAGTCGACGTCGTGGGTGGCAACCGAATCGTCTCACTGCAAAACGATCGATTCCAGAGTATGTATAATACATAAAAATGCATCGTTTGCTAGAGATTATCAAATTCTATTCCAACCAAGCCAATGTCGTAGAACTCATCTCGTTGGATAGTTTGAGTGGCTGGAATTAATCGATTAACTTCCCTCTCACCCTCGAGCCATCTCAGCAACCCGCATAAGTTTTCAAACATCGCGCAACATACATAGGTAGCAGGCCGTTGAATCTTTTGTTCGACTTCGCCCCCTCCCCATCTCCCTCCCGCAACCCTCTCCGCACCACTATCAAATTTCGTTCGTGGCGTGGCCTCTTCCTCGTGGCTGACTCGAGAAATTACGCTAGAAAAACATCGTTTTAAAACCGTTTAGTCTTTAGCCGCTGCCGCCACCACACTCCGGCCACTTGGTTCGATGATCATTAGAAAACCTAACACCTGCTCATTGATTCCAATCCTCCGGTAAGCGGACCAGCCGAGCGCCCGCCAGATGATGTTTCGGCCAGTCGGTGGGAGCGAAGCGGTTCATGCTGATGATCAGCACGACAGCAGCACACTTAAGAAAAAAATAATCGCTTTTTTCGTTTGTTTTAATCGCTCGCTGGATGCTGGTCATCGCGAGTCTTCCCTTCGGTTACATATGCTGATGTTGTTGTTGTTGTTGTTGTTGATGTTTGGGGAAACGAAAACAAACGGAACAAGTGCAATGACACGGTGCGATGTTACGGACCGGAGATTCTGTTTTGCACGCACTGGAAACAATTCGATGACGGTTATTTGTTTTTTTATCTAGTTCGTTTATTTGGGAGGCTCAATCGCGTTAGCTTTACGGAGCCGCTAATTCAATGTTTTTTGATTACATGAGTGACTTAATATTACCTCTAGTAGGACTAGGGCCGTTTACTCGCGAGGTTCACCGTTTCCGTAGCAGCTGCGAAAAAACACGTAGCTTTGGGAACCGCTTTAGCTATAAGTTTAATAAGCAAAATATTTTAACCCCTTCAGGCCCAAGGGGTCATTTATGACCCCAAAAGGAAAATGACTGTCTAAAATCACAGACTGAATAAAAGTGTCACACTGTCTTCGGCAAATTCGTCCGACATCAATTTCTTTTTTAAGGTCATTTATTTGTACAGGCTCAATCGAATTAACTTTACAGAGCCAAGATTTCTTTTTTATATACATCAATTATCTTAAAACTAACGTTAAGGACAGAACCGATTACTCGCGGCCGTCTCGAGGTTAATAGGAATAACAATATAAAGGATGGGAAGATGGGCGAGAATTTGAAGTATGTTTAACATAACACTTTTATTTTAAATTCTAAATTGTCAAAAAACTTAAAACTATACAACTTTTGGCTTCTTTTGACTTTGACTTGATCATTTTTTAGAAAGAAAAAAAAAACACAAACACAGATAAAAAAAACTTAAAGTAAGCATACACGTTAAACTAACTACAATCTAAGGTTAATGTTAGTCAAAAACACATAAATGAGTTTCATAAACTGAAGGTCACGCAGAGCCAAAATATCTCGAACTGGTACATTGGGTTGTCTACCTCGAGCCCGAAGGGAATCATAAAGCTCAGATCTGACTCCACGATGCTCAGCACAAGACCAAATAACGTGATCTGCGTCCTGATAGCCTTGTCCACACTCACAGAGATTGCTGTCGCTCAGCCCAACACGGTATAAATGAGCGTTCAAAGAATAATGATTGGACATGAGGCGAGACATCACACGAATGAAGTCTCGACCCACATCCATCCCCCTAAACCAAGATTTCTTCGACACCTTTGAGGTGATAGAATGTTGCCATCGCCCCATATCTCCTTTACTCCATTTATACACTGCCAGCTGACGAGTGACTGTTGACGAAAAATAGTAAAAAATTCATTGAAGGCGATTTGTCGATCATAAATATCGCCTTCTATAGCGCCCACCTTTGCAAGCGAGTCCGCTTTCTCATTGCCCAGAATTGAACAATGAGAAGGGAGCCATACGAAGGTGATGATAAAATAACGCGAAGATAAAGCACTTAGAAGACCTCGTATTTTCATAAAAAAATACGAGGAGTGCTTTACCGGCATCAAGGAGCGAATAGCCTCTATAGAACTGAGACTATCCGTGAAGATGAAGTACTGATCCGGTGTTAGTGAGGCAACAATGAAGATCACCAACAAAGCAAGCTTTAGCGACGTCACGCCTCGCTTCCAGCAATGCATGGTTCATGAGTTTACAGCGATCGGCATAACTAGGTAAATTGATGGGGTCTCTCCAAGGAAGTCGTCGTAATGCGAAGTAGACAAACTTCTTCTGAATAGCTTCTACCCGTAAAGTATTGTTTTGGTAGTAGGGAGGCCAAACCACTGCTGAATATTCCAGAATTGGGCGCACTATAGAGCAGTACAGCGCCTTAAGACAGTACACATCATGGAATTTCTTAGCAAAACGGAACATAAAGCCCAACTGGGAGGAGGCTTTGGAAACAATGTACGAAACATGATCCTTAGATGACAGCTTGGAGTCTAACATTACTCCCAAGTCCTTTACTGTTGTCTCACGCTTCAGCTCAGTATCGAATAGCGAATAGGCATGCTGAAAAAGCGAGCGTTTACGGCCAAACGAGATGACTGAGCATTTGGCCACATTCAAAGACATTCGATTCAAGTGGCACCAGGATCCGAATACTTCCAGTTGTTGCTGTAAGAATATGGCATCGGTGGTCTTCTTTATCACAAAGTAGAGCTTGAGGTCGTCAGCATACGACAGTTTGAGGCATGTCAAGCAGTGATTTACGTCGTTCATGTAGAGTAAAAATAGGAAAGATCCGAGGTGGCTGCCTTGAGGGACACCGGATGTGACAGGAAATGGTGTTGAGATGAAGTCAGATGCCTGTCGTTAAGGAGGGGTTGAAAACCGTTGCTAGAGGCTTCGCGAGCGGTACAAGGCAGCGTTTGACCATAAACGAAGGAATGCCGCAGCCTATTGATGACTTCAGTTGCTTCCCTGCTGCGACCACCATGGCGATAGTGACCGCCATCTGTGCACTGGAAGCGGTGAGATGAGGTACGTTATTAGCAGCGGCGACAATATAATCAGAATCGAGAATTTCATCGGTGAATGCACTGCTGAACTGTGAGCGAAAAAGATCTGCGATTTCCGGGATTGAGTCAGCTTCCAAAGTGCCGTTGGTCATATTCGAAGGCAATCCAGAGTCTTTCCTTTGCTCATTTACATAACGCCAGAAGCGCTTAGGGTTGGATTTGAGGCGTCGTTGAAGCTGGTCAATATGACCGTTGTACAAATGGTCGTTCAGTTCTTTGTATTCATTGTTTGCTCGAGCGTAGACAGATCTAGTTAGAACCGTGCGGTATTTGCTGTGCTTCCTGAGTACGGAGCGTTTCATTTTTTTTTTCAGCTGTCTTAGCTCCGCATTCGACCAAGCAGGTTTAGGAGGTACTTGGCAGCGTTTCTTTGGCACAAATTGTTCGATGGCATACAGCAGGATAGCAGACAAAGTCGAAGCCGCTGCATCAAAATCGCTAAATTTGCACCAAGATCGCTAAATATCTCATCCCAATCAGTCCCAGCCAGGGTGACGTTCATTTCGTCAAAATTTGCTTTGCCAAAGTCGTAAAATACGCTTTCAGTAATTTCACGAAAACATTTCTCTAGGCTGACCTTCATCGTTACCAATAAAGGGGAATGGTGCCTGCACACTTTCACGAGAGGTTCTGGAGCATGAGTGACCGAGCAGTCTAGGCCCAACTCTTCGCTGACAAAGCAAAGGTCAAGCATGCGACCGCTACTGTTGAAGATGCTGCACGTCTGCTTTAGACCTGCGGTGCAATAACCGTCCAATAAGTCAATTGAAGCTGGTCGAATCGAAGAATGAAAAAAATCCGGAAAAAGGAAACCTCGGGAATCGTTCATCCAAGAAATTTCAGGCATGTTGAAATCGCCGAGAATGATGATGTTGTCTCTCGCGCCCATTTGCGCAACAATCCGATCAAGTGAACTTAAGTGCTTCTCTATGAGGTTGCCATCATGGACACGGTCCGGGGGAATGTACACAACACAGATGAAATACGTAACTTCGAAACTAGTAATTGCTACCCACAGCTGTTCAACTGTTGAGCTTCCAGGGGGATTCAATACACGCAATTTGTAGCAGGACCGGATTGCCAGAAGAACACCTCCACCCGATTGCTTGTTGCTGTTAGCGGATGACCGATCCTGGCGGTAGACTGCGTATGAGTCGTCAAACAATTGCGATGATAAAGTGTTGTCATTCAGCCACGTTTCAGTAAACGCGAAGATATCATAGCACGCATCGTTACATGCCAACTGGTATTCAATCAAGCTGCTGTTGATTCCGCCAACATTTTGGTAGTAAAGTAAAAGTTGGGAGCGTGGTAGAAGTTCTTCGCGGACAGCGACGTCCAAAGCGCCGAAATTTGAGCCGGCATCAGGCAGTGATAGTACTTGCATCGAAAGCTCTCAATTACTATGGCACTCAATAACTGTGGCAGTGCATTTAGAACACTAAGTTGAGAGCAAGCAATAAGCTAATTGTGAAAGCAATAAGCTTGAAATGCTAAAGAAGAAGAAGAGTTTTTGGAGGCAAAAAATGTTTCTATGGTGGTTCGAGACCCCTCCATCACCAGGAAAGCAGGGCTCTCATACAAATGAAAAAGAAATTTCATGTGCTAGTTTTTGGTGGCAGAATTTTTATGTATGGTAGTTCGAAACCCCTCCCCTCTCTGGAAGGGAGGGCTCTCATACAAATGAAACACAAATTTCTGCATAACTCGAGAACAAAGTCAGCAAATGGAACCAAATTCGGCATGTGCTAGTTTTTAGAGGCAGAATTTTTTTTTCTATGGTGGTTTGAGACCCCTCCCTTCTCTAGGAGGGGGTGCTCTCATACAAATGAAACACAAATTTCTGCATAACTCGAGAACTAATCAAGCAAATGGAACCAAATTTAACATGTGGGGGTTTTTGGAGGCAAGAAATGTCTCTATGTTGGTTCGAGACCCCTCCCCTCTCTGAAAGGGAGGGGGGCTCTCATAAAAATGAAACAGAAATTTATGCAGAACTCGAGAACCAATCCCGAAAACGGAACCAAATTTGGCACGTGGATGTTTTTGAAGGCAAGAAATGTTTCTATGGTGGGTTGAGACCCCTCCCATCTCTGGAAGGGGGGGGGGGGCTTTCATACAAATGAAACACAAATTTCAACCTAACATGTAAATTATCCAGGCAACTAAAGCACACAATGTGTATTTCTTGGGTGAGAAGCATATTCTGATAGAAGTTTGAACCCCTTCTTAGTCAAGAAAGGGGGATGCTTGAGCTACTCTCAGTGCTACATTATGCACGAGAAGTTAATCTAAGGTTATGCAAGAGAAAATTACGTTCAAACTGACAGGACTGACAGGATTGAAACTGCGTAGTTTCAATATGAAACCATAAACAACCATAAAAAAAAAAAAAAAAAAAAAAAAAAAAAAAATTTGGAGGCTGGTCTTTCACTTTCCCGTAAAGTAATTGAACTGAAATTTTGGCAATAGGCTAGAAGTAACCTGAAATCTCATCTTTAAGATCATTAATTGATCTTTAAACTCATAATTTTTCATTCATCACTTCAAAAACTACACACACCACCTACGACAAAACAATAAGACCTCCTTTTGATATCCATAGTTTAGGCCATGTTGATGAGTGTGAATTACAATCTATAATATACTGATGTTAAAATGACCCGTGCATCAATAATCAAAATTCAGATCCTTAAATTCGAGCATCCTTTATGGAAATCAAAAAGTGGTCTTATTGTTTTGTCGTCTGCGGTGTCTGTAACTTTTAAAGTGGCGAATGAAAAATGATGGGCTTAATGCAGATGAGAGTTTAGGTTACTTTTGGATCACAGCCGAAATTTCAGCTCAATTGGTTCTCGAGAAAATGAAAGGCAAGCCCCCTAACATGACCATTTTGTGTAAAAATCCGGCTTTGGTCTTATTGTATTGTCCTGCACTGTATATAATCATCATTTCTCGAGTAATTCATGATTAGGGCCTAAAAGCCATTTGTAAACAATGACTTGAAACGTTGATATCTCACGAATCACGCGAGTCCCACCATATCCAGCAACTCCATTTGGTAGAACTAACATTCTTCTACCAAAATGATGCTATCATTTCACGAGAGTGATTTAAGATTCAAGAGAAATCGACATTTGAAGTCATTGTTTATAAATGGCTTTTAGGCCCTTAACATGAATTACTCGAGATTTGGATGATTCTGTAACGAAAGAAATGTTGTATTTCTGAATAGTCCTGGTAAAGCCTGAAAAATGGCTTCCCGTACTCATATTAATCTGAGGATAAGATTTAAACGATTTGTTCACTAGGATTTTTTTTTGCAGCGAAATTCAAGTGGCAGCTTCAAGGAAAAATAGTTGTTATGCTTATCACTGTTAATTAGGGGAAAAGCGATTAAAATTTGATTCCTTTGGCGAGATTAATTTCCTTGGACTTGTTCGGTTCAGATTTCAACAGCTGTTCGGGAAAAGGGAAAACAATTGTTTCGCTATTCATTGTTAATTTCGGGGGAAAGGGGGCAACATAGTGCACTTAATGCAAGCTGCCCTGAACTAGACTAGAAACCATCTTCCAAAATCCAAGAATTGTTTATACGTTTGATAATCGAAAATCTTCCAAATCTCATCGATCTTTTTGGTCATGATAGAACGTGACAGTGTTATGAATGGTCAGGTCATCGCTATTGCAAGCACGTTTAATGATATTATTGTTAGTTTCATCGCAAAACTGTATCGTTAACACATTATTGCTTATCTGATTTCAAATAGACTAGTTAGAGATCGTATCAGAAAAAACTTCATGACCTCAAGATGGTTTGAGAATAACAAGAAAGCTTAATTTCCTTTCGTGATGCCCTGTTTTTTTCACTGTCGCATGAATGCCGAGAGATTTGCCACACGGAAAAAAATCTGTGTCCAAATCCGTAAACTGTAGTCATGAAGTCGAGAACAAGCAAAAATACACCGAGAACTAGTTCACGGTCCGTTTTCATTTTCGGGAACGTTTTTGTTTCTGTGCAGCTCGGGTTCTAATATGGCGAGCAGAAAAAGCTTATTCAAAAAAAAAATCCCAAAAGCAATATTGCAATTTACGCATATTCAACTCAAACGAATTCCACGAATTTCTGACTCCAATTTTTTTTTAAAAAAGAGAATAATTTACATTTCATCGATTAGTAGAACTTGGTGAGATCATTCCAAATATGAAAAATATGTTAATGCTCATTCTTCATTGACTTTATTTATGTTGACAGTTTTCGATTTTCCACTTAAATTGATTCTATTAGACAAAAGGCAAAATGAACCACTTTATATGATTTGCTCGGAACTAGATTAGTACTATTTGATACCTTGAAATTTTCGATTTTGATTGACTGTTTTTGGCGGGAAAATCGTAGCAGCTATTCGATGGGAAACTGTGACTTATCAGTATGAACATGGAGGAAAAAGGAGCGCACAATAATTGGAATGTAGTCATTAAAATTAAAACTAAACCCGCAAAATCAGCGTTGTTCCAACTACCTTGTAGATGTGTACACAAACATCACAGGAAAATCAAGCAAACCATAAGTACGTCGGTTCTCCATAGCGGCATACTTCAAATGAAAAATTAGTAATTTTTTAGGTCAAGATTTCTCTCTCTCTCTCGTTCCATGAATTTGCAAAAGGGTTAAACTCTGGTCGATAAATTTCTAATTACGTCACGAGGCTCATGCAGCATGCAATTCCCCTTGAGCCCAGGTCCTTCATCAGGCATCTCAAAGATAACTCAATTTGCATAAATTGCGGATGCATCAAACTCGTTGAAGAGATAGTTTTCGCATTTCTTCCAGGGTCAAGTCTCATTGTGTGCGGGCGAGTTATGCTGCGGGCTATATCATAGCACATTCACCATCATCAACGTAGCCTGTGATGCCAACATATGTTCACCCTTTTTTTTTTTTTGTTCAAGGCTTGCTGCGGATTTCTTGCTACGAAAATACCGGTTCTGTCAGTGATGTTGTTAAGTTTTCGGAAGGGAAGAGCTACGCATACCTTCAAACAAGTCCAACGTGTACAAAGCACAGCGGATCGGGCCTGCTGGCACGCAGATGTTTAACGACCTACTGACGACGACCGAGACCGGGGCCAAGCTGCATATCCCATGTTGTTTTACTTTGTTTCGTCGTCTTCTTCTTCTTGGTGTGAACCTGTTGCTCCTTCGTGTAAAGTTCAGGTTGCAAAATTTGCGCCTTTGGCGAGAATTCGGTTTGTGTCGGTCCAAGCAGCGAGGCGCAGTCAAATGGGCGATGGGGGGGTCTTTCAATTGGATCTAATCAGCTGGTTCAATTGTCTTCAATTTAGATAATCGGCGTCGCTGCTCACATCGTTCGTTTATGGTGATGAAGGTTATGGCATTTGGTTCCGCTGCGATGAAATGAGATGAATTGCCGCCTGCATAATGTGGCTCGCTTAGAGAACCGATAAATGGCCGAATCGGGGGGAGTGGTAGTTTGGGATATGGAGCTTCGTTTGTAAGCGTAATTGATGACCATGGAGGAGCGAGCGTAACGCTAGGGGGTCGTGACTCAACTGGTGGGTCACAGAATGTCCAATTCCGCCACTTAGGTGAAAGTTGATAGAATCCATGAACAGCCACTATTCTTGACCGAGGTACACACACACTCAACTACCACCTCGAACTCATCTCTATCGCGCTCGGTTCTTTCTGGGTAGCAGATACTTAGTCTTCGACGTATTCAACCTTAATCCAACCTTTTCTGCTTCACGTATCAGCCTGGTGTACTGCTTAGTAACATGCTGAAACGTCCTTCCGACAATGTCCACGTCGTGAGCGAAGCAAATGAATTGACTGGATTTATTCAAGCGTGCATCTGTGGACGAGACTTCTTTGTACAAAATTGAAAGAAAACTTGGAAGCATCTCCGAAATTTGTTGGAAGAAACTTCCCAGGGAAATCACGAGAAATTCAAAGAATCTTTTGAAGGCAATTGGCAATTGGGGTGATAAATTAGCTGAAACTAAAATGGAAGGGCAACAGTCAATTTGAGGAGAGATGATTTATTTCGGCAAGCAGTAGTTAAATCATGATAGATGATTTATGTTTAATCATGTTTCAACCGGCAGAGAATACCACACTTATTGGCTATTTTCTTGATGACATCGTCGCCAAGATGTTTAATCCCACGTACGCGATCAAATGTCTCATCATGAATGTCTTTAATTCCGCAAAATCATCATGAGTTTAGTTTTAATTATGTTAAATTCCAGCGGTTTGTACTTCAACAATCTAGTTAGAAAACGTTAATCTGCATTCAAACATAAAACAGCGCCATAAAGGCTTTTAGCTGTAATGAATAATGCGGTATCATCAGATAAGACTAATATCACATAATCGCAAGACTCACGCATGTCATTAATGCATAGCATATATAAAAAAATGGGCCCCAATACACTCCCTTGTGGTACGCCAAGGCTGTTCTCCGCGGAGGCTGAAACAGAATCATTAAAAGCAGTCGGTTGAGTTCTGTCAGACAAATAGCTTTCGAGCCATCTAAATGCAGAGCTTGAAAATCCAATGCGCTTGATTGTTTCTAACAACAAGGGCCGAGAAATCGTTCCAAAAGCGCTTTTCAGATCCAAAAAACAGCAACAATCGTATGTTTACGCTCTACGTTTTCTTTGCATTTTACTTCCACTAAACTTAACGCTGTTTCACAAGAGGTTAGAAATGGGAAGACTCTTTAACGCCCATTCAGAAGGGGTTGTTTGGCAAAATATTTGCTTTGAGCGTTTCATTCTAATAGTCCTGAAGAGATCGTCTTTTTTAATCGTAGGATTAATTTTATAATTCAAAAAAAATAAGAGCGTTGCGCAAAATTAAAACATTTTTGAACACTGATGACTCTCGTTCTATTGAAAACATGATTTAAATGCACTCATGTAAATCAGAACATTTAAAATAAGTATAAATGTTGCATTTCCCTAAGAACAAAATTGCCCAAAATTGAGATAAATAATGTCATAAAATTGCCACAGCTTTGAACTCTATGCTTGTTAATTTGGTAAAGATTTGGCCACCTTGATCCATTTTAAGGAGTGTATCGAAAATTAAAAAGTTAACACATTCAAAAATTGAAATAAAACTAAAGAAAAATCGCAGATTTTCAAAACATCATATTTTGCTCCATGTTAAAATATCAATTAAACAAACAAACTAATCAAATTGCTGAATGCGGTAATATGATCGTATTTAGCCTCTATATCGTCCTCCAAGTTCTGCTTAGTGGTTTTTGTCAGATTTCTGGACGCTGTTGGATGGGTGTTGTGGGCCTTTTTTTGGTTCCGCTTAACGATTGCCCAGTAGCGTTCGATCGGTCGCAGTTGGGGCAGTTTGGTGGGTTGAACACTTTTCAACGAAATCAACGTTGTTATAAAAACAAAGAAAAAAATAACAACCGTAGAATTGATCAGACATAATGGGCAGAGGCCAGGTCCGGACAAAAGATGGGAAGAATCTTATGTTTCCAATACAATGGAAACAACCGCTTCTGCAAGCACTCATTTCGGTTAATTTCAGCATGCATTGCTCCTCTTGTGTAGAAAATGGAAGTCACATGTGAAAATTGACCTTACCACCGATTTTTTCCGTCGTAACAATCGTATCTGCGTTTGGGACACTCTCCCCAACCGATTTGGTGTAGAATTGAGGTCCCGGGAGTGTTCTGGAATCCTCTTTCACGTACGCTTCAATGACCATGAAAACACACTACGGGCGGGACTATCCAAAATACGGTTGTACAGCTTTCGGGTGCTCATTTTGGCACGACACTTCTGGGATACTTCCAGAATAGTACTGGAATGCTCACAGAACTGTTCTGAATGCTTCTTCCGAAAAAAGTTCCGGAATGCCTCCAGCGTGGTTCTGAGATGTTCTGAATGTTCTGAGATATTATACTTCAAAAATAGTTCCGGGGTGCTTCCAGAATGGCTCTGGGTTGCTTCTAGAATAGCTTTTTAATGCTCCAGAATGGTTCTGGGATGTTTCCAGAATAGTTCTGGAACGCTGTCAGAGTAGTTTTGTGATGTTTCCAGGGAAGTACTAGAATGCTTCCAGAGTCGTTCTGCAATGTTTCCAGAATTGTCCAAGAATGCTTCCAGAAATATTCTCGCATGCTACCAAAATTGTTATGAAATGCCTCCAGAATAATTCTGGAATTGTTTCTATATTATTCTGGGATACCCACAAAAAAAAATACCAGCTTCCAGAATTGTTCCAGGATGCTTCCAGAATTGTTCCAGGATACTATGCTAGTTGTTCTGGAATTCCACCAGAATATTTCAAGGATGCTTCCCATATTGTGCTGATATGCTTCCAGAATTGTTCTGGAATGCTTTCAGAATAATTATAGGATACTTAAAGTTTTTATTAAGAAACTCTTCCAGGATTATTCTAGTTTGGTTGAACCATTGTGCTGGACTGACTTCAGAATTCCTTTTGAGGGTGCCCTCAGATTTGTTCAAAGATGCTTCTTATGTCGTGCCGGAATGATTCCAGAATGGTACTAGAAAGCATTCAAAGGTGTTCTGCCATGCCTTCGAAATGGTTATGTAACGCCTTCAGAATAGTTCAAGGATGTTTCTAGAATTGTTCTGGGATGCCTCCAGAATAGTTTTGAAATGCTTTCTAAACACAAAATACCCGCTTACAGAATAGGATCAAGGATGCTACCAAAGGAGTTCTGAAATGCTTTCAGAATTTTTATGGGATGATTCCAGGTCTGGAGTGCCGATACTAGTCCTGTGTTTCTTGGCCATATCACGAGTAGAGGCTAATTTGTTCTCCTGAATTTTATCGATGCCTTTTTGGTCCAATTCGGTATTGCTGGAACCGGGTATTCGTCCAGTTTTCGACAGATCCTGCAGGGTGTACTGCTCACCATACTTTTCAATCACGCGTGTTACACTTGCTGGATGCACTTTGACCTTTGTGACAATCTGATTGTACGTTAGATTCTTTTCAGTACACATCTACATTTTTCGTCCAATCGGCGATATTTTGCAAAAAAAAAAACTGTGATAATAAAAAGAACCGAACCGAAATAGGCTTCATGACATGTTAATAAAACGTTAAAGACTGTATTCGATGAAATTTGGACACACAAAATAGGTCACCAAAAATTTTCCTTGAGCCCGATTCTTTTCAACCTTTCTGGAAATAAAGTACTACTAAATGGTTAAGTTTTGACATCATTGGTTTATTGAACCTCTTCTCCCAAATGCCCGCACCTTTGCCTTGACCCCTTTCATCAAATTTTGGGCAATGATAGGACCGACTTGCTTACTTACTTTTAACCACACTTTCTTTAGTTCACGTTCATTTTCTATCAGTTTTGGAGTTTTAACGAGCTTTGCCTTCATGATTGCCCAAAATTTTTCAATTGGGCGAAGTTCCGGAGTGTTTGGAGGGTTGACGTCTTTTGGTACAAAAACTACATTATTATCTTTGTACCAGTCTAAGACGGGCCGGGCATAGTGGCAAGATGCCAAATCCGGCCAAAACAGTGTCGGGCCATCGTGAGATCTCAAGAAGGGCAGAAGTCGTTTTTGGAGGCATTCGTCCTTGTAGATTTGTCCGTTGACGGTCCCAGAGGTGATGAAGGGCTGACTCATTTTGCCACATCCGCAGATCGCTTGCCAGACAAGGAATTTTTTGGCGAATTTCGACAGTTTCTTCTTCCGTACACTCTCCGGAACGGCCAACTTAGAGGTGGCGACGTAGTGTTCCTGTCCTGGCATTTGTTTGGTGTCGGCTTTAATGTAGGTCTCATCGTCCATCACAATGCAGAACGGTTTTTATGAGCCACTCCCTGTACAGTTTTCTTGCACGAGTTTTGGCCACCGAGTTCTGTTTATCGCTCCGGTTCGGTGCCTTCTGGACCTTGTACACATGTAATCCAGAACGTTTCATTGTTTTCTGCACAAAACAAACTGAAACTTTCGCCTTTTTCGCAACATCCCTGATCGAAATGTTGGGATAACGCTTAAATTGGTTCAATACCATCGTGGCCTTCTCCGGATTTGATGTGCCACGTTTTTTGCCACTACCATTTTTCCGCTTGGTTGTCTTACGGTCCTTGTACGTTTTGATCACATGAGATACGGTTGAATGTGCGATTCAGAGCTGTTTTTCGATCCATCGATGAGAAGCGTTTGGGTTTTCGAAGTGAGTGCCCAACATTTGTTGGCGCACTATTTCTTCATTCGAAGCCATCACTGAAATCACTCGACCGATTTTCACGAAACTCATTACACAATTGACTCAACACAATGAAATACATTCAGTTAAAATTTCAATAATGTTTACTCACACGCTAAAAAGTTACGAGCAATTGCGTGTGTCCAAATTTCATCGAATACAGTCTTTATACGAATACACGCTAAAATAATATGCACCAGTTAAAGCTCAATTACGTATCAAATGTTTATAATTGCTTTCCGGTACACTCATAAGAGCGAACAGAAAAAAGGATAGTTTTTAAAACCACATACTATTTGTTTTGGACTTGGAAGCTTTTTTTAGAATCATTTCCTCATTAATCTTCAGTCTATTATAACATTCTCTTCTCAGTAGTAGGTAAGCGCTATTGTTGACCGGCTACCTTCATAGTAGACTGACTCAGAAATAAGTTCCATACCTAAGTTCCATCTGAACGTACATCAATAGCACAAGAATTGATTTTCTACTCAAAGGCGTAAAAAAAATTTCGTTCGTTGTTCAAAAATATATTCTTGCTTCGTGAATTCTTCCATCTTCCCCGGAAAAACTTGCAACATCTCTGCGGCAGTTTTTCCAACATTTCAGAATTTTCTCTTAGTTGCCATTGACTTCAATCGAACAGTTCGATGTAACCCTCAAGATAAAGAGAAATTTTATTGATCAGCTTCAAAAGTACTCTGTGGTTCACTCGACGTTTCTGTCGATTTTCTAAGCGACTTTGTTCCACCAAAATGTTTCCAACTTGTCTAATCGTGATTTTAAAAACAAAACTTTTCCGTATTTCACCAGACTTTCACAAAAGAGAGCCTTTAAATTGCGTCTGTCACGTACTCGATTTTGAAGTCTGTGAAAGGGAGGTAAACAGGAAAATTGATCCAAGCTTCGAGTAGGAGCTAATATTTCTGTTTTCATTTCTGTCCTGTGCTGAGTTCTGATGTTGATTATTTTCTTATGAAAACATAGTTCTCACTTCATCGTTTCATAAATCCATCCAGTATTTTTCATTGAGCCACCACCTCGTTCGTGCCAGGATTAATTTATAATTATCCATGACCTATTCCACCGCAAATGACATTTGCCAATCACATTGTTCCGCGGTAAACCACCACGTGAAACCATGTTCAACTAAAAATAACTATTAACCTCACATCGACTCCCAATCAACCCCGCAGAAGACACGTACTCAATTAGTTTATCTGTCTCATTCAACTCGAAACCAGCAAGGATAATACTAATTAGGTCGCCATCATTTTCACTCGCGGCCCACCACCCATCAGCCAATCGGCAAGTAATAATCCGGGCAGGTAGTTTACAATGAAACATCCCCCGCTGTCAAACGCCAACTGACAGTCGATTGGGTTCAAATATGCACCGCCCTTTTACACCCCCCTCCCTTCGGACGAATAATCACGTGGCTCAAATGAGCAGGAGCAAACGGCAAAGGGGGAAAAAATAATCAATGGATTCTTCAACTGTGCCAAGCGCACTATGTCTGTATTATTGCGAGAGCTAAATATCGATGCCGCCGCCGTCGTCGTCGTCGTCGTCGCAAAGGCAACAACAAAAACAAAAACAAATGCTCGTGAACTTAGCGCGACTGCCTACATTTTCCCAATAGGAAAGCTTAGCAGGCGATGCAAAATAGCAGTACTCGAGAGTATGTCTGGCTATTGAGCAAACCCAAACGATCTTGAGAATGTCAGACGATTCGCCGTTGGTTTGTGTGTAGAGAGTAACGAGCTTAGAGGCGTAAATTGCCCCATATAAAACATCAACAAAAAGTAGAGTTGCATATGCATGCATGCACACGCGGTTTGCGATAAATCTAGAAAAAGGTAGAAAGGGAATGGAACGGTGGGCAGGGGTGTGTAGGAGCCGTCAAAATGTGAAGTACTCATATGCACACGCCAAGTGCGAGGAAAAGTTTAGTCAATTTGTTTAGTCAGGCTGTTTGAGATGAGATTTCTCTCCGTACGCTTCGAAGGGCCCTGCAGGCACTGTGAAAAATCCTTTGCTAGAATGCCAAAACCAATTGCCCCGAAAGAAAACTGATTTCAATCAGTGTCGCCACCATCGAATGAGTAGGCCGCTTTCCAGGCAAATTACGCCGCGCGCAAATTCTAGTCGCGCAAAATTATGACAGAGGTATCAATTGTTTGCATCCCACGAACGTCCGTTTACGACGAACGCCTGGCACCTGTAAACTTGGTAAGTGGCAAATCTCGCGATCAACATCCAATGGCACGGGGCGACAAATTAACTGCACACATAACCTCCAAACATCTAGTTTCGATCCGATTCGATCAGATCAGCAGAATGAGGGGGGTTCCAATGCGGGGAAGTTAATTTAAAATGCACACAGCCAAACAGAGCTGCACTAATTGATTGAACCGCGGCGGATCGTTTGCGCAAGGGGTAGGAGAAAAAGAACTGCCTTTTTTGCACCGCTGGCTGCCATTGGACTGGAGTGGTTGCGGTTTCGATTAAAAAAAATTCAAACGCTGCTGGCTGGTCCCAATCGAGCAGTCGACCGGAATAACCACACAGTTGGCCATTTTTCGGTTATATTCGTTTTCCAACCAAACAAATCCGGCTTTGTTGCATTCGACGCATGCTGATTGGCTGAATACCGAATTCCTCCAAATGGAGAGAGCATTAATTTGAAGGAAAAATGCATTCCGGTGCATAGCGGCCAAGTCCTCAACCACGAGGCGAAATGACTAGCGACGACGACGACGACGATTGTTGGTTGAGGTTATGTGTTGTTGTTATTGCGGGAAGGTTATCACGTTCCGGGTCGTGGCGACCTCCGTCCGGTCGCTCTATCAAACGTCATTATCATTCGTAATAATCCAATCGGCGGCTGTAGAAAATTGCTCCTGATATGGTCGGTCTGCCGGCGATTCCGTGGGAAGTGTGTGAATCATTGTTTCGATATCGTTGTGAAGTTGGCTGGAGAAAATTACGGTCGTAAAGTGTGCCGCTTGTGAGGTTAGGTGTCCCCAAGTGAGTCATCCGGGTCGATGTGATGGGTGGAAGAGATTTTGAGATCAGAATCAGAGTCAAATTGCAACTGTTCACTGAGTCAAGGAAAACTGTAGTCAATCGAGTATTTTATTTCAAAACTATTTATTGTTTATTTTACCTGAACGGAAATATATTGATGTTTTGAGCCTTACGACACATGTTTCGATGCCAAAGACTTTCATTTAGATTTTCAAAACAAACGTGTATAAGTGAATTCAACTGGAAAAGCACGGACATGTTTTGACAAGCAAAAAATAATATTCCTAATGGACGTAATTATCAAAAGGCACAATAAAGGAAAAAGAGAAACAACTTGAACTACTCTGGAAATATTCTGGAGCTATTCTGGAAGCACTCTGGATCTACTCTGGAAGCATTCCAAGACAATTATGTAAACATTTTAGAATATTCCTGGACGCTTCCCAGCACTGCCGTAATCATTCCGAAATAGCTAATAATGCATACTAGAACTAACCAAGAAACTATTTTTGTTTCTATGAGACCGTAGATTTTTGTAGACCACTTGTAGAATGCATTAAAAACTCAATAAATCTTGCAATGCTACTAGAGTAGCCTGACAGCATTTTAGGGCTATTTTAAATCCAAACCAATCTTGGTAGCATTCCAGATCAATTCTGAAATCCCAGAACTAGTTTCAAAGCATCCCAGCATTACCTTGGAAACACCCCACAACATTTTTGAAACCATTCCCAACCGATTCTAGAAGCATCCCAGAACTTTTCTGGACACTTTCAAGAACAATTCTCGATGCACTCTAAACCTACTCTGAACGTATTTTAGAAATATTCCATATTCCATTCCATTCCAGAACTATCCTGGAGGCATTACAGAACAATCTCGAACGCACTCCAAAACTATTCTGGAAGCATTCCGGAATAATTCCGAGAGAATTCCCGAACTATCCGGGAACCATTCTTGAACAAAAAAATAAAAGAAAAGAAACGATTCTAGAAAAGGTTCTTTTTTGAACTTAGTTGGTCAACAACTATTTTTGGACTCTTTTCAGAGAGCGAGTAGTGGCGCTATAACCATAAGCCATAGGGAGCTAGGACTATAGTTAATGCTCAAGTCCCAACCGTTTGAAGAGAAATGGAGCATCACTTAACCTTCTTAGACTAGATGCTCCCAACGACCTTTTTTGAATAAATGTTTGTTCTGAACACCAAACAGGGCATTCTGTTCAACTATTCTCTCCGACTATTCATTTCCATTTTCCTTTGATATCTACTGAAGGCTACGTGGGTTCCCCGTGTCTTCTTAAGGTTGATACCAAATCCTTCCTATCACCAACGGTTGCATGGACGTGGCCAGGTGAGCGATCGAGGAGTGTCTCCGTGGGTTTATAAAAAAAAAAAAAAAAGAATTATTTTTTTTCTTGTACGCGCAATATATAACCTCCAAAATATATCCCCCCACCCCCCCCCACCCACGGTGTACGCAAACGCCAATGCTAATGCTAATGCTATATTTAATTACCACAAATATTTTTTGTGGCCCCCCACAACCACGAATATATCACCACAAACAAAGACAATAATACCACCAGGGGGAGAAAAAACCGGGTTTTTTCTAACCCCCTAGCAAAAGAGATCGTTGGGTTTAATTGCTGTTCACTGCTCTAGTAGGTTTCACCTTGTATGTATGTATGTATGGTAGCCACCATCCCTTCATGCCCTTGGCTTGGATGCAGCTCCACTTAATAGCAAGATCAAATTGAGCCACCGATCTGAATTCACAATATCACTGTATGAAGGGCCAAAAACGGAGGGTGGACCCGTAAGCAGAGACACTCACGCGAAATCCACGGGAAATTAAGAATCTCCTTCCAACGATACGATCCAACAATTCGAATAACCCAATTCGCAATACTTATTAAGCTTTCTACAGGATGGCTTGTTAAGAAGGGCGCGTCACTTTCACTGAAACTGTTGGAGTAGAATTCGCAGCATCACAATCGAATCGGTAGGATAAAGAAAATGATAATGCTCGTTCCCTCCTAGACTCAGGCAGTCAATCAAACCATCGTCCAGTTTCAGCTTGAATGATACCCTGATGCTCCCTCCCAACCCAGTATTTATTATATATAATGTACATAATATGTCATAATATGCAATATATGCAGTATGTAATAGAGCAATGAAATATACTACTATTATATATTTAATTAAAATATGCCATGGTTGGAATTCGTCATCCTGTAATTTAAATATGGATATAATAAAATAATATGATGAAATAGTTAAAATAGTAATAATAGGCATACGATAATCATATGCAGCTTGGTGCATCTTCACAGCGCAATCAGTGGCAGATGAATATAACTCTGGAATGTGAAGGTATTATTGCAATTAAATAAAACATAAACCATTTAAATATACACGAATCAAAAAAATATCTATGTATTCATGACATATAGATATACATAATCAGCAGAATTGAAGAGCATTTATTAACTTTAATAATATTCAATGATTTAAATTAATAGAAAAACACCTTTAGATACAATGAAATAAAATATCTGTACTATCTGGAATCTATTTCCTTGTAACCTTGAAGCAAATGAAATTTAATTATTATTATTAATCTTTTAGTAAATATTTTCAATATGATTATGCTAATATATATATGATGAAAATAATACGATGTTGTAATAGTATACACATAAAAATTAAATGCAACTATTTGTCTCTTCTGCTGTGATGTTAGATGATTGAAACTCTGAAATGGCAAGAATTTCCAAAGTGATATAATGAAAGAAAGTTGATCACCGGGCAGCCAAGCAGAATAGCAAAGAAAATTTAAGCAAACAATTAGCCGGAATAAATTTCATATGATTATGATTACTGCCCAAAAACGGAAGCTTAATAAATCTACAAAAAAAACCAGAGAGAGAAAAGAAAAATAAAACTTGAATTCTCCGATAACTCTTGCTTCCTACTGGGCCCATAAATAATTCTTTATATCTGTGCAATAGAAAATGAGAGATCATCAACAATTTTAGTTTTTGAATTTTTTTTGAACTTTTTTGGAAATTTTATTTAGTAGAATTTGTCGTATGATCCTTTCTAAAAAAAACATTAAAAACCATCCTATCTTTTCAAATACATATCGATGGTTAGGAGGGCTAAAACTTACGACGATGCATAGATGCGAACCTGAAAATAGCTTTAAAAATATTGTGAAGGAATGCTATAATATAAAATGATAGTAACAATTATATATGTACTGTCTGCATGTCTGTAGACTGATGTCCAGCTGCAATTGTAGAAGCTCTTGCATTATCATTGCCACGAAGGAAACAAAAAATTCAAAATTATTAAACAACATAATTCCATAGATGATCTGAAATTATACACCGTATAAAGAATACTTACATTTTATGTGGTAGGGTAAGATTTCAGTATGCTACCTTCCTACATCGCGTTGGTGGGACTGCTTCATAAGGCTTAGATGACGCGATACAGCGTTTCTTACTCAGCCGTTGCATGCCAGGACAGACGCTGTATGAGCTGCACCTCCTTGGTAGACAGACGCTCGGAACGCACCTCCTCAATCTAGCTGAAGTCAGAAGGACAACAGTGCCCAGGCTGCACTACCAGCTAAGTACGCAACCCTTAGCTGGCGGTCTTTGTCATCTCTTGACCCGCGGAAGCATGAGGTAGGAACTTGTGAGGACCAGTGCTATGTTGCGGGGACGCACGCTCCATCCCAGTTGTCTACTCACCATTTTGCAGCCCCCCTTTCCCTTACCCAAAAAAAAAAAATCCACAAAACCGGATTTTTTTTCTTTCAATTCTAAAACAAAATTGCTGATCAAATTCTCTTTCACTGTGGAGCACTGTTCAATTAAAGGATGCCAATATTTGGGTAAAAGGGTTATTAGGCCTAATGAAATTTTACAAAGCAAACTCTACAGTGTTTTAGGCTTAATTAAACGAGTTTAACCTACTGGGGTCTGCGTACAAGGCAGTCAATATCTATCACAGCCCAATTGTGATAGGATAGCTGACTAGCATCACATTAAAAAATCGGTCACTCACAATACTCCGAAATATTGAACGTAGTTGTCAAAAGGCTCAAAAGAAGAAGAAGAAGAGAAACAACTTGAACTACTCTGGAAGCAGTCTGGAGCACTTCTTGAAACATTCTAGATCTACTCTTGAAGCATTCCAACAGAATTATGTAAATATTTTGAAATATTCCTGGAAGCATCTCAACAATGCCGGAATCATTCCGAAACAGCGAAGAATGCATGCTAGAACTACCCAAACAGCGATTTTATTTTTATAAGGGATCTATAGACTATAATTTAGACTTGTGGAATGCATTGAAACCTCCATAAAACTTGCAATGCTGCTTGGGTAGTCTGAAAGCATTCCAAGGCTATCTTTAATCCAAAATAATCTTGGAAGCATTCCTGAACAATTCTGGAAACATCTCAAAACTATTCTGCAAGCATCTCAGAATTATTCTGGAGGCATTCCAGAATCAGGATACATCCCAGAACTATTCTGGAAGCATTCCAGCATTAATTTTGGAAGTACCCTCATAAATTGATAAACCTTCCCAAAACGACTCTGGAAGCATCCCAGAACTATTCTGGACACTTTCAGGGACAATTTTAGAAGCATTCTAAACCTACTCTAAAAGTATTTTAGAACTATTTTGAAAGCATTCCAGAACAATTCCTGATGCATTCCAGAATAATTCCGAGATAATTCGAAAACAATTCTCTGAGCATTCCAGAATAATTCCGAGAGAATTCCATAACTATCCGGAAATCGTTCCAGAACAATCATGGAAGTGCTTCAGAAATATTCTGGAAGCATTTTAGAACTACTTTGGAAGCATCTCAGCACAATTCTGGAAACAATCCAAAACAGTTCTGCAAGTATTCTAGTAGGAGTCTGGTAGCATCAAGGAACTATTTTAAAAGCATTCCAGAATTGTTCCCAAAACGACTTTAGAAACATCCTCGAACTATTCTGGAAACTTTAACGAAAAATTCCCACAGAATTCTAAACCTAAGTGTATTCTAGAACTAATCTACAAGCATTTCAGAACAACCCTGGATGTATTTCAGGGTAATATCGAGAGCATTATAAAACTATAGTCCATAGCCATCCAGGAATCATTGCAGAACAATAATGGAAGTGTTTCAAAACTATTCTGGATGCATTCTAGAACTACTCTGAAAGCATTTCAGAAAAAAAAAACTTGGAAACATCTCAGAAAAACTCTGGAAGTATCCTAGAAAGAGTCTGGGAGCACCAAGGAACTATTTTGAAATCATCCCAGAACATTTCCCAAAATGGCTCAATACTACTCTGGAAACACCTTGATTGTTGTTTTTTGTATTCTCCCAATACGCGGAGTAACGATCTTTGATGAAATTTGTCAGAAGTAGATAATTTCCCATCAACATTAGAGGCTCTAGGAATGGACAGTAATTTATTGCTAGAACTAAGAGAAATGAAGAGAAAGTATTGATAGTTCCGTTTAGCGTAACGACAGGCTATGAAAATTGAAAGTTGAAAACGAGCGGAGGGCATTTGAACGGTAGTATACGATCCGGCGCATAATCTTTTACCAAGCTGCAGGGTAGGCAAGCGGGAGGATACTTTCAAGGAGAATCTACTCTGAAAATATTTTTGAACTATTGTGGAAACAATCCTGAAGGCTTTCCAAACTATTTCCGACAACATTTCAAAACTAAACTGAAGGCATTTTATAAGAATTCCGTAAGCATTTCAGAACTATCCTGGAAGCATTCAGGCACATTCATACAAGTGTTTCAGAACTACTTTGAAAGCATAAAAAAAGGTCTGGAAACAACCCAGAAAAGTTCTGGAAACAATCCAGAACCCAGAAGCATCCTAGAAGGATTCTGAGAGCATAAAGGTACTACTTTGAAAGCATCCCTGAATAGTTCCCAAAACGACTCCAGAAGCATGCCAAAACAATTCTGGACACCTTCAAGGAAAATTCTTGCAGCATTCTAAACCTGCTTTGAAAATATTTTAGAACCATGCTGGAAGCATTTCAGAACAATCCTTGAGTTTTTTCAGAATAATTCCAAAACTATTCGGGAAGCACTCCAGCATAATTATGAGAGCATTCTAGAACTATTCTGGAAGCATTCCAGAACGATCATGGAAATATTTCAGAACTACTTAACTACTTCGAAAGCACCTCAGAACAATTTTGGAAGTATACTAAAAGGAGTCTGGGAGCATCATGGAACTATTTTGAATGCATCCCAGAACAGTTCTGGAAGTATTCCAGAACTTTCTTGGAAGTATTCCAAAGTAATTCTTGAAGCATTCGGAAGCATCCCAGAATGACAATGGAATCATCTAAGAACTAATCTCGAAGCTTCCAGAGTAACTGAACTGTGATCATTCAAGAACAACTCTGACAGCCTTATTACGATCGTAGAATCCATTTCATAGCAATATTGGAAGCGGAATTATTATGGAAGTAATGTATCAGCTGTTTTGGAAGAATTCTAGAGCAATTCCTTGAGAATCCCAGACACATTCTGGAAGTATCCCAGAACGACTTAAAAAACATCACGAAACAATTCTGGAAACATTTTAGAACAATTGTAGAAGAATCTTAGACTCTTGAAGCATCCTAGAACTGATTTGAAAGCATCCCGGAATGCTTCATCAAGCATTTCAGAACTATTGAGGGTATCCCAAAATAGTTTGGGATGCATTTCAGACCTGTTGTGAATGCATTCCAAAACAATTATGGAAGCAATCTTGAAATACTCTGAAGGCATCCCACAAGTAGTTTGAAATCACCGCAAAACAATTCTGAAAGCACCCCATAATAGCTCAGGAATCGTTCATTGGAATTGGTCACAACTTTGAAAACAATCTTGAATTATCCCAGAAGCATTCCAGAACAATCTTGAATGCGGCTCAAAACACTCCGGGAAGCATTCTAAAACTACTCTGGAAGCATTCTAGAGCAATCCTGGAGGCATTGATGAACTAACATGAAAGTGGAAAACTAGGAAAATTTAAACTAACACTTCACTTGTTTACTTTTTAAAATAAAAATTAAAAACTGAAACACCTCTAAACTATCACAAGTAAACGCGAGCAAGTTCATTAAATTCCACTAGAAAATGCTTTTTTTTTTTGATAGATAGGTCTGCGACTTACAAACTTCTTCAGTGTCGAGTGAATCTAGAAGCATTTCAGAACAATTGTGGAAATAGCCCAGAACGACTCTGGAAGCTTAACAGAACCATTCAGGAAACATTTTAGAACATTTCTGGAAGCAATCTAGAACAAATCTCTGGAGGCAGTCCAGCACTATTTTGAAAGAATTCCAGAACAGTCCTGGAAGCGTTTCTTAATATTTCCAGGAGAACTCCAGGACTGGAAGCATCCTATAGAAATTCTGAAAGCATTCCAGAACAATTCTGGAAACATCCTTGATCTATTCTGGAGGTTTTCCCGAACAATTTTGGTAGCATCCTGGCACAATTCTGGAAGCGGGTATTTTGTGGGTATCCCAGAATAATTTAGAAAGTCTTTCAGAACTATTCTGGAGGCATTCCATAACAATTCCTTAAGAATTTCCGAACAATTCCAGATGAATTCCAGAACAATTCTGGAAGCAGTCCAGAAAAGTTCAGGAGGCACCCAAGAACAATTCTCGAGTAATTTATGAGTAGCGCCTAAATTCATGACTTACTAGAGAATTCTTTAAAAATCCTTGAACTATTCAGTAGGCATTTCATAACAACTTTGGATGCACGCGAGAATACTTCTGGAAATTCTAGGACAATTCAGGAAACATTTCAGAACGCCCCTGGAAGCATTCTAGAACTACTCTGCAAGCATCACAGAGCTACTCTGGAAGCGTTCCAGAACTATTCTAGACACGTCCCAGAAACATTCTGGAGCATGTAAAATCTATTCTAGAAACAACCCAGAGCCATTCGGGAAGCACTCCGGAACTATTTTTGAAGTATCTCAGAACATTCAGAACATCTCAGAACTAATCTGGAGGTATTTCGGAACTTTTTTTCGAAGCAGCATCCAGAACAGGTTTTGAAGCATTCTGGAAGAATCTCAGAACAACTCTTTTTGTTCTTTTAATTGTAGAATAGTCGATAAACTTTTGGGGTTTCCAACCATCGCAATTATTTCCCATAATTCGAAAACCGTGGAGATGCTCTAATTCTCTGGACATAAATTAGTGGTCAGTTTCCTTTCTTATCAATCCCTCGACCACTGTTTTGTGGAACATCTAAATCGTTCTTGTGACTGAAAGCTGCAAACGGATAAAGATCAATCAAAGGGATATCCAATTAAGTTTGATAGGAAATTCAAAAAAAAAAAAAAAATCACGGTTCTTCTTCACATTTGCACACATCCCGACATGAGCTGGAAACGTAATTCAAACGCAATGCGTTATCTAAGCTGCTGTTTCCCAAAACGCGGTCAATGTTTGAGCGCCAATTAGAAGCAATAAATTCAACAAGCGCCCAAAAAGGATTGCCATGTTGCAACATTGCGTATCGACCAAATTAATTTTTCCCCCACTATTTCAAGAACATGGGGAGAAAATAATTGCACAGTTATTAGTTTAGTTTAGTTTAGCTTAGTCACCTTTCGAATTAATATGGAAATATCCAAAAACTAACCTGGTAGCATCCCGGTACTATTCTGGTGGTAATTTCGGGACAATTGTGAAAGCATTCCAGAACACTTCTTCCTTAAAACAAATAGGAGGGCAGTCCAGCACTATTTTCCAACCATTTTTGAACAATCCTGGAAATGTTTCTGTATATTTCCAGAAACACTCCAGAACGGGAAGAATCCCAGAAAAATTCTGAAAGCATTCCACAACAATTCTGGAAGCGTTTCTGTACAAACATCCCAGAATTGTGTTGAAAGCGCTCTTGAACTACTCTGGAAACATTCCAACACTATTCTGGAAGCATTCCAGCCCTATCTTGGAAGCATTTCAGAACAATATTGAAAGCATCGGAAAACAGTTCTGGAGTCATTTCAGGAACAACTTTGGTAGCATCCTGGAACAATTCTGGAAGCGGGTATTTTGTGGGTATCTTAGAATAATTTGGAAATCAGAACTATTCTGCAGGCATTTCAGAACAATTCCTGAGCTATTCCAGAACAATAGTGGAAGCATCCCAGAACAATTTTAGAAACATCGTTGAACTATCCTGGAGGCAATCCATAATAATTTTGGAAGCACACGAGAACTGGAAGCATTCTAGGACAATTCTGGAAACAATCCAGAACGATTCTGGAAGCATTCTAGAACTACTGTAGAAGCTTCACAGAACCATTCTGAAACATTTTAGAACCTTTCTGGAAGCATCCTTGAACAAAGCTGAGGGCACCCTCTAGAACAATTCCTAGCCCTATTTTGCAACCATTCTAGAACAATGCTCGATGCGTTTCTTAATATTTCTATAAAAACTCCAGAACTGGAAGCATCCCATAGAAATTCCCAAACAACTCAGGGGACATTTGAGAATTATTCAGGAAGCATTCTTGAACTACTCTGGAAGCAATCCAGTGCTATTCTGGAAGCATTTCGTAACAATATTGGAAGCATCAGAGTACAATTCTGGAAGTATCCTTGAACTTCTCTGGAAGCATTCCTGCAACAATTCTGGAAGCGAGTATTTTTTCTGGGTAGTCAAGAGCGTTGCATACATGTCGGAAATGAACCCTTCCACGTAAACTGCCCCTCGTGTAACACGCGCCACTCAGTAGAACATTTTGTTGTGCCCAGTACGAGAAGCCACGTCAGCTTTTCTGAATATAAGGACGCCATAAGGAACGCCCTTAGCGAGGACCTCACGAGGGAAGCCGTGGTGGTCTGGTTCCTTAAAAAATTCCACCTCTAAAACGCCATTAAAATACCGGAACTATGAACCCGCCAAACGGGAACTATTCTGGAGAAATTTCAGAACAATTTCGGAAGCATGCGAAAACATTTCTGGAAGCAGGAAGCTAGGACAGTTCTAGAACGACTGTGGAAGTATTTTAGTACTACTTTGGAAGCATCATATAATTCCTGAATTATTAACAGTTCTGGAAGCATTCAAAACCTATTTTAGAAGCACCCCGGAACTATATTTGGAGTATCTCCGAACATTCTAGAAGAACTCTGAAAACTTCTCAGAACTACTTCGGAGACAATTTGGAACTTCTATGGAAGCAGCATCCAGAACATTTCTGGAAGCATCCAAGAACGACGCACTTGGTTCTTTTAATTTTAAAATAGTTCCGTTCCAGCAGAGGTGGTGATCTTTTTGGGTGTCCAACTATTGAAATATTTTCCCATATTATGATCACCGTTATTACGCGCGATCAGTAGTCATATATTAGATACCAATTACTTGTGATTCAGATTCTTGGATGGTCCTCCTTCAGATCAAAATTGCTGGATGGTCAAATTCAAAATCATGAATCCAAACACAATCCTCCATCAGATCCACATTTCTGGATGGTCATTTCTTGATCTAATTTCCTGGAGATTCAAATTCCAGGATGGTCCTCCGTCAGATATAATTTGTTAGATTTACTCCATCGCATGCAAATTCCTGTGTAGTTCTTTTTCAGATCAAGATTCCAGGATGCTTCACCAGAAGATCTATATATCTGAATCGTCCTTCGTCCATCTTAATTTATGGAGTCTTTCTGGACGATGTTTCGTCACAGCTAAATTTCTGGATGATTCTCCAGAAAATGAAAATTCCAGGATGCTTCTCCTGAAGATCCTACATCAGATCCCAATTACAGGTGATTCAGATTCTTGGATGGTCCTTCTTCAGAGCAAGGTGTTGGAATGTCCCTCGGAAGATTCAGTTCTTTGGATGATCCTCCTTTAGATCAACATTGCTGGATGGTCCTTCGAATTCAAATTTATGTCGCCAGACACAAACCTTTCAGGATGGCAAATTTCTTGATCTAATTTGATGGAAATTTAGGTTCCAGATAATTTAATTCCAGATACAATTTCCTAGATAGCACTACATCACATGCAAATTCCTAGGTCGTTCTTTTTCAGTTCAAAATTCATGGATGGTCCTCCACAAGCTCAAAATTGCAGGATGCTTATATTTACCTGAAGTTATTCCTGGATGGTTCTTTGTGAAATCCAAATTTCTGAATGGTCCTAAGTCGATCAACATTTCGAGATGGTACTCCATCAGTTCAATTGTATTCAGGTTCTTGGACGGTCCAGCGTCAGATCGAAATTCCATAAGAAGATCTAGGAGCTTGCTTTTTCCAGAAGATAAAAGTTCATGAATGATTCTCCTTAAGATCCAAATGGTCCTTCTCCTGAAGATCTATACTTCTGGATGATTCTTCATCAAATTCAAATATCTGAATGGTCCTCCTTCCATCCAAATTCATGAAGACTTTTTAGACTTTTGTCAAAGCTGAATTCCTGTATGGTCCTGCAAAAGTTCAATTTTCCTGAATGCTTCTCCTGAAGATCCATATTTCTGAACGGTCGTTCATCATGGTGAATCAGATTCATGGATGTTCCTGGTGTTTCAGAAGATTGAGATTTTTGTTTCGTCCTCCTTCAGATTAAAATTCCTGGATGGTGCTTCAGATGAACAAAATTTCTGGATGGCCCTTGAAATTCAACTTCACATATCAAAACACAATCCTCTGTCAGATCAAAATTCCTGGATGACCATTTCTTGATCTAATTTGATGGAGATTAAGATTCCTGGATGGTCCTTCGTCAGATATAATTTCCTAGGCTGAATGTCTCGCTAATAAAAAAAGCCTAACCTAACCTAACCTCTTAGTTTTCCAAATTCAAATTTCATGGCTTCCGATTTTTTTTTTAACGGTCTCATGGAAGTCTGGAAATAATCCCATGCAACCTAGAATACGCAACTTTAACTCTAGCTTGCATGGGAACAATATTTCATAAGACTTAACACAAATTTATCGGAAGAAGTTTCTGATTTTCATGTCCTGCACTGTCCATAAAAGCAGGACAGTCCCATTAACACAGGAAATCAAACAAAGTTGGGTCTGTTATACTTTCCTGGGCGGAGTTCAGGAATCAACAACTGACAGTTTCTTCAGAGTTTTTGGAATAGAATTTTCGACTTGAGTCAACAGCTTTTTCGGACTTCTCACGTAAGTTATAGTCAATTTCTCATGGAAGTTGTTGTCCAATTTTCACCCAAGAAGCTTATTCTAGCATCTTCTGTGGGTTAGTTCCATTCCTTCCGGTTTTGTCTGTTTGCCGTAGAGGATCCATTTGATTTCAAAAAGTTGGCAATCAACTTTTAAAGTTTCACTTTTGAAGTGTTCAACTCTCGATTAAATTTATTTTCATTCAAGTACTTTCATGCGTCGTGGAGTCTGAACTCACGGTTCAAATGATTTAATCAATTTATTGGAATCTAGAAAACTTATTTTGTGTGTACCGTTTCCTACGAATATACTTTTCAGCCTTGTTACAGTCGTATATCAAATTTACTCTAAACTGGCCAATCCGAAGCCAAGTGACCGGATGGTCCAATAACTATGGCAAACGTATTCTGGAACGATTTCAAGAATTTTGACACCCATATTGTTAGGGTTCTATTCATATAATTTTCTGGCCATCCGTGGCCTCATGGGAACCTGCTCCGAGGTGACTGTTCCTGAATCAAGTCACCGGATTGTCATATGGCAATCACACACATTCCTGTGTATTCATTCCACAGTTTTTGTGTCATTATTGTTGGTTATCTATTGAAACATTTATAAGTATAACATTTACGGAGCATGGTTCCGGATATCCGGTTTTTTTTCGGAGACGGCTGATGTCCATCGGTCATAATAAACAAGTAACAGAAAGCGGTTGAGTTTCTGAATCCAAAACTGCCAAAATATTCCAAACCAGCTGGATATTTCCATAGTAAAGGCCATATTAGTTCCGTGGGTTGGCCTTTTACGTAATAAAAAAAAACTGAAGCCCCTCCTCGCGTCGCCCCTAGCTTTGCCATCATTATTTCACTCCAGGATGGTAAGTTGTTAACGAGATATGAGATGTCACAAAGTTTCAAGATCCTATTATGAAAACTTAATGAAATATCATGTTTTGAAATCGAAAAAGGCAACTTTGTTCCCTGTTGGACACATAACGGTTAACATCTTAGTTGGAAATGTGCATCGTAGCCGTAAATGAACCCGACGTTGGTCCCAGATTAACAACCTCCTCGAGGCCCCTAGTTGTGATATGAAAATAATGGACTGTTGATTTGGATACACTATTCTGATGTCTGTGAAAGGGATGTTCGCCGAATACATCTGAGCTTATATCATCTTACAAGTTCAAAAGCTTATTTAAATTGGAAGAGAATTGTGGATTGAATTCTATCGCGAAGGATGTGATCAAATTAATGAGGAGTTACTTGAGAAAATCCAAATGATTTTTCAAGAAAGAAATAAAATGTATTTCCAAGAGCCCGTACTGCGTACTGCAACCGATATGAGTAAACATATCGCCGGCACGTCATTAAATTATCATCCATCAACCACCCACATGGTACCGGCTCGGAGGAAAACTCGCGGACCATCCGACCCCCTCGCCGATTGGCAATGTAAACAGTGTTTCCATTTGCCAAAAAAAAACATAAAACTCTTCCGTGAATATAAACAAACATTTAGAGCTCCTGCGCGCGAAGTTCGCGTGGGATCGCGGAAGGGATGATATTTTTACGATCCCGCAATTTAATTCACCCATTTCTGATCGAGTTGATCTACAAACTACACTTGACTGACTGACAGGTTGAATCGTTCGTTTTAGTTGCGCTTCGCACCATCACCAGCTGTCATTAAACAACAACAACAACAACAACCAAAGCAACCTTCAACTTTGATTTGCATCTATCTATCTGCTACACGTTCTCGATTGGACGATTGGACGCAGGCTGCGGCGCAGTAAACGCAAGCTTATTGGCATGAAACGCGATCGCTAAAGTAGACTGCACTGGGCCGGCTGAAATGGACCGTACTGTTTCCCCGACTAGGATGATGGGTGATAGCAATAACAATAAACATGGCATTTATTATATTTTGGCTTTACGATGCCGTGGATCGGTTCGCCGAGTGTGACAAATGCGGAAGACGAAAGGCTCAATTAAGCGGCGTCGTGATCGTCTGGCGTTGATCGCAGCAATCCTGATTCTGTGTCATTTGACGTTTGACACGGTCAAGTGAATTTCTGTAAACTTCAGCGCTTTTTTTTCCAATTTAATTCCGAGAAGGGACTAATCAAAACAAACCGCCCTTTGCTGCGCTGGGAAGGTATATTACAACCCGCAATTAGTGCGTTACAGCGCGTGAAAATGTAAACGATAAACGAAAATTGCACGTCTGGGAAAACGATTGTTTTAACCGCGCCGAGTCGGTCGGATAAACTCTGAAACGAACAGCGAAAAAACTGAAAAAAGAAACGCAGCAACAAAGCCATTATCATCGGTAACGCACGCGGGATTTTCGAACGCAAACCAGCGCGGGGAAAAGGAGCCTTGCAATTTTCGGCTCGCTTTTCATTTTCACTATTATTCATTCACGGAGAGAGACCGGACGGACGGACGGGCGGGCGGTAAGCGCGAAAATTTCGCTTTCAATGAACTTTTACCGCTTAGAGCGAATAATTGGGATTTTCTCTGTGTTTTGGCTGGCACCGTTGTGCCGTAATAGGTTAATTGAAGCTGTTTTTTTTTTCTCGTGTAGTTATTTTTGGAAAACTTAGTGGCAGTGAACTGTTTGTTGATGTTAGGGCTTGGGATGACGAACGAAACTCTATTTCGTAATTGAAAACGCATAACAAAGAGTGCCATGATTTTTTTTTTTTGTCTTTTGTAGGTTGTTTGTTGTGACGTCAAGGCGGTAGCCATGGAATGAGGTTATGTCTGACCTATTTCTTTTTTTTTCATAATAAAACAGCCAACGGGTGGGGGCCGGTCACACAGTTGAAACAGCGCCAACCAGTTCCATCTAATTACGGCCGGACCCGGACGTATTGATGACCAATAGCTCTGCTTGTCTGGTTTCAGCTTGGTTAGCACCCACAAATATGTATGTTCAAAACATCAAAAGTCATGACTCGACGGAATTGCAAACGAACCAACCGATTGACCCGGATGGCTGCCGTCGCCGTCGCCACCGCCACCCGACTACGAAGCAGCACTTTATTAACGACGTTCCGTGCAAGGGAAGCAACTTCTGAAACGGTTGAACGCAGCTTCATATATACAGACATAACCTCTACGATTCTACAAACTCGGCCTGATGAAAAAAATAATATATGGAGTGGAGAAGAAACAGATCAATCATCCCTCCGTGTGTCGTTTTTGCGTATGAGCAGCTCTCTGATTACACCTATGATGTTCGCATAGGAGGCGGCGATCTTGTGGCAGGCAGATGCCGTCTAATTGTGGCCGATTCCGTCGCGAAGATGTCGCCGTCGTCGTCGTCGGGTGTTACGGAAGATTTGACCTGTCTGGAATGTGGTCTTCTTCTGAATAGCGTTCAGAATTCCAGCGCTAGTTTGTTAAAGGAGAGGGGGGGGGGGGGTCAAGTGTAGTTTGTAGGTCTTGTTTATATCTTCTTAGAGAGTTTTCCTTTCGTAATATTCGACTGATAAATTTTGCTGTTAGGAGAGTCGTATCTCTTACATTATATTCAGTCAAGATTTCTTCAAGAATTGCTACTTTTACCCATTACGCAGAATACGGAAGTCAGGAAATTAGAATGTGAACAGAAGATTTTGAGCAAATACACGGTCGTCTTTCGGTGTACCTCAGCTTCTACTAGGGCATCAGCTGCCAACCAGACAACCAGAAGTCGTATTAAAGTGTTCAGATAGTATCGTATATTACTATATTTTAAGCCAAAATCGTATATCATTGCGGCCTTCATCATATTATGTTTAAGTTAAATCGTTAAGAGTGCAAATTTTCGACTTATACATGGCCTCTATTTTTGCACGTATTTTTGCATTCTATACGATTTGTTTACTTACATATATGTGTGTATAACACGAAAACAACTTTCAATATACATGCATTTTGGTTGCCTGGGTGGCCTTCCAGAAACTCAGAAGCAACTGTGAATATGATACTCGGCACAGAGTTTTATTGCGTCTACAAGAAAATCTTTCAAAGACCTTCATACATCAGTAGAACACACACAACTCGGATTCTTCGCCTCAAAAGCCCTTCGAATAATCCGAAGGTAAATTAGAGTTTGAAAGCTGAAAATGAACGACTCGGTGGTCAACCGGATAAAGATGAATCACCTCACAAGTCCCAATTATAGTTTGGTTTTTTAATGATTTTAAATCTTCCTACAAGCCTTCATCAAAGACTTCAGATCCGGCATAAAACCTTAACAGTTACTTGGGGGGATTAACACTGATAAAACCGTAACTAGAGCTCTGCATTTGTTTTTTTTTTTTTCTTTTCCGAAAAGCATTCCAAAATCACAATCGCCTTTTCTTCTTGTACCCGTCGGTTCGTTTTTGATAACCATTTTCACAGGGCTGTCGTCCGACATACTTACGACATGCCCAGCCCATCGTAGTCGACCGATTTTTGCGATGCGTACGATCGGAGGTTCTCCCAGCAACTGGTGCAATTCGTGGTTCATTCGCCTCCTCCACGTTCCGTCTTCCATCTGCACTCCACCGTAGATCGTACGCAGCACCTTCCGTTCAAGGACTCCAAGGGCGCGTTGGTTCTCCACTAGCAATGTCCATGTTTCGTGGCCGTAGAGAACTACCGGTCTAATTAATGTCTTGTAGAAGTTCGGCGAACTTTGTTCGATCTGAGCGTCCTTCGGAGTGATTCTGAATGTGCTGTCAGTCAAATGACTATGTTCAGTGAAAATTAGAAACCTTCTGTCATTCGACGATAGATCGTTCTCCTTCGAGAAATGCTAAATGTCAATTTGAGGCCAAGCCTTGTCCCGACATGGACCAATTAAAGTCGAAATTGTCCTTCAATTGGCCTGACATTGATTTGACATCGGGCGAGTTTAGAATAATACACAAAAAGCCATAATCATGACTGATTTATTTTTATAAAAACAACAAGTTGTAAATGTTAACTTCATAACCATCGTGTGTCCTTGAACATTCGGGAAGTGCTGTAGCTTCCATCAAGAGCTGTTTTGTGGATTTTAACTGGAGTTGACTTTATGTTTAAATAACGACTATCAGTGGCGTCTTTTTCAAATGTGCACTTGATGCACTGCACGAGCCATACTGTCATAGGCAGACAAATTTATCCAAATCGAGTATGTGTTTATAAAGATTGTCAAAGCTGGTCGATGTTTTAGGGTCCATTCCATAGATAATAGATTTGTACCAGCGTTCCATATAAAAACCACAACATATGGCAACGTTGCGAATGAGCCGAAATATCAAAATTTATTTCTTAAGCCGAGAAAATGCTTACGCGATGACAAATCACTACGAAGACACTTAACAACTCACTATGGGCTCACTATGAATCGGCCAGATATCCTCCATTATATTTTGTTAGAAACCTCATCAGCACTCTTACTGTTGACATAAATCGGTCCAAATCGAATCTCAAGCGTCAGTGAAAAATTCCTTGTCTTCCCAATGAAAAACCACTATCACGCTTTGTGAGTGGCCCCAACAGCATCCTTACTGTTGGTTTAAATCGGTACTAAAAAACATTCCAGAACAATTCTGGAAGCATCCTAGAACAATTTCCGAAGTATTGCAGAACAATTCTGAAACGATTCTAGAAACATCCGTGAACTATTCTGGAGACATTCCAGAACAGTTTCGGAAGCATGCGAAAACATTTCATTCTAGGACAATTCTGGAAACATGCCAGTACGAGTGTGGAAGTATTTTAGTACTACTCTGAAAGCATAATATAATTCCAGAATTATTCTGGAAACATTCTAGAACAATCCTGGAAGCATTCAAACCCTATTTTAGAAGCACCCCGGAACTATTTTTGGAGTATCTCAGAATATACTAGAACAAATCTGTAATTTTTTCTCGGAACTACTTTGCGAACAATTTGGAACTTTTATGGAAGCAGCATCCAGAACAGTTCTGGAAGCATCCTAGAACGACTCTGTTTGTTCTTTTAATTTTAAAATAGTTCCATTCCAGCAGAGGTGATTATCTTTTTGGTGTCCAACTAACGAAACATTTTCCCAATATTATGATCACCGCGAACAGCAGTCACTGGTGATTCAGATTCTTGGATGGTCCTCCTTCAGGTCAAAATTCCTGGATGAAGCTTCAGATGAACAAAAATTACAATACAATACCATTAGATCCATATTTCTGGATGGTCAAATTTTGATGTAATGTGATGGAGATTCAGATTCCTGGATGGTCCTCCGTCAGATGCAATTTCATTAATGTTACTCTATCTAATGCCAATTTCTGGTTAGTTCTCTTCCAGATAAATGTTCCTGGATGGTCCCCCAGGAGTTCAAAATTCCCGGATGCTTCATATGAAGATCTATATTTCTGAATAATTCTTTGTGAACCTAAATTTCTGAATGTTCCTCAGTCAATCCAAATTTATGGATGGTCCTCCATCAATTCAAATTTATGGAGATTCAGATTTTTGGACGGTCCACCGTAAGATCAAGGTTCCTTTATAGTTCTTGGATGATTCTCCTGAAGATCTATACATCTGGATGGTTCTTCGTCAAATCCAAATTTCTGGATGGTCGTCCATTAATCCAAATTCACGGAGACGTCCTGGACGGTCTTTCGTCTGAGCTAAATTACTGGATGGTCCTCCAGAAGATGAAAATTCCTTGATTCCTCTCCTGAAGATCCATACTTCTGGTCGGTCATAAATCAGTTCCCAATTACTGGTGATTCAGATTGTTGGATGGGGTCCCCCTTCAAATTGAAGTGCTGGATGGTCCTTCAGAAGATTGACATTTTTGGTTGGTCCTCCTTCAGATCAACATTTCTGAATGCTTCAGTTTTTTTAAAGCACTTTTGCGAGCGTATTAGAAGAACGGTTTTAATTGAGAAACTAGGCTAGTTCCAATATTCGGGATGGTCCACCGTCAGTTCAAATATATGGAGATTCAGGTTCTTGGACGGTCCACTGACAGATCGAAATTCTATTAGAAGACCTAGAAGCTTGATTTCTCCAGAAGATCAAAATTGTTGACTGATTCTCCTGAAGATCCAAATAGTCCTTCTTCTGCAGATCTATACTTCTCGATGATTCTTCGTCAAATTAAAATTTCTGAATGGTCCTCCGTCCATCTAAACTCATGGAGACTTTTTGGATGGTCTTTCGTCAGAGTCAGAGATTCTTGGATTCTCCTCCGGAAGTTCAAGATTCCTAGACGCTTCTTCTGAAGATCCGAATTTCTGTCAGATTCAAATTGCAAGATGACCCCTTACCTTACCTTACCAATCAGACTAAGGCCTACCTCGCCAGCCTCGCTGTCTGCGGAGGGTCCGCAGGTCGCCTTCTACTTGATCGATCCACCGTGCTCGTTGCGCGCCTCTTCTTCTTGTACCTGTCGGTTCGTTTTCGAGAACCATTTTCACAGGACTGTCGTCCGACATTCTTACGACATGCCCAGCCCATCGTAGTCGACCGATTTTTGCGATGTGTACGATGGGAGGTTCTCCCAGCAACTGGTGCAATTCGTGGTTCATTCGCCTCCTCCACGTTCCGTCTTGCATCTGCACTCCACCGTAGATCGTACGCAGCACCTTCCGTTCAAAGACTCCCAGGGCGCGTTGGTCCTCCACTAGCAATGTCCAAGATGACCCCTCGTCGAGCTAAATTGCTGCAGTGTTTGGATGGATTCCTGGGTGATTTTCCATTTTTTCCATCTTCTTTCTTCTCTTAGCATTTCAAGCTTATTACATTCACAATTTGCGTATTGCTTGCTCTCAACTTAGTGTTCTAAATGCACTTCCACAGTTATTAATTGAGAGCTTTCGATGCCAGGTACCATTTTTGCATTAGTATGATTGTGTGGCAAGTACAATCATACCCTATGCCCAGGGAGTCGAGAAATTTTCCTTAACGAAAAATTCCTAGACCAGACCGGGAACCGAACCCAGGCACCCCCAGCATGGTATTGCTTTGTAGCTACGCCTTTACCGACTGAGCTAAGGGAGGACCCTGGTCCTCCAGGAGACTCAAATTCCTGGATGCTTCTCCTAAAGGTCTATATTTCTGGATGGTTTTTCGTCCACTTCAAATTTCTGAGCTGAATCTGCCGAGACTAAAAAGTTCAATAATATAGATATCTATAGGTATCTGAAATTCCTGGATGGTCCTTCAAATTCAAATTCACGAATCGAAACATAATCCTCCATATGATCCAAATGTATGGATGGTCATTTTTTAATCTAATTTAATGGATAATCAAATTCCTGGATGGTCCTTCGTCAAATATAATTTCCTAGATAGTTCTTCCAGCGGCTGGATAGTCAAGAAGAAAATGGATATAGTTTTTGGCTCAGGAAGTACTAGCACATCGGTCCCAAGCTTAATGATTCGCCCCTAATAACGTAACTCACATGAACACACCCTCAAATATCTGCCAAAATAACGCAGCGAATCAACACAAAAACAAAGTTCGGACTAAGGGGTTTTGAAATCGCTAGTTTAATATTGATTGTTGGCACTTCCTCATATGCAAATTTCTAGGTAGTTCTCTTTCAAATCCAAATTTCTGGATGGTCATCCAGATGCTCAACATTCCTGGATGCTTCGCTTGAAGATCTATATTTCTGGATGGTTCTTCGTTAAATCCAAATTTCTGAATGGCCCGTTCGTCGATCCAAATGTCGCAATGGTCCTTCGTCAGATCAAAATTCATGGATGGTCCTCGACAAGATGAGAGTTCTTGGATGCTTCTCCTGAAGATCCATATTTCAGGGTCTTTGTCAACTCCAAAGTTCTGAGCTAAACCAGCCGAGGCTGAAAATATAAGAAAATATAGGTATCTAAAATTCCTGCCAATTCGAGTTCATTAATCATCCATCAGATCCACATTACTGGATGGTCATTTCTCAATCTTATTTTATGGAGATTCATATCCCTGGTCCTCCGTCAAACATAATTTTCTAGCTAGTGCGCCATCACATGCAAATTTCTAGGTATTTCAGATCAAAATTCCTGGATGCTTCACCTGAAAATCATTATTTCTGAATGGTTGGTCTTTAAATCGATATTTCTGGATGGTCCTCAGTCGATCCAATTTTCTGGATGGTTCTCCGTCAATTCAAATTGATGGAGATTCAGGTTCTTGGATGGTGCACCGTAAAATCAAAATTCCTTCATGGTTGTCCAGAAGATCAACAATCTTGGATGATTCTCCTGTAGATTCAAATGGTTCTTCTCATGGATGGTCGTCCGTCGATCCAATTTCTAGATGGTCCTCCATCTATCTACATTTATGGAGACTTTTTGGGCACTCTTTCGTCAGAGGTAAATTTCTGGATGGTTCTCCAGAAGATCAACATTCCTGGATAATTCTCCTGAATATCCAAATTTTCGAAAGGTCCTTCGGCAGATTCAAATTGCTAGAAAGTCCTCGTCGATCTACATTACTGGAGTTTCTTGAATTGTCCTCCGTCAGATATAATTTCCAGGGTGATCCTCCAACAAATCCAAATTTCGGAACCAACCGATCCTGAAAAGCTCAACAATCTTTCTAACTTCTAACTAACTTCAACGCTCTTTTCAACGAGTTTTCGATTGCTCTTAATTTAGTATTCTAGGATCCACAGCTATTAATTGAGTGCTTTCTATAACAGCAGTGCATACATTAATTTTCCAGCGGCAAGCACAATGGTACTCTATGTCCAGAAAAGTCCGAAAAATTTGCAACTCGAAAGAATTCTCTTAGTAATCCGCGCTCTTACCGCCTGAGCAATCTGAGGCTACAAATAATATAGATAGCAATCTGTCTATCCATGCAGGGTAAGTTATATAGATATCTATTAATCTATCTGATCGTTGATCCAATTTCTAAACGGTCCATCCAAATTGATGCAAACTTAGATTTGCGTTAGAGCTAAATTTCAAAATTCCTGCCTGCTTTTCCCGAAGATTCATATTTCTGGACAGTCCTCCGCGTGTTTCAAATTCCTGGAAGGTCCTAAGATCCTAAGTCCTGGTCAGATCCTAATTCATCAATAATAATGCAGATCATCATAGTTCTTGGATGCTTCCCCATGACGATCAAAGTTTCAGAATGGTCCTCAGTCAGATCCAAATTTCTGGTTAGTACTCTGTCGATCCAAATCATGTTATTTCATAAGACAAAGTTTTGGAATTCCTACCAATTTAATAGGCGATATTCTGAAAATTAACACCTTACTTTACTCAGCCAGGAGCACTGCCATACTGTTAAGCCAAATTTTTCTTTTAAAAAAACCACTTTCTGCTGTTTTTGTTGCCTAAAGACTGTATTCGATAAAATTTGGACACACGCAATTGTTCGTAACATTTTAGCGTGTGGGTAAAAATTATTGAAATTTTAACTGAATGTATTTCATTGTGTTGTGTCAATTGTGTAATGAGTTTCTGTCCATCAATCCAAATTTATGCAGATTCAGGTTTTTGGACGGTCCACCGTAAGATCAAAATTCCTTTATTGTTCTCCAGAAGATCAAAATTCTTGGATGAATCTCCTGTAGATCGTAATGGTCCTTCTCCTGCAGATCCATATATCTGGATGGTCCTCTGACGATCCAATTCTGGATGATCCTCCGTCCATCTAAATTCATGAAGACTTTCTGGACGATCTTTCGTCAGAGTTAAATTTCAGGATGGTCCTTTCTAGATGATCCATCTAAGTTCATAGAGATTTTCTGGACGATCTTTCGTCAGAGTTAAATTTCAGGATGGTCCTTTAGAAGATGAAAATTCCTGGACGCTTCTCCTGAAGATCCATGTTTCTGGACGGTCCTCGTCAGATTCCAATTACTGGTAATTCAGATTCCTGGATGGTCCTCCTTCAGATCATAGTGCTGGATGGTCTTTCAGAAAATTCAGATTTTCGGATGGTCCTTCGTTAGTGCTAAATTTCTGTATGGTCTTAAAGAAGGTTAAAATTCCTTGTGCTTTTCGTGAAGATCCATTTTTCTGGACGGTCAAGATGGCTCTGGACGGTTCACCTTCCGATAGAATTTCCTGGGTGGCATTCACTTCAAATTCCTGAATGGTCCTCAGACAGATCAAAATTCCTTGATGGTCCTCCAGAAGATTCAAATTCCTGTATGCTTCTCCTGAAAGTTTATATTTCTGGATGGTTCTTCGCAACTCCAAATTCCTGAGATGAAGCATCTGAGGCTGACAAGCTCAATAATATAGATATCTACAGGTATCTAAAATTTTTGGACGGTTCCTCAAACTCAAATTCATGAATCGAAACACAATTATTCATCAGATCCAAATTTATGGATGATGAATTCATTGGAGATTCAGATTTCTTGATAGCCCTCCGTCGGATAAAATTGTCTACTTAGTGCTCCATCACTTGCAAACTGCTGGATGATCCTCCATAAGTTCAAAATGTCTGGATGGTCCTCCGATAATCCATTTTTTTGGAGATTCAGGTTCAGGTGGACGGTCCATCTTTAGATAAACATTCTTTAATGGTTCTCCACCAGATCAAAATTCTTGGATGCTTCTCCGGAAGTTCCAAATGGTCCTTTTCCTGAAGATCTATTTGTCTGGAGGGTCTTCATCAAATCCAAATTTCTGAGTGGCCCTTCGTCGATCAAATTTCTGGATGGTCCTCCGTCTTTCCAAATTCATGGAGGTTTTGTTGGTCGGTTTTGCGTTAGAGCTAAAATACTGGATGGTTCTTCAAAATATCAAAAATCCTGGAGGCTTCTCCAGAAGATCCATATACCTGGACGGTTCTTTTCAAATTTTTAGATGGTCCGCCGTTGATCTAAATTACTGTTTTTTATTCTCCATCACATATATTTTCCCGGGTGATTAAGTTTAAATTCCTGAATTATCCTCCGTCAGATCAATATTCCTGGATGGGCCTCCAGAGGCCTCAAATTCCTGAATACTGAATTCCTGAAGAATCATACTTCTGGATGATTCTTCGTCAACTCCAAATTTTCTAGCTGAACCAGCCGAGGCTGAAAAGCTCGATTATATAGATATCTATACTGCCGAGAAACGCATATCAGTCCCATCTTTGCTTGATTTCCTATTCATATGGGACTGATATGCGTTTCACAGCTGTATAGGTATCTGATATTCGTGGATGGTTCTTCGAATTCAAGTCATGAATCCAAACACAATCCTCCATAAGATTTAGATTTCTGGATGGTCATTTCTTAATCTAATTTGATAGATATGCACATTTCCTAGATGGTCCTCCGTCAGATATAATTTTCTAGAAAGTACTCCATCTCATGCAAATGGGTAGATGGTCTTTCAGAATTTCAAAATTCCTGGATGACCTATATTTCTGAACGGTCCTCCGTTGATCCGAATTTCTGGATGGTCTTCCGTTGATCCAAAGTTATACAGATTCAAGATCTTGGACAGTCCAAAGTCCGATGACATTTTCTTATGATTCTCCAGAAGATCACAATTCCTGGATGCTTCTCCTGAAGAACCATATTTCTGGACGGTCTTCCGGAAGATTCCAATTGCTAGATGGTCCCCCGTCAATGTACATTATTTGAGTTTCTTGGACTGTTATTCGTCAGATAGATTTTCCCGGGTGGTCCTCCATCGACTTTAAATTCCTGAATGGTCCCCAATCAGATCAAGGTCCTCCAGAAAATTGAAATTCCTGGATGGTTCTCCTGAAAGTCTATATTTCTGGATAGTTTTTCGTCAACTTCAACTTCTGAATTCCATGAGCTGAGCCAGCCGAGGCTGAAAAGCTGAATAATATAGAAGTTGACGATCTAGTCAAGAATGATTTAACAAATATTGCTTTTCCGACATCAAACCTATCGACTATTCTAAACTAATTATGCTGCAAACTTCTAACCATGGGAATCTAATTGAACAGCACAGCAAAAGCTCCTTGTGGTTCTCCTGACCTCAGTCTGTTCTGGATGATGTCTCGTGTGGCTGGTTGTTTATTGATAGAATTATCACGATCGTTGTGGCGTTCCCACGAGCTGCATGAAGGGATTAATGTTCGCAACTGTTGTTGATGACTTTTCTAGGTTTAGTGATAAATTCCTGGTACTAACTGTTCTCGATGCAGATAAGGGTTCGGTTGGAGTATTGGTAGTGTGTAACGATACATATCTATCTAACTAGCTGACTAGTTCTTCGTCGATCCAATTTCTGGTCGGTCCAAACAAATTCGTGTAGACTTAGGCTCTTGGACAAGCTTCCGTCTGAGCAAAATTTCTGGATGGTCCTCCAGAAGATTAAAAGTTCAGGATGCTTCTCATGAAGACCCATATTTCTGGACGATCTTCGTCAGTTGCTCAACTTGCTGGGTGGTCCTCCGTCCATCTATAGTACTGGAGTATCTTCTATGGTCTTCCGTCTAAAATCGTGAATAATAATGCAGGTGATTCTAGTTCCTGAATTTCCGAAAGGTTTAAGATTGGTCCTAAGTCAAATCCAAATTTCTGGTTAGTACTTTGTCGATCCAAATGATCTTATTATATAAGACATATTATTTAAATTCATACCAATTTAATAGGCTATATTATGAAAATCTACACCTTACTTTACGCAGCCAGGATCAAAAGATACTCTTATAGATAGCGGAAATGTTGGCTTCGGCAATGTTGACTATTTTCGGCAACTGATTTTCAATCCTCTAATTTTCTATATTGTCCCATCAAAGCACTTTACTGAATATGATAACTTGGATATTTTGATTACCTTCCAAAAGTATCCAAAAGTTAGGCCATATTTTTCTTCAAACAAACCTCTTGCACACAAAAATGCTGCTGTTTTCGTTGCCTACATTAGAACAAAGTTTTTCAAGGGCAATTGAAATGGAAAAATAGCCGAATAAAAACGGGGCTGCCTACAATAGTTACACTCACTTGAGAAGTTTAGCGCTTCATAAAAACGCTTTCAAACAGTTTTAGATAATTCTGTCAACTGTAATAGATAGGGGTTCACTGAGCAAATAAATGTAAACCTTCAAAAATGTCAGATGTGTGCACGACGCTGCGAAAATACTCATAAAGGGTGGACTTTGGTTAGCTCGTCTAGAATAGGTAAATCCCCCTGTTGTTGGTCGTACGAACTGTTTGTCCAGGGTTGGTTAGTAAATATCCCATCCAGACCACACGCAATATTACGTGATGTAGAATATCTTGATATCGAATGTTATACATATTAATTCTAGTGAAAACTAGAAGTATGATTGTTGATATTGAAAGGCTACACCCTTTCTTTCGTTCATTCATTCATATGGCTGTCCCATTTTTTCTCAAGTAAAAAGTGAATCAACTTAATTTTTGAGTTGATCAGCTTTATAAGAAAATCAAGTAGCATATCCCTGTGATAAAAAGAAGGAGTAATATGATTCTACTCAGGCTCTTAGGAAAATGAAACGAGATTGTAGACGGCCAGCCATTTTAACTCAGTTTTGAGTCGTTTTTGACTTACTTTCGTCAAAAGTGGAGTCACTCAAATTGAGTAAATGTTACTGGGATTGACCTAACTGACAAACGTAAACAATGGCTTTTTCCGCGAATTTCTCGTCATTGAAAACCGCCTAATCAATCCGTCACGGCCATTTCGAAGAGGAAGACTTCACCTATCCGTTAGAATTGAAAACTTACTTAGGTATCCTTTGTGCCACGAGAAATTTACGGAAGAAGCCATTGTTTACGTTTGTCAGTTAGGCCCTAATGAAAAATCTTTGTCGATCTGTCCACATGTCTATCCTAGTTACATTTTCTCAAATTTGGGTGACTCCCTTTTGACGAAAATGAGTCAAAAACGACTCAAAACTGAGTCTAAATGGCTGGCCGTGTTCATCAAGATATAGGTTGTGATGTGAACGGGTTACAAGATTTTGTATTCACCACCGCAAAATGAATTTCAAATCGCTTCTGGATCCTCAAATGCCCCTTCTCCGCACACATCAACTTGATTAAATTTCATCTTCAATGGACTAATCCGCCCTAAAAATTCGCCCCCTTAAAGGAGCATAGTGATTCACAGAAACGGGAAAATCGACGCATCGCCTACTGCGCCCCCCCCCCCCCCCCCATAATTGCGTATGCGCGTAAAATTGGAAGTGAGTGACCGATGCAGCCGCGACCACATGGCACATGGCATGTTTTGACAGTTAAAAATGGTGCGAGAATGAGAAAGAGAGCGAAGAGGTGGAACGGGAAGAGGTTCATCACCCCCGGCCAGGCCCGTGTGGCGGGAAATAGATAGCTCCTCGTGATGGGTGGCCTGCATAACAACAATGGGGAGGCTTTCTCTACGGAGAAGATTGATCGCCGGCCCGAGAAGATTGAGATATAAATTGGGCACAGTTCGTACAGTTTTGGATGCACATTGGAATTCAAATATGCAGCTTCTTGCGCATTTTATTACTCTGACGGGAGCAGCATCCGTGGCGTGTTTCGGTGTACAACAGCAGCAGCAGCGGCAGTACTTGATAAGGGCATTTCACGCATCAGTGCCTTATCGGCATAGTGTTTGGTAAACAAGGCTGCCGTTATTTAGTTTGTGTTTATGAACTTCTTCCTTGTCGTTTGAAGAAATCCGAAGATGAGGAATTTTGTGTGAGGTCATCGAAGCAATCGCTGATAAACTGTGTGACGGCGACAATTGGCTGCATGCTTTTGGCAGACGTCTTCGCTTATGTAACTTCCGAGTTACATTCATGGATGCGATAACAGATGGCTGAACGAGTTGTAATACTTACACCGAGTGAAAGTGAGCCAGTGGGGAGTGGGACACATTTTCTATTTCCATCTCGTCATTCGCGCCCGTTTCGTTGTTTATTTTTCCAGTGTCGGAAACGATTTTCGTGTCTCTTGAATCCATCCTCCCAGTGTGGTGGTAGATAAATGTATGCGATGACGATTATTGTTTGCTGTCAAATATTGGGTTTTGGATGAAGTCATACATAAGTGAACGCGTGCTTCTGAGGTTGGTGTCATAAATGACGTCACGCTTGAGAGAAATTTCGTTCAATTTCGAAGAACTATCCTCCTCGAATTTCATGTTTTTAAATCGCCCTCGTTTCGCTGCATAGAAGCCACCCGTTCTGACTTCTTTATCCATTTTAGCGGACGAGTACGCCACCACGCGTGTACCCATGAACACTATGTGTATATGTAAAATTCTTAATTAATTCCATCCTCCCTCGAGCGACTGCTGTAAGTAAAGCGGCGTCTTTTTTCCCTTTTGTTGAATTTCATAACCACCGTCAATGGTACAATTCTAGTAGGCTGCCGCTATTTGCATATCACAGTGAGTTTGCGATGGCGAAGAAATCCACCTACCTCCTTCCCTCCTCTTGGGTGTTCCCGTCCTCGCCGGAATCCATGCTTTCTAAAAACAGACATTCCAGATATTTGAAACCGGGTGGGTTTCATCCCTGACCTCGAACCGTGCAAATGTATGCAACCCGCTAGACATTCGTGTCGTTGGTGTGTTGCACTGATCGATTGTTTCCTTTTTTTCTATTCCTATTATGTCGAGTGGCACCACAACCCATAATGTCATAGAGAGAGAGAGAAAGTGCTCTAATGTGGTTCTATGGATCTAGAATTCAGCCTATCGTTGAAAATTGCCTGTCTTTAATTTTTCTTCATATTGATACGTCAGTGAGACAATACTACTGTATATTTTTGGTTTTCAGGGTAAAAATAGTGAATTAATACTTGCTTCGAATTTTAAGCATATGCCGACTCATAGATCTATAGACCCACATTAGAACACTTATCAGTATGAACATGGAGGAAAAAGGAGCGCACAATAATTGGAATGTATTCATTAAAATTAAAACTAAACCCGCAAAATCAGCCTTGTTCCAACTACCTTGTAGATGTGTACACAAACATCACAGGAAAATCAAGCAAACCATAAGTACGTCGGTTCTCCATAGCGGCATACTTCAAATGAAAAATTAGTAATTTTTTAGGTCAAGATTTCCCTCTCTCTCTCTCTCTTTCCATGAATTTGCAAAAGGGTTAAACTCTGGTCGATAAATTTCTAATTACGTCACGAGGCTCATGCAGCATGCAATTCCCCTTGAGCCCAGGTCCTTCATCAGGCATCTCAAAGATAACTCAATTTGCATAAATTGCGGATGCATCAAACTCGTTGAAGAGATAGTTTTCGCATTTCTTCCAGGGTCAAGTCTCATTGTGTGCGGGCGAGTTATGCTGCGGGCTATATCATAGCACATTCACCATCATCAACGTAGCCTGTGATGCCAACATATGTTCACCCTTTTTATTTATGTTCAAGGCTTGCTGCGGATTTCTTACTACGAAAATACCGGTTCTGTCAGTGATGTTAAGTTTTCGGAAGGGAAGAGCTACGCATACCTTCAAACAAGTCCAACGTGTACAAAGCACAGCGGATCGGGCCTGCTGGCACGCAGATGTTTAACGACCTACTGACGACGACCGAGACCGGGGCCAAGCTGCATATTCCATGTTGTTTTACTTTGTTTCGACGTCTTCTTCTTCTTGTTGTGAACCTGTTGCTCCTTCGTGTAAAGTTCAGGTTGGAAAATTTGCGCCCTTGGCGAGGATTCGGTTTGTGTCGGTCCAAGCAGCGAGGCGCAGTCAAATGGGCGATGGGGGGGTCTTTCAATTGGATCTAATCAGCTGGTTCAATTGTCTTCAATTTAGATAATCGGCGTCGCTGCTCACATCGTTCGTTTATGGTGATGAAGGTTATGGCATTTGGTTCCGCTGCGATGAAATGAGATGAATTGCCGCCTGCATAATGTGGCTCGCTTGGAGAACCGATAAATGGCCGGATCGGGGGGAGTGGTAGTTTGGGATATGGAGCTTCATTTGTAAGCGTAATTGATGACCATGGAGGAGCGAGCGTAACGCTAGGGGGTCGTGACTCAACTGGTGGGTCACAGAATGTCCAATTCCGCCACTTAGGTGAAAGTTGATAGAATCCATGAACAGCCACTATTCTTGGCCGTGGTACACAAACTCATCTACCACCTCGAACTCATCTCTATCGCGCTCGGTTCTTCCTGGCAGCAGATACTTAGTCTTCGACGTATTCAACCTTAATCCAACCTTTTTTGCTTCACGTTTCAGCCTGGTGTGTTGCTTAATAACAGTAACGTCCTTCCGACAATGTGCACGTCGTCAGCGAAGCAAATGAATTGACTGGATTTATTCAAGCGTGCATCTGTGGACGAGACTTCTTTGTACAAAATTGAAAAAAAATTTGGAATCATCTCCGAAATTTGTTGGAAAAAGGGGAAATCACGAGAAATTCAAAGAATCTTTTGAAGGCAATTGGCAATTGGGGTGATAAATTAGCTGAAACTAAAATGGAAGGGCAACAGTCAATTTGAGGAGAGATGATTTATTTCGGCAAGCAGTAGTTAAATCATGTTTCAACCGGCAGAGAATACCACACTTATTGGCTATTTTCTTGATGACATCGTCGCCAAGATGTTTAATCCCACGTACGCGATCAAATGTCTTAAATTCCGCAAAATCATCATGAGTTTAGTTTTAATTATGTTAAATTCCAGCGGTTTGTACTGCAACAATCTAGTTAGAAAACGTTAATCTGCATTCAAACATGAAACAGCACCATAAAGGCTTTTAGCTGTAATGAATAATGCGGTATCATCAGATAAGACTAATATCACATAATCGCAAAACTCACGCATGTCATTAATGCATAGCATATATAAAATGGGCCCCAATACACTCCCTTGTGGTACGCCAAGGCTGTTCTCCGCGGAGGCTGAAATAGAATCATTCAAAGCAGTCGGTTGAGCTCTGTCAGACAAATAGCTTTCGAACCATCTAAATGCGCTTGATTGTTTCTAACAAGGGCCGAGAAGACGTTCCAAAAACGCTTTTCAGATCCAAAAAACAGCAACAATCGTATGTTTACGCTCTACGTTTTCTTTGCATTTTACTTCCACTAAACTTAACGCTGTTTCACAAGAGGTTAGATATGGGAAGACTCTTTAACGCCCATTCAGAAGGGGTTGTTTGGCAAAATATTTGCTTTGAGCGTTTCATTCTAATATTCCGCAAGAGATTTTTTAATCGTAAGATTAATTTTATAAATTTAAAAAAAAAGAGCGTTGCGCAAAATTAAAACATTTTTCAACGCTTATGACTCTTGTTCTATTGAAAACATTATTTAAAAGCACTCATATAAATCAGAACATTCAAAATAAGGGTAAAATTGGGCATTTCCCTAAGATCAAAATTGACCAAAATTAAGATAAATAATGCCATAAAATTGTTCTGCTTCCAGAATAGTAGTGAGATGCATCCGGAATACTTCTGGGAAGCTCCTAAAAATGTTCTGGAATTCTTCTATGTTTTGGGATGCATTCCCAGTACTTGTGGGATGCTTTCAGAGTACTATTTTCTGGAACACTTTCACTATTGTTAAGGAATGCTTCTAAATCTGTAATGATAATGAACCCCTTATGGCTCTGGAATGCTTCAAGAATTACTTTGGAATACTTCCAAGAAAGTTCTGGAATACTTCCAGAACTGTTCTGGGATGCATTCAAAATAGTTCCCTGATGCTCCCAGACTCCTTCTAGTATAATTCCAAAATTGTTCTGAGGTGCTTTCAAAGTAGTTCTGAACTATTTCCATGATCGTTCTGGAATGCTTCCAGAATAGTTCTAGAATGCTCTCATAATTATTCTGGAGTGTTTCCAGAATAGTTTTGGAATGCTCTTGGAGTTATTCTGAAAAACCTCAAGGATTGTTCTGAAATGCTTCCAGAATAGTTCTAAAATATTTTCAAAGTAGGTTTAGAATGCTGCGAGAATTTTTCTCGAAAGTGTCCAGCATAGTTTTGGCATGCTTCTGGAGTCGTTTTGGGAACTATTCAGGGATGCTTTCAAAGTAGTACCTTTATGCTCTTAGACTCCTTCTAGGATACTTCCAGAATTGTTCTGCGTTGTTTCCGGAACTGTTTTGATACACTTTCAAAGTAGTTCTGAAACACTTGTATGATTGTGCGGGAATGCTTCCAGGATAGTTCTGAAATGCTTACGGAATTCTTCTGAAATGCCTTCAGTTTAGTTTTGAAATGCTGTCGGAAATAGTTTGGAATGCCTTCAGGATGTTTTCCACAATAGTTCCAGAATATTTTCAGAGTAGGTTTTGTCTGCGGCGAGAATTATTCTTGAAAGTTCTTCTTGGCAAGGGGGAGGATACCTCTTAAAAGTATCCTCCCCTTACCTACCCTGCATTGGGGTAGCTGGGTAAAAGATTATGCGCCCGATCGTATACTACCGTTCAAATGCCCTCCGCTCGTTTTCAACTTGTATCTTTCAATTTCACAGCCTTCCGTTACGCTAAACGGAATTATCAATACTTTCTCTTCATTTCTCTTTGTTCTAGCAATAAATTTCTGTCCACTCCTAGAGCCTCTCATGTTGATGGGAAATTATCTACTTCTGACAAATTGCATCATAGATCGTTACTCCGCGTATTGGGAAATGTTCTGGGATGCTTTCAAAATAGTTCCTTGGTGCTCCCAGACTTTCTAGGATACTTCCAGAGTTGTTCTGAGATGTTTCCAGGTTTTTTTTTCTGAGATGCCTTCTGAGTAGTTCTAGAATGCATCCATAATAGTTCTGAAACACTTCCATTATTGTTCTGCAATGATTCCTGGATAGTTTAGTTGACCTTTGCTTAGATAGATAGATAGTTTTATTCTGCTTTCGGTATTACCCTGAAAGACATCCAGGGTTGTTCTGAAATGCTTCTAGATTAGTTCTAGAATACATTCAAATTAGGTTTAGAATTCTGCGGGAATTGTACTTTAAAGTTTCGAGAATAGTTCGAAGATGCTCCTAGAGTCGTTTTGGTAACGATTCTGGAATGCTTTCAAAATAGTTCCTTGATGCTACCAGACTCCTACTAGAATACTTGCAGAATTGTTTTGGGTTGTTTCCAGAATTGTGCTGAGATGCTTTCAAAGTAGTTCTAAAATGCTTCCTGAATATTTCTGAACCACTTCCATTGATTGTTCTGGAACGATTTCCGGATAGTTCTGGAATTCTCTCGGAATTATTCTGGAATGCTTAGAGAATAGTTTTCGAATGATCTCGGAATTATTCTGGAATGCCTCAAGAATTATTCTGGAATGCTTTCAAAATAGTTCTAAAATACTTTCAGAGTAGGTTTAGAATACTTCTAGAACTGTCCTGAAAGTGTCCAGAATAGTTCTGGGATGCTTCTAGAGTCGTTTTGGGAGGGTTTCTAAATTTTTGAGGGTACTTCCAAATTAATGCTGGAATGCTTCCAGAATAGTTCTGGGATGCATCCTGCTTCTGGAATACTTCCAGAATAAGTCTGAGCTGCTTGCAGAATAGTTTTGAGATGTTTCCAGAATTGTTCAGGAATACTTCCAGGATTATTTTGGATTTAAGATAGCCTTGGAATGCTTTTAGACTACTTCAGCAGCATTGCAAGTTTTATGGAGGTTTCAATGCATTCTACAAGTTTAAATCATATAGATCCCTTATAAAAATAAAATCGCTGTTTGGGTAGTTGTAGCATGCATTCTTCGCTGTTTGGGAATGATTCCGGCAGTGTTGAGATGCTTCCAGGAATATTCCAAAAGATTTACATAATTGTGTTGGAATGCTTCAAGAGTAGATCTAGGATGTTTCTAGAATAGCTCCAGACTGCTTCCAGAGTAGTTTCTAGTTGTTTCTCTTCTTCTTCTATTGAGCCTTTTGACAACTACGTCCAATATTTCGGAGTATTGTGTGTGACCCATATTGAATGTGATGCTATCCTATAACAAATGGGCTGTGATAGATATTGACTGCCTTGTACGCAGACCCAAGTAGGTTAAACTTGTTAAATTAAGCATAAAACACTGTAGAAATTGCTTTTTTAAAATTTCATTAGGGTTAATAACCCTTTTACCCAAATATTGGCATCCTTTAATTGAACAGTGCTCCACAGTAAAAGAGAATCTGATCAGCAATGTTGTCTTCGGATTGACAGAAACAACATCCGGTTTATTGAATCTTTCTTATTTGGTTAAGGTGAAACCTACTAGAGCAGTGAACAGTAATTAAACCCAACGATCTCTTTTGCTAGGGGGTTAGAACAAATCCAGGCTTTTCCTACACTCGGTTGTATCAATGTCTTTGATTGTCAAGATATATCCGTGGTTTTCCAATTGGACTCAGGGACTCCAAAAATAGTTGTTGACCAACTAGCATTAGCATTAGCATTGACGTTTGCACACCTCGTGGATGGAGCTACGATGAGGAATAATTCGTTGAAGACATTGCATGCCACCATGAAACGAAACCAGTTACTGATACGTTTTTTCACACAATAATCTCCACGAAGACACTCCTCGATCGCTCACCTGGCCACGTCCATGCAACCGTTGGTGATAGGAAGGATTTGGTATCAACCTTAAGAAGACACGGGGAACCCACGTAGCCTTCAGTAGATATCAAAGGAAAATGGAAATGAATAGTCGGAGAGAATAGTTGAACAGAATGCCCTGTTTGGTGTTCAGAACAAACATTTATTCAAAAAAGGTCGTTGGGAGCATCTAGTCTAAGAAGGTTAAGTGATGCTCCATTTCTCTTCAAACGGTTGGGACTTGAGCATTAACTATAGTCCTAGCTCCCTATGGCTTATGGTTATAGCGCCACTACTCGCTCTCTGAAAAAAACCCAAAAAAAGTTGTTGACCAACTAAGTTCAAAAAAGAACCTTTTCTAGAATCGTTTCTTTTCTTTTATTTTTTTGTTCAGGAATGGTTCCCGGATAGTTCGGGAATTCTCTCGGAATTATTCCGGAATGCTTCCAGAATAGTTTTGGAGTGCGTTCGAGATTGTTCTGTAATGCCCCCAGGACAGTTCTGGAATGGAATGGAATATGGCATATTTCTAAAATACGTTCAGAGTAGGTTTAGAGTGCATCGAGAATTGATCTTGAAAGTGTCCATAAAAGTTCTGGGATGCTTCTAGAATCGTTTAGGAATGGTTTCAAAATTGTTCAGGGGTGTTTCCAAAGTAATGCTGGGATGCTTTGAAAATAGTTCTGGGATTTCAGAATTGATCTGGAATGCTACCAAGATTGGTTTGGATTTAAAATAGCCCTGAAATGCTGTCAGGCTACCCTAGTAGCCTGGCAAGATTTATTGAGTTTTTAATGGATTCTACAAGTGGACTACAAAAATCTATGGTCTCATAGAAACGAAAATAGTTACTTGGCTAGTTCTAGTATGCATTATTAGCAATTTCGGAATGATTCCGGCAGTGCTGGGAAGCGTCCAGGAATATTCTAAAATGTTTACATAATTGTCTTGGAATGCTTCCAGAGTAGATCCAGAGTGCTTCCTGGATATTTCCAGAGTAGTTCAAGTTGTTTCTCTTTTTTTTTTTTATTGTGCCTTTTGATAATTACGTCCATTAGGAATATTTTTGTGTGAATTATACTGAATGTGGTGCTAGTCAGCTTTCCTAACATAATTGGGTTGTGGTAAGGTCTGTATTGCCTAAATCCACTGTTCACGGTGTGCTCAAATCATTTTCGGAAAGTTTAAAGGTGGAGAGGAAACCGAGAAGTGACAAAAATATTGGACGCGCTGATCCTGTCATGGACCGAAAGGTGAAAAGGATATTAACGAAAAACCCAAATCTCTCCATTCGAACGGTGGCTCGTAAAATAGGGATGTCGCCTGGTTTTGTCCAAACATCAAAACAACGTTTGGGACTTAAGTCGTATAAAGTAAAAACAGTTCCAAATAGCAACGACAAACAGAACTTGGCAGCAAAATCACGGGCTCGACGTTTGTACTGCGAATATTTGACGAAGTTTTCATGCGTTGTTATGGACGATGAAACTTAAGGAGTGTGCCGAATATAAGCTAACCACATACATTCGCGTTGCACGCATGTATTTGTGATGGTTTTTTATGCACTGAACACTGCATGCTGTGCGTTTGACTGTCAGCTTTCTTTTGTTTACTTGTTTGTGCGGTTCAAATTCTGCGTTTTCAAAATGTCGCGTATTGAAAAGGAAGTGAAAATTAAGGTTCTGGACGCATGGCTAAGTGAGAAGGGTATTACTATGCGAACATTGGCGAAGCGGTTTGGAATTCATCATGCGAGTGTTAAAACCATCATTAATAAGTTTGGGGAATACTATTCTTTGGATGAGCTACCAGGAAGAGGCAGAAAACCCGGTGAAGCAGAAAGTGGTATCTCTAATCATGAAGAACAAATCAATGTCAATACGTGATTTGGCCAAAAAAGCAGGAACGAGAGTCCGGAATGATCAAGAGGCGAAACCACCTGAAGACCTACAAGAAGCAGATAATCTCGAAACAAAGTGCAGAACAGAAGAAGCGAGCAGCAACAAGGGCCCGGAAATTGTATTCGCGTCTTTTGCAGCGTCCGGATGCATGCGTTTTGATGCACGATGAGACCTATGTAAAGGAGGACTCAAAGACCCTTCCAGGTCCACAATACTTTACTGCCGTCGTTGGGGAGGATGTGAGCGATGCGGACAGGTCGATTCAAGTGGAGAAATTCGGTCGAAAGGTACTGGTATGGCAAGCAATATGTTCCTGTGGTTTGAAGTCAACCATTTTTTTACACTACCGGAACTATAAATGCGCAAATCTATCGATCTGAGTGTCTCCAGAAGAGATTGTTGCCTTTATATAAGAAGCATAGTACACCTCCACTGTTTTGGCCGGATTTAGCGTCGGCTCACTATGCCAAAACCACTCTCAATTGGCATGCGGAAAAGGGTATAGATTTCGTTGAGAAAAATATCAATCCACCAAATTGCCCTCAGCTTCGACCCATCGAACGTTACTGGGCAATCGTGAAGAGGGTCTTCAAGAAGACTGGTAAGGCAGCTTGGAACATGCAGGAGTTCAAAAAAAAATTGGGCTCAAGCGTCCAAAAAATGCGATGCAACACTTGTCCGGAACTTGATGAAGAGCATTCGATCCAAAGTTCGAAAATTCGTGAAGGAATAACTTAAATTTCATCCGGTCTTCATTATGTTCAAGTTTAACCTCGTACAATAAAGGATCCATTTTTTCTGTGAATAAAATATCGGTTTTCAACAAAATTTGAAAGAAAGTTTGTGGATAGCTTATTTTCGATACACTCCTTATGTCCTGGAGGATTTCAAGCAGCTTCCAGGGCTGGCTTTTTATCCTGCTATGGCCAGAAATGCTACAGCTGAGCATTTCAGAACGAAGAAGGCATCGATATTTCCCAAAAAAAATACCTTGTGTGGCAAGCAATTTGCACGTGTGGCAAAAAGAGTAAATCTTTCGTCACTACAGGCACAATCAACAAGGAGATCTATCAGAAAGAGTGTCTGCAGAAGCGATTGCTACCCTTCAACAAAAGTCACAAAGAAAAACCTTTGTTCTGGCCCGATTTGGCATCATGCCACGATGCTAAAACTGCGATGGAGTGGTACCAGGCAAATCAAGTGAACATTGAACCAAAAACCTCAAACCCACCAAATTGCCCAGAGCTACGTCCAATCGAGAGATATTGGGCTCTGATGAAGCGGAAGCTTTCTGGAAAGAAGCAAGGAATCAAAGACATCAAACACTTCTAGCAAATTTGGACAAAGACGGCTTCTACGATTTCTGAAGAGTCTGTACAAACCCTAATGGACGAAGTTAAGCGCAAAGTTCGAAAATTTTATGCAAATACCGAGTAAATATGTTTTGTCTTCACGAATTGTTAAAACACATCCCATGAATCTGAAATAAACAACTACGACGGAAATATAATGCGAAATTTATATTTTATTCATGTTTTGAGGTGTCCGGATTATTGCGGATACAGACTTTAGCTATTGACTGTCTTGCAAGCAGTCCCAAGTAAGTTGAACTTATTTATTAAGCCTCTAACACTGAAGGGATTGCTCTTCAAAATTTCAATAGGCTTAGTAACTATTTTTTCCAAACATTGTCATCTTTTGATTGAACAGTGCGAAAAATATGTCGTTGGGCTCAAAAAATGAATATCTTCCCGTTCAGGTAAAATAAACAATAAATAGTTTTGAAATAAAATACTCGATTGATTACAGTGTTCCTTGACTCAGTGACCAGTTGCAATTTGACTCTGATTCTGATCTCAAAATCGCTTCCAACCATCACATCGACCCGGATGACTCACTTGGGGACACCTAACCTCACAAGCGGCACACTTTACAACCGTAATTTTCTCCAGCCAACTTCTCAGCGATATCGAAACAATGATTCACACACTTCCCACGGAATCGCCAGCAGACCGACCATATCAGGAGCAATTTTCTACAGCCGCCAATTGGATTATTACGAATGATAATGACGTTTGATAGAGCGACCGGACGGAGGTCGCCACGACCCGGAACGTGATAACCTTCCCGGAATAACAACAACACATAACCTCAACCAACAATCGTCGTCGTCGTCGTCGTCGCTAGCCATTTCGCCTCGTGGTTAAGGACTTGGCCGCTATGCACCGGAATGCATTTTTCCTTCAAATTAATGCTCTCCATTAGGAGGAATTCGGTATTCAGCCAATCAGCATGCGTCGAATGCAACAAAGCCGGATTTGTTTGGTTGGAAAACGAATATAACCGAAAAATGGCCAACTGTGTGGTTATTCCGGTCGACTGCTCGATCGGGACCAGCCAGCAGCGTTTGAAATTTTTTAATCGAAACCGCAACCACTCCATTCCAATGGCAGCCAGCGGTGCAAAAAAGGCAGTTCTTTTTCTCCTACCCCTTGCGCAAACGATCCGCCGCGGTTCAATCAATTAGTGCAGCTCTGTTTGGCTGTGTGCATTTTAAATTAACTTCCCCGCATTGGAACCCCCCTCATTCTGCTGATCTGATCGAATCGGATCGAAACTAGATGTTTGGAGGTTATGTGTGCAGTTAATTTGTCGCCCCGTGCCATTGGATGTTGATCGCGAGATTTGCCACTTACCAAGTTTACAGGTGCCAGCCGTTCGTCGTAAACGGACGTTCGTGGGATGCAAACAATTGATACCTCTGTCATAATTTTGCGCGACTAGAATTTGCGCGCGGCGCAATTTGCCTGGAAAGCGGCCTACTCATTCGATGGTGGCGACACTGATTGAAATCAGTTTTCTTTCGGGCCAATTGGTTTTGGCATTCTAGCAAAGGATTTTTCACAGTGCCTGCAGGGCCCTTCGAAGCGTACGGAGAGAAATCTCAACTCAAACAGCCTGACTAAACAAAGTGACTAAACTTTTCCTCGCACTTGGCGTGTGCATGAGTACTTCATATTTTGACGGCTCCTACACACCCCTGCCCACCGTTCCATTCCCTTTCTACCTTTTCCTAGATTTATCGCGAACCGCGTGTGCATGCATATGCAACTCTACTTTTTGTTGATGTTTTATATGGGGCAATTTACGCCTCTAAGCTCGTTACTCTCTACACACAAACCAACGGCGAATCGTCTGACATTCTCAAGATCGTTTGGATTTGCTCAATAGCCAGACATACTCTCGAGTACTGCTATTTTGCATCGCCTGCTAAGCTTTCCTATTGGGAAAATGTAGGTAGTCGCGCTAAGTTCACGAGCATTTGTTTTTGTTGTTGCCATTGCGACGACGACGACGACGGCGGCGGCATCGATATTTAGCTCTCGCAATAATACATACATAGTGCGCTTGGCACAGTTCAAGAATCCATTGATTATTTTTTGCCCCTTTGCCGTTTGCTCCTGCTCATTTGAGCCACGTGATTATTCGTCCGAAGGGAGGGGGGTGTAAAAGGGCGGTGCATATTTGAACCCAATCGACTGTCAGTTGGCGTTTGACAGCGGGGGATGTTTCATTGTAAGCTACCTGCCTGAATTATTACTTGCCGATTGGCTGATGGGTGGTGGGCCGCGAGTGAAAATGATGGCGACCTAATTAGTATTATCCTTGCTGGTTTCGAGTTGAATGTGACAGATAAACTAATTGAGTTCGTGTCTTCTGCGGGGTTGATTGGGGGTCGATGTGAGGTTAATAGTTATTTTTAGTTGAACATGGTTTCACGTGGTGGTTTACCGCGGAACAATGTGATTGGCAAATGTCATTTGTGGTGGAATAGGTCATGGATAATTATAAATTAATCCTGACATGAACGAGGTGGTGGCTCAATGAAAAATACTGGATGGATTTATGGAACGATGAAGTGAGAACTGTGTTTTCATTAGAAAATAATCCACATCAGAACTCTGCACAGGACAGAATTGAAAACAAAAATATGATATATATTTCCCTATTTATTTACCTTTCACAGACTTCAAATTCGTGTACGTGACAGACGCAATTTTATAGGCTCTCTTTTGTAAAAGTCTGAAGGAATAAGGGGAAGTTTTGTTTCTAAAATCACGATTGGACAAGTTGGGAATATTTTGGTGGAACAAAATCGACAGAAACGACGAGTGAAACACAGAAGCATTTTTGAAGCTGGTGGGTAAAATATATCTTTATCTGGACGGTTACATCGAACTGTTCAGCTGAAATCAATGGCAACTAAGAGAAGATTGTGGAATGTTGGATAAAAATGGCGCAGAGATGTTGAAAGCTTTTCCCGGGAAGGTGGAAGAATTCATGAAGTGAGACTATATATATATTTGAACAACGAACGACATTTTTTTTCACGCTATTGAGTAGAATAAGTACAGAACTTATTTCTGAGTCGGTCTATTATGAAGGTAGCCGGTCAACAAAAGCGCTTACTGCAGATAAATGAGGAAAAGTTTCTAAGCTTCAAAGCTTGTGTGTAAGGTCTGTATCCGCAATAATCCGGACACCTCAAAACATGAATAAAACATAAATTTCGCATTATATTTCCGTCGTAGTTGTTTATTTCAGATTCATGGGATGTGTTTTAACAATTCTTGAAGACAAAACATAGTTGTTCGGTATTTGCATAAAATTTTCGAACTTTGCGCTTAACTTCGTCCATTAGGGTATGTACAGACTCTTCAAAAATCGTAGAAGCTGTCTTTGTCCAAATTTGCTGGAAGTGTTTGATGTCTTTGATTCCTTGCTTTTCTCCAGAAAGCTTCCGCTTCGTCAGAGCCCAATATCGTAGCTCTGGGCAATTTGGCGGGTCTGAGGTTTTTGGTTCAATGTTCACTTGATTTGCCTGGTACCACTCCATCACAGTTTTAGCATAGTGGCATGATGCCAAATCGGGCCAGAACAAAGGTTTCTCTTTAATGAAGGGTAGCAATCGCTTCTGCAGACACTCTTTCTGATAGATCTCCTTGTTGATTGTGCCTATAGTGTCGAAAGATTTACTCTTTTTGCCACACGTGCAAATTGCTGCCACACGAGGTATTTTTTGGGAAATTTCGATGCCTTCTTCGTTCTGAAATGTTCAGCTGTAGCATTTCTGGCCATCGCAGAATATAAAGCCAGCCCTGGAAGCTGCTTGAAACTACTTACGTCCCAAACGTTGTTTTGATTTTTGGACAAAACCAGGCGACATCCCTATTTTACGAGCCACCGTTCGAATGGAGAGATTTGGGTTTTTCGTTAATATCCTTTTCACCTTTCGGTCCATGACAGGATCAGCGCGTCCAATGTTTTTGTCACTTCTCGGTTTCCTCTCGACCGTCAAACGTTCCGAAAATGATTTGAGCACATCGTGAACAGTGGATTTAGGCAAATCCAATGTTTTTGCAAGGTCCCGTATTGACAAGTCAGGATTTGCCGTACGCCCGTACAAAATTCGCTCGCGTACTTGTTTTTCGTTAGTCGCCATCTTGAATAATAAACATGAAATGTAAACATCAATCATCGTCTTTTTCAACATAGACTCTCAGCTATACCACAGTGAAATTTTTCATTCCTACGTGCAATATTTCAAAAGTTACAATGATTTGAAGGTGTCCGGATTAATGTGGATATAGACCTTATTTTTCGATCCTTATCAAGCTTTAAAAACTATACTTTTTTCTGTTCGCTCTAAGAAGTTTATCGAAAAGCAGTCATAAACATATGATACGTAATTGAGCTTAAACTAGTGCATTAATTTAGCGTGTATTTGTATTGCTTTTTGTTCACATGTCAAAAAACCTAGCCTAGCCTAGCGTTTCTTTTCATTATCACAGTTTTTTGTGCAAAATATCGCAGAATAGATTTGAAGTACGAAAGATGTCGATGTGTACTGAAATTTATCTAACGTAATCAGATTGCCAAAAAGGTCAAAGTGCATCCAAGAAGTGTAAAACGAGTGAGTACATCTCACCACCCAGCAGCATCTGCCGAGAACTAGACAAATACCCGGTTCCAGCAATCTCGAAGTCGTCGACTAAATTCAGGAAAATGAGTCAGCCTCTATTTGCGATTTCGCCAAAAAACACCTGACCAGCATCGGGAAGATCCAGCGGATTAAAAAAAGAAATGATTTGAAGACAGGAAGAAACAAAAAGTTGTAAAGCAATCTCCGGAGTAGAAGTGAATCGTTCTAGAAGAATTCTGAGGGCACCCTCTAGCCCAATTCTGAAGCCGGTCCAGTACTATTTCTCTACTATTCTAGAACAATCCTGGAAGTGTTTCTTAATATTTCCAGACGCACTCCGGAATTGGAAGCATCCTATAACATTTTGAAAGCATTCCTTAACAATTCTGGAAGCATCCTTGAACTATTCTGGACGCATGCCAGAACACCTTTAGTAGCATCCTAGAACAATTATGGAAGCGGGTATTTTGTGTTTATAAGGTATTCCAGAACTATTCTGGAGACATTCCAGAACAATTCTGAAAGCATCCCAAAAGCGTTCAGGAAGCACCAAAGAACAATTCTAGAAACATATTTGAACTATTCTGGAGGCATTCCATAACAATTTTGGAAGCATGCGAGAATACTTCTGAAAGCATTCTACGACAATTCTGGAAACATTCCAGAACGACTCTGGAAGCGTTCTAGAGCTATTCTGGAAACATCCCATAACCATTCTGGAGCATTAGAAAGCTAGAAGCAACCCAGAGCCATTCTGAAAGCATCTCGGAACTATTTTTGAAAAACATTATGAACATCTCAGAACTAGGCTGGAGGCATTTCGGAACCATTTTGGAAGCATGCAAGAACACTTTTGAAAGATTTCTAGTACAATTCTGGAATCATTCCAGAACGATTTAAGAAGTATTCTAGAACTACTTTGGGAACTTCATAGAACTATTCATTTTAGAAAAATTCTGGAAACATCCTAGGACAAATCCGATGGCACCCTCTAGAGGGACTCTGGAGCCAGTCCAGCACTGTTTTTCTACCATTCGAGAACAATTCTGGAAGGATTCTTGAATTATTCTGGAAGCATTGAAGCACTGTTCTCGAAGCATATCAGAACAATTTTGGAAGCATTGTACGACAATTCTGGAAGCATTCCAGAACGACTAGGGAAGCATTCTCTGAAAAACTACCGTGGAAACATCACAGAATGTCTCTGGAAGCGTTCCAGAACTATTCTGGAAACATCCCAGATCATTTTGAAGCATTAAAAAGCTATTCTAGAATCAACTCATAGCCATTCTGGAAGCATCTCGGAACTATTTTTGAAGTATCTCAGAACATTCAGAACATCTCAGAACTCCTCTGGAGGCCTGTCGGAACTTTTTTTGGCAGTAGCATCCAGAACAGGGGTCCTCCCTTAGCTCAGTCGGTAAAGGCGCAGCTACAAAGCAACACGAATTTTTCGACTCCCTGGGCATAGCGTATGATTGTACTTGCCACACAATCATACTAATGCAAAAATGGTACTTGGAATCGAAAGCTCTGAATTAATAACTGTGGAAGTGCATTTAGAAAACAAGAACAAATTTCATGGCTTCTGAATTTTTTAAGAGTCTCATGGAAGCCTGGAAATAATCCCATGCAACCTAGAATACGCACGTGTAGCTCGAGCTTGCATGGGAACAATATTCCATAAGACTTAACACAATTTTATCGGAAGAAGTTCCTAATTTTCAAGTCCAGCTGCACTGTCCATAAAAGCAGGAGAGTCCCATTAACACAGGAAATCAAGCAAAGATGTGTCTGTTATACTTTCATGGGCGGAGCAGGAATCAACACCTGAAAGTTTCTTCAGAATTTTTGTTATGGAATTTTCGACCTCAGTCAAAAGCTTTTTCGGACTTCTCACGTAAGTTGTTGTCAATTTCTCATGGAAGTTGTTGTCCAAATTTCACCCACGAAGCTTATTCTGGCATCTTCTGCGGGTTAGTGCCATTCCTTCCGGCTTTGTCTGTTTGCCTTTGAGGATTCATTTGATTTCAAAAAGTTGGCAATCAACTTTTGAAGTGTTCAACTCTCGATTAAATTCATTTTCATTCAAGTACTTTCATGCATCGTGGAGTCTGAGCTCAAATGATTTAATCAATTTATTGGAATCTAGAAAACTTATTTTGTGTGTACCGTTTTCTACGAATATACTTTTCAGCCTTGTTTGTTCGTAGCTCGATGCCAGGGTTGTTAATCGTCAACATCTTAGCTGGAAATGTGCATCGTAGCCGTAAACGAAGCAGACGTTGGACCCAGATTAACAACCTCCTCGAGGCCCCTTGTTGTGATATCTTTGAAAATAATGAACTGTTGATTTGGATACACTATTCTGATGTCTGTGAAAGTGATGTTCGCCGAATACATCTGATCTTATATCATCTTACAAGTTCAAAAGCTTATTTAAATTGGAAGATAATTGTGGATTGAATTCTATCGCGAAGGATGTGATCAAATTAATGAGGAGTTACTTGAGAAAATCCAACTGTTTTTTTCAAGAAAGAAATAAAATGTATTTCCAAGAGCCCGTACTGCGTACTGCAACCGATATGAGTAAACATATCGCCGGCACGTCATTAAATTATCATCCATCAACCACCCACATGGTACTGGATCGGAGGAAAACTCGCGGACCATCCGACCCCCTCGCCGATTGGCAATGTAAACAGTGTTTCCATTTGCCAAAAAAAAAACATAAAACTCTTCCGTGAATATAAACAAACATTTAGAGCTCCTGCGCGCGAAGTTCGCGTGGGATCGCGGAAGGGATGATATTTTTACGATCCCGCAATTTAATTCACCCATTTCTGAACGAGTTGATCTACAAACTACACTTGACTGACTGACAGGTTGAATCGTTCGTTTTAGTTGCGCTTCGCACCATCACCAGCTGTCATTAAACAACAACAACAACAACAACAACCAAAGCAACCTTCAACTTTGATTTGCATCTATCTATCTGCTACACGTTCTCGATTGGACGATTGGACGCAGGCTGCGGCGCAGTAAACGCAAGCTTATTCGCATGAAACGCGATCGCTAAAGTAGACTGCACTGGGCCGGCTGAAATGGACCGTACTGTTTCCCCGACTAGGATGATGGGTGATAGCAATAACAATAAACATGGCATTTATTATATTTTGGCTTTACGATCGTGCATCGGTTCGCCGAGTGTGACAAATGCGGAAGACGAAAGGCTCAATTAAGCGGCGTCGCCGTCGTCTAGCGTTGATCGCAGCAATCCTGATTCTGTGTCATTTGACGTTTGACACGGTCAAGTGAATTTCTGTAAACTTCAGCGCTTTTTTTCCAATTTAATTTCGAGAAGGGACTAATCAAAACAAACCGCCCTTTGCTGCGCTGGGAAGGTATATTACAACCCGCAATTAGTGCGTTACAGCGCGTGAAAATGTAAACGATAAACGAAAATTGCACGTCTGGGAAAACGATTGTTTTAACCGCGCCGAGTCGGTCGGATAAACTCTGAAACGAACAGCGAAAAAACTGAAAAAAGAAACGCAGCAACAAAGCCATTATCATCGGTAACGCACGCGGGATTTTCGAACGCAAACCAGCGCGGGGAAAAGGAGCCTTGCAATTTTCGGCTCGCTTTTCATTTTCACTATTATTCATTCACGGAGTGCGACCGGACGGACGGACGGGCGGGCGGTAAGCGCGAAAATTTCGCTTTCAATGAACTTTTACCGCTTAGAGCGAATAATTGGGATTTTCTCTGTGTTTTGGCTGGCACCGTTGTGCCGTAATAGGTTAATTGAAGCTGTTTTTTTTCTCGTGTAGTTATTTTTGGAAAATTTAGTGGCAGTGAACTGTTTGTTGATGTTAGGGCTTGGGATGACGAACGAAACTCTATTTCGTAATTGAAAACGCATAACAAAGAGTGCCATGATTTTTTTTTTTTTGTCTTTTGTAGGTTGTTTGTTGTGACGTCAAGGCGGTAGCCATGGAATGAGGTTATGTCTGACCTATTTCTTTTTTTTTTTCATAATAAAACAGCCAACGGGTGGGGGCCGGTCACACAGTTGAAACAGCGCCAACCAGTTCCATCTAATTACGGCCGGACCCGGACGTATTGATGACCAATAGCTCTTCTTGTCTGGTTTCAGCTAGGTTAGCACCCACAAATATGTATGTTCAAAACATCAAAAGTCATGACTCGACGGAATTGCAAACGCCAACCGATTGACCCGGATGGCTGCCGTCGCCGTCGCCACCGCCACCCGACTACGAAGCAGCACTTTATTAACGACGTTCCATGCAAGGGAAGCAACTTCTGAAACGGTTGAACGCAGCTTCATATATACAGACATAACCTCTACGATTCTACAGACTCGGCCTGATGAAAAAAAAAGAATATATGGAGTGGAGAAGAAACAGATCAATCATCCCTCCGTGTGTCGTTTTTGTGTATGAGCAGCTCTCTGATTACACCTATGATGTTCGCATAGGAGGCGGCGATCTTGTGGCAGGCAGATGCCGTCTGATTGTGGCCGATTCCGTCGCGAAGATGTCGCCGTCGTCGTCGTCGTCGGGTGTTACGGAAGATTTGACCTGTCTGGAATGTGGTCTTCTTCTGAATAGCGTTCAGAATTCCAGCGCGAGTTTGTTAAAAAGGAGGAGAGAGGGGGGGGGGGGGGGGGGGGGGGTCAAGTGTAGTTTGTAGGTCTTCTGTCTATCTTCTTAGAGAGTTTTCCTTTCGTAATATTCGACTGATAAATTTTGCTGTAAGGAGAGTCGGATCTCTTACATTATATTCAGTCAAGATTTCTTCAAGAATTGCAACTATTACCTTTTCATGCCCATTACGCAGAATACGGAAGTCAGGAAATTAGAATGTGAACAGAAGATTTTGAGCAAATACACGGTCGTCTTTCGGTGTACCTCAGCTTCTACTAGGGCATCAGCTGACAACCAGACAACCAGAAGTCGTATTAAAGTGTTCAGATAGTATCGTATATTACTATATTTTAAGCCCAAATCGCATATAATTGCGGCCTTTATCATATTATGTTTAAGTTAAATCGTTAAGAGTGCAAAATTAATTAAATTTTCGACTTATATATGGCCTCTATTTTTGCACGTATAAACCATATTTTTGCATTCTCTACGATTTGTTTACTTACATATATGTGTGTATATCACTAAAACAACTTTCAATATACATGCATTTTGGTTGTCTGGGTGGCCTTCCAGAAACCCAGAAGCAACTGTGAAATACTCGGCACAGAATTTTATTGCGTCCAAAAGGAAATCTTTCAAAGGCCTACATACATCAGTAGAACATCACCACACACAACTCGGATTCTTCGCCGCAAAAGCCCTTCGAATAATCCGAAGGTAAATTAGAGTTTGAAAGCTGGAAATGAACGACTCGGTGGTCAACCGGATAAAGATGAATCACCTCACAAGTCCCAATTTCAGTTAGGTTTTTTAAAGATTTTAAATCTTCCTACAAGCCTTTATCAAAAACTTCAGATCCGACATTATGGTGGGGGATAACTGTTTTTTTTTTTTTTTTTCCCAACTCCCCACCCACCCTGGTTGCTCTGCTGTTACCTTACCTTACCAATCAGACCAAGGCCGGTGTGGCCTCTGCTGTACACAGAAGTTGTCTCCATTGTAATCGGTCCATGGCTGTACCTCGCCAGCCTCGCTGTCTGCGGAGGGTCCGCAGGTCGCCTTCTGCTTGATCGATACACCTTGCTCGTTGCGCGCCTTTTCTTCTTGTACCTGTCGGTTCGTTTTCGAGAACCATTTTCACAGGGCTGTCGTCTGACATACTTACGACATGCCCAGCCCATCGTAGTCGACCGATTTTTGCGATGCGTACGATGGGAGGTTCTCCCAGCAACTGATGCAATTCGTGGTTCATTCGCCTCCTCCACGTTCCGTCTTCCATCTGCACTCCACCGTAGATCGTACGCAGTACCTTCCGTTCAAAGACACCAAGGGCGCGTTGGTCCTCCACTAGCAATGTCCATGTTTCGTGGCCGTAGAGAACTACCGGTCTAATTAATGTCTTGTAGATGGTCAACTTTGTAGTTCGGCGAACTTTGTTGGATCTGAGCGTCCTTCGGAGTGATTCTGAATGTGCTGTCAGTAAAATGTTCAAATGACTATGTTCGGTGAAAATTAGAAACCTTCCGTCATTCGACGATAGATCGTTCTCCTTCGAGAAATGCTAAATCTAACCAATTTGAGGCCAAGCCTCGTAACTCAAGCCGATGTTGGCCCGAAGTTGAACAAACCTTGTCCCGACATCGACCAATTAAAGTCGAAATTATCCTTCAATTCGCCTGACATTGATTTGACATCGGACGAGTTTAGAATAATACACTAAAAGCTAAAACCGTGGCTGATATTTGTTATGAACACAATAATTTATAGATGCTATCTCCATAACCATCATGTGTCCTTGAACTTTCGGGACGTACCCTGGATTTGTCAATAAAAACAGTGAGGGGCCTTTCAGATGTGCTGTAGTTTCCATGAAGAGCTCTTTAGTGGATGTTAACTGGAATTAGCTTTCAGTTTACATTACAATTATCAGTGGTGTCTTGTGCATATGTGCACTTCATGCACTGCAAAAGTCATCCTGCCACAGTCAGAAAAGTTATTCCGCATCGAGAATGTTTTTCAAAAGATTGTCAAACCTTGTCGATGTTTTAGCGTCCATCGGATGGATAATAGATTTGTATCATGAAAAAAAATAGTAACATATGGCAACGTTGCGAATGAGCCGAAGTATCAAAATGAATTTCGTAAGCCGAGAAAATGCTTACGCAATAGGAAATCTCTACATAATCACTTTTGAAACTCACTAGCCGTCATGGAGAAGTATCGTACCGATCCTCGAACGTTTTTCAATAACCTGGTTAATGAATATCATCCATCACATTTTGTGAGAGGCCCCAGCAGCACCCTAACTGTTCATATAAATCGGTCCAAATCGCCTGTCAATGGTATTATGGAAGAAATCTGTTTACAACAATCCTACAAGTGACCATTGGAAGCAGCTTTAATCTGGGAGCTAGAAAGTGATAGCTCTACTGCAGATCCAGCAACCCATTTCAGAATGTCTGGAGGGTCACGCCCATTCCGAGGTTACTTTCACATACAATAAGCCCCGCATGTAAACATTACCAATATCATTTGGATAAGGGCACTGCAACACACTTCCAGATTTGGAAACGTAAACTTTCCAAACCAGGCACGTATTTAGTATTGTTTGAAAATATGGTTATTGTTATATAGTTATAATCAGATAGATCTCACCCACGACCGCCTCCTTGATGACACTAGCTTATTCATTCGTAAAAACAAAATTTTTCGACGATAATTCGTAATTAATTTCATACACTCGCGAAAAAATTAGCGCAAAAATTAACGTTGCTAAACCGCCCGTTGGATATGCAACCTGCATAACAAAACTCTGTACACCACGATCCAAATCGACTGACTGGCGGTATAAATCGGCTTTAAAGCGTTATTTTGAACTTATTTAACAATGAAAAATCTCCACACCTTGTGAATGGCATCAATGGTATCCTTACCGTTGGTTTAATTCGGCACTAATATTTAAATATATATATTTGTGCAGCTCCTTAACATTAACTTAATAAAGATATACAAGCGAATCGTTTATCAAAAAGGAGCCATGCTTTGAGCCCACACTTTGATCCACCATTCCAGTGATTTTGTAAAAGTGCATAAGATTTCTTGGCTTCTAACAAAGCGATGATACTCTCATTCCTTCCCTTATTGTATTTGCCCTGTATTTGGCCAAGAACGCCCCCTCTCAATAGGAGTCTCATAAAACCTATTCTGCAAACGCTAAGCTACAAAGTACAAAGACTATGCTAAAATTAGTTGGCAGGACAGGTTTACCGATTAAAACAATTTTCGATTAAGGCCTCTCGACCACGTATTCATCAGCTGATGATTCTCGAGAAGAGGACAGTCTCAATTACTCTTCTTATACGAAGCGTGACAGCAGAGCAGTGGTTTTCAATAAACGTGATTGTCGAAAAATTCTCTAGGCGAATCCATAAGTAGCCTATGTTTGCGATTAAATAAATTTTTGAGATTTATATTTTTCGTAATGCACTACTCGAGGCCAACATTCACCTAACATGTGGCAACGTTGCATATGAGCCACATCTCTCTCTCTCTCTCTCTCTCTCTCTCTCTCTTTCTCTCTCTCTCATCTCTCTCTCTCTCTCTATCTCTCTCCTATCTCTCTCACACTCTCTCTCTATCTCTCTCTCACTTTCTCTCTATCTCTCTCTCTCTCTCTCTCTCTCTCTCTCTCTCCATTTTACCAATACGTTCGAAACTATTAGGACAATTGAAACTGCATTTCATCGTTCGACAGTTGACTCCAAAACGATTAACGACATTCACGACAATGATCGGAAAAATTTCCAGGGTAATTTTATGCTGCTCTCAAAAAAAAAAATCTCGATCCGGACAAGCTCGGAGTAACCTGGTGAGCTCCCTAATAATCCTGGCAAGGCTTCCAGGGTAATTTTATGCTGCTCTCAAAAAAAAAAATCTCGATCCGGACAAGCTCGGAGTAACCTGGTGAGATCCCTATTAATCCTCGCAGTTATCGGAGAATCTTCAAGACGTAGCTGACGGAGATTTACGATGTTTCGATAATGATTCAATGGGAAACGTTAGACTTACGTTCCAAAACGACGAATGCTACAATGTTTACTCTCTCTTTAATTCATAGCTATGTAAGCCACTTTTGCGTTTTTCGTTGTATTATTTGCACATTATGCTAGCCAGTACCATTGTCTTTCGAACTACTGAAAAGGAACCTTAAAAAGCACCAATCACCACCCACCCCCCCAAAAATTTCCCCCTTTTTTACTTTTGTAAGAACAATAAGTGTTGTGTCCTGTCTCGCGTCGCGTCTCTCAAGTGTACTAAGTTCTTACGTTAGCACAAGCTACAAAAAATATAGTGAATCCCCCATCAGATCCCGATTTCTGGATGGTCATTTCTTGATCTAATTTTATGGATATTCAGTTTCCTGGATGGTCCTCCGTCAGATATAATTTCCTGATGGAGTACTTCACATGCAAACTCCCAGTTAGTTCTCTTGCTGATCAAAATTTCTGGACGATCCTCCAGAATATATATTTCTGGATGGTTCTTCTCTAAATCCAAATTTCAGAATGGCCCACAGTCGATCCAAAGTTTTGGATGGTCCTCCATCAATCCAAATTTATGCAGATTCAGGTTTTTGGACGGTCCACCGTAAGATCAAAATTCCTTTATTGTTCTCCAGAAGATCAAAATTCTTGGATGAATCTCCTGTAGATCGTAATGGTCCTTCTCCTGCAGATCCATATATCTGGATGGTCTTCTGACCATCCATCTAAGTTCATGGAGACTTTCTGGACGATCTTTCGTCAGAGTTAAATTTCAGGATGGTCCTTTCTAGATGATCCATCTAAGTTCATAGAGACTTTCTGGACGATCTTTCGTCAGAGTTAAATTTCAGGATGGTCCTTTAGAAGATGAAAATTGCTGGACGATTCTCCTGAAGATCCATGTTTCTGGACGGTCCTCGTCACATTCCAATTACTAGTGAATCAGATTCTTGGATGGTCCTTCTTCAGATCATCGTGCTGGATGTTCCTTCGGAAAATTCAGATTTTTGGATGGTCCTTCGTTAATGCTAAATTTCTGTATGGTCTTAAAGGAGGTTAAAAGTCCTGGTGCTTTTTTTGAAAATCCATTTTTCTGGACGGTCAAGATGGCTCTGGACGGTTCACCTTCAGATAGAATTTCCTGGGTGGCATTCACTTCAAATTCCTGAATGGTCCTCAGTCAGATCAAAATTCCTGGATGGTCCTCCAGAAGATTCACATTCCTGTATGCTTCTCCTGAAAGTCTACATTTCTGGATGGTTCTACGTCAACTCCAAATTCCTGATATGAAGCATCCGAGGCTGACAAGCTCAATAATATAGATGTCTACAGGGTTCTAACATGTTTGGACGGTTCCTCAACTCAAATTCATGAATCGAAACACAATCCTTCATCAGATTCAAATTTGTGGATGATGAATTTAATGGAGATTCAGACTCCTTGATAGCCCTCCGTCAGATAAAAATTTCTACTTAGTGCTCCATCACAAGCAAATTCCTGGATGGTCCTCCATAAGTTCAAAATGTCTGGATGGTCCTCCGATAATCAATTTTTTTTTGGAGATTCAGGTTCAGGTGGACGGTCCATCTTTGGATAAAAATTCTTTAATGGTTCTCCACCAGATCAAAATTCTTGGATGCTTCTCCGGAAGTTCCAAATGGTTCTTTTCCTGAAGATCTATATGTCTGGAGGGTCTTCATCAAATCCAAATTTCTGAGTGGTCCTTCGTCGATCCAATTTCTGGATGGTCCTCCGTCTTTCCAAATTCATGGAGGTTTTGTTGGTCGGTTTTGCGTTAGAGCTAAAATACTGGATGGTCCTCCAAAATATAAAAATTCCTGGAGGCATCTCCAGAAGATCCATATACCGGTTCTTTTCAAATTTTTAGATGGTCCGCCGTTGATCTAAATTACTGTTTTTTGTTCTCCATCACATATATTTTCCCGGGTGATTATCTTTAAATTCCTGAATTATCCTCCGTCAGATCAATATTCCTGGATGGGCCTCGAGAAGCCTCAAATTCCTGAAGAATCATACTTCTGGATGATTCTTCGTCAACTCCAAATTTTCTAGCTGAACCAGCCGAGGCTGAAAAGCTCGATTATATAGATATCTATACTGCCGAGAAACGCATATCAGTCCCATCTTTGCTTGATTTCCTATTCATATGGGACTGATAAAGGGTGATACGGTCAAAATTTGGTCAAGGGAAAACGCATGTAAATCGGTGAAATCGTTTATTTAAAAAATCAAATTAAATTTCTTTTTCAAGTTCAATTAGTATAAAATTCAGGAAAAATATTCAGTTAGGCTTCCGCTTTTCCAAATCCGAATTGCCGGGCCTTACGCTTGACCCCTGCCATCAGATTTTGTACAGCCACCTTGTCCACCTTCTTCGCCGCAGAAAGCCAGTTTGCCTTGAACTGCTGCTCGTCCTTAGCAGTTTTTTTGGTCTTCTTTAGGTTCCGCTTGACAATAGCCCAGTATTTCTCAATTGGGCGGAGCTCTGGCTTGTTGGGAGGGTTCTTGTCCTTGGGAACCACCTGCACGTTGTTGGCGGCGTACCACTCCATGGCCTTTTTACCGTAATGGCAAGATGCCAAATCCGGCCAAAACAGTACGGAACAACCGTGTTTCTTCAGGAAAGGCAGCAGACGTTTATTCAAACACTCTTTCACGTAAATTTCTTGGTTGACAGTCCCGGAAGCTATGAAAATGCTGCTTTTCAAGCCACAGGTACAGATGGCTTGCCAAACCAGATATTTCTTTGCGAACTTTGACAGTTTCGTGTGCTTGAAAATATCTGCTACCTTTCCCCTTCCTTTTGCCGTATAAAACTCCTGTCCCGGAAGCTGCTTTTAGTCGGCTTTGACGTAGGTTTCGTCGTCCATTACCACGCAGTCAAACTTCGTCAGCATCGTCGTGTACAGCCTCCGGGATCGCGCTTTGGCCGTCGTATTTTGTTTATCATCGCGATTTGGAGTCACTACCTTCTTGTAAGTCGATAGTCCGGCTCGTTTTTTGGCTCGATGCACGGTTGTAGACGATACACCCAGCTTATTTGCGGCATCTCGGAGAGATAGGTTAGGGTTTCGCTTGAAACTACCGGCAACTCTCTTTGTCGTCTCAGCGGCTTCCGGTTTTCGATTTCCCCCCGATCCAGACTTCCTGGCTGTCGACAAACGTTCCCCAAACACTTTAATTACATTTGTAACGGTTGATTTTGCAACTTTTAGCGATTTTGCCAACTTTGCGTGCGAGTAGCTCGGATTTTCGCGATGCGCGAGCAAAATTTTGATACGCTGCTCTTCTTGCTTGGACGGCATTTTGACAACTGAAGAGTGAATTCCAAAATCAAAATAGGAGCAACATTCTACACACACACACCTTCAAAATGAGGGGTGTTCAGGTTTTTTAAATGCAAAATTGAAAGAAATACGTCAAGTTGATATTGACCAAATTTTGACCGTATCGCCCTTTATGCGTTTCACGGCGGTATAGGTATCTGAAATTCCTGGATGTTTCTTCGAATTCAAGTCATGAATCCAAACACAATCCTCCATAAGATTTAGATTTCTGGATGGTCATTTCTTAATATAATTTAATGGAGATTCAGATTCCTAGATGGTCCTCCGTCAGATATAATTTCCTAGAATGTATTCCATATCATGCAAATGGGTAGATGGTCTTTCAGAATTTCAAAATTCCTGGATGACCTATATTTCTGAACGGTCCTCCGTTGATCCGAATTTCTGGATGGTCTTCCGTTGATCCAAAGTTATAGAGATTCAAGATCTTGGACAGTCCAAAGTCCGATGACATTTTCTTATGATTCTCCAGAAGATCAAAATTCCCGGATGCTTCTCCTGAAGAACCACATTTCTGGACGGGCTTCCGGAAGATTCCAATTGCTAGATGGTCCCCCGTCAATGTACATTATTTGAGTTTCTTGGACTGTTATTCGTCAGATAGATTTTCCCGGGTGGTCCTCCATCGACTTTAAATTCCTGAATGGTCCCCAATCAGATCAAGGTCCTCCAGAAAATTGAAATTCCTGGATGGTTCTCCTGAAAGTCTATATTTCTGGATAGTTTTTCGTCAACTTCAACTTCTGAATTCCATGAGCTGAGCCAGCCGAGGCTGAAAAGCTGAATAATATAGAAGTTGCCGATCTAGTCAAGGATGATTTAACAAATATTGCTTTTCCGACATCAAACCTATCGACTATTCTAAACTAATTATGCTGCAAACTTCTAACCATAGAAATCTAATTGAACAGCACAGCAAAAGCTCCTTGTGGTTCTCCTGTCCCCAGTCTGTTCTGGATGATGTCTCGTGTGGCTGGTTGTTTGTTGATAAAATTATCACGATCGTTGTGGCGTTCCCACGAGCTGCATGAAGGGATTAATGTTCGCAACTGTTGTTGATCACGTTCCTAGGTTTAGTGATAAATTCCTGGTACTAACTGTTCTCGATGCAGATAAGGGTTCGGTTGTAGTATTGGTAGTGTGTAACGATACATATCTATCTAACTAGCTGACTAGTTCTTCGTCGATCTAATTTCTGGACGGTCCAAACAAATTCGTGTAGACTTAGGCACTTGGACAAGCTTCCGTCTGAGCTAAATTTCTGGATGGTCCTCCAGAAGGTTAAAATTTCAGGATGCTTCTCATAAAGACCCATATTTCTGGACGATCTTCGTCAGTTGCTCAACTTGCTGGGTGGTCCTCCGTCCATCTATAGTACTGGAGTATCTTCTATGGTCTTCTGTCAGATCTAAAATCGTGAATAATAATGCAGGTGATTCTAGTTCCTGAATTTCAGAAAGGTTTCAGAATGGTCCTAAGTAAAATCCAAATTTCTGGTTACTACTCTGCCGATCCAAATAATCTTATTATATAAGACAAATTATTGAAATTCATACCAATTTAATAGGCAATATTATGAAAATCTACACCTTACTTTACACAGCCAGGATCAAAAGATACTCTATAGATAGGGGAAATGTTGGCTTCGGCAATGATTTTCAATCCTCTAATTTTCTATATTTTCCAATCAAAGCACTTTACTGAATATATTCATTGTGGGCTTCGTGGTTGGTCAAGCAGTTAGCGGCGTCATCCGTCAAGCGATTGCCATGAAGTGAAAGTTCGATTCCCGCTCCAGCCTGTGGAACTTTTCGCAGAAACGAAAATGGCCATACTGGGCCACTGGGTGTTAGGTTAAGTTGTCCATTGTAATACACTATATGTTCGATATTCAGTCTGTACAACGTCGAGTTGAAGACGGTGTAAATGTCTATAACTTGGTTATTTATCTCTATTTTGATTTGCTGCTGTTTTCGTTGCCTACATTAGAACAAAGTTTTTCAAGGGCAATTGAAATGGAAAAATAGCCGAATAAAAACGGGGCTGCCTACAATAGTTACACTCACTTGAGAAGTTTGGCGCTTCATAAAAACGCTTTCAAACAGTTTTAGATAATTCTGTCAACTGTAATAGATAGGGGTTCACTGAGCAAATAAATGTAAACCTTCAAAAATGTCAGATGTGTGCACGACGCTGCGAAAATACTCATAAAGGGGTGGACTTTGGTTAGCTCGTCTAGAATAGGTAAATCCCCCTGTTGTTGGTCGTACGAACTGTTTGTCCAGGGTTGGTTAGTAAATATCCCATCCAGACCACACGCAATATTACGTGATGTAGAATATCTTGATATCGAATGTTATACATATTAATTCTAGTGAAAACTAGAAGTATGATTGTTGATATTGAAAGGCTACACCCTTTCTTTCGTTCATTCATTCATATGGCTGTCCCATTTTTTCTCAAGTAAAAAGTGAATCAACTTAATTTTTGAGTTGATCAGCTTTATAAGAAAATCAAGTAGCATATCCCTGTGATAAAAAGAAGGAGTAATATGATTCTACTCAGGCTCTTAGGAAAATGAAACGAGATTATAGACGGCCAGCCATTTTAACTCAGTTTTGAGTCGTTTTTGACTTACTTTCGTCAAAAGTGGAGTCACTCAAATTGAGTAAATGTTACTGGGATTGACCTAACTGACAAACGTAAACAATGGCTTTTTCCGCGAATTTCTCGTCATTGAAAACCGCCTAATCAATCCGTCACGGCCATTTCAAAGAGGAAGACTTCACCTATCCGTTAGAATTGAAAACTTACTTAGGTATCCTTTGTGCCACGAGAAATTTACGGAAGAAGCCATTGTTTACGTTTGTCAGTTAGGCCCTAATGAAAAATCTTTGTCGATCTGTCCACATGTCTATCCTAGTTACATTTTCTCAAATTTGGGTGACTCCCCTTTCGACGAAAATGAGTCAAAAACGACTCAAAACTGAGTCTAAATGGCTGGCCGTGTTCATCAAGATATAGGTTGTGATGTGAACGGGTTATAAGATTTTGTATTCACCACCGCAAAATGAATTTCAAATCGCTTCTGGATCCTCAAATGCCCCTTCTCCGCACACATCAACTTGATTAAATTTCATCTTCAATGGACTAATCCGCCCTATAAACTCGCCCCCTTAATGGAGCATAGTGATTCACAGAAACGGGAAAATCGACTCATCGCCTACTGCGCCCGCCCCCCATAATTGCGTATGCGCGTAAAATTGGAAGTGAGTGACCGATGCAGCCGCGACCACATGGCACATGGCATGTTTTGACAGTTAAAAATGGTGCGAGAATGAGAAAGAGAGCGAAGAGGTGGAACGGGAAGAGGTTCATCACCCCCGGCCAGGCCCGTGTGGCGGGAAATAGATAGCTCCTCGTGATGGGTGGCCTGCATAACAACAATGGGGAGGCTTTCTCTACGGAGAAGATTGATCGCCGGCCCGAGAAGATTGAGATATAAATTGGGCACAGTTCGTACAGTTTTGGATGCACATTGGAATTCATATATGTAACTTCTTGCGCATTTTATTACTCTGACGGGAGCAGCATCCGTGGCGTGTTTCGGTGTACAACAGCAGTACTTGATAAGGGCATTTCACGCATCAGTGCCTTATCGGCATAGTGTTTGGTAAACAAGGCTGCCGTTATTTAGTTTGTGTTTATGAACTTCTTCCTTGTCGTTTGAAGAAATCCGAAGATGAGGAATTTTGTGTGAGGTCATCGAAGCAATCGCTGATAAACTGTGTGACGGCGACAATTGGCTGCATGCTTTTGGCAGACGTCTTCGCTTATGTAACTTCCGAGTTACATTCATGGATGCGATAACAGATGGCTGAACGAGTTGTAATACTTACACCGAGTGAAAGTGAGCCAGTGGGGAGTGGGACACATTTTCTATTTCCATCTCGTCATTCGCGCCCGTTTCGTTGTTTATTTTTCCAGTGTCGGAAACGATTTTCGTGTCTCTTGAATCCATCCTCCCAGTGTGGTGGTAGATAAATGTATGCGATGACGATTATTGTTTGCTGTCAAATATTGGGTCTTGGATGAAGTCATACATAAGTGAACGCGTGCTTCTGAGGTTGGTGTCATAAATGACGTCACGCTTGAGAGAAATTTCGTTCAATTTCGAAGAACTATCCTCCTCGAATTTCATGTTTTTAAATCGCCCTCGTTTCGCTGCATAGAAGCTACCCGTTCTGACTTCTTTAGCCATTTTGGCGGACGAGTACGCCACCACGCGTGTACCCATGAACACTATGTGTATATGTAAAATTCTTAATTAATTCCATCCTCCCTCGAGCGACTGCTGTAAGTAAAGCGGCGTCTTTTTTCCCTTTTGTTGAATTTCATAACCACCGTCAATGGTACAATTCTAGTAGGCTGCCGCTATTTGCATATCACAGTGAGTTTGCGAAGAAATCCACCTCCCTCCCTCCCTCCTCTTGGATGTTCCCGTCCCCGCCGGAATCCATGCTTTCTAAAAACAGACATTCCAGATGTTTGAAACCGGGTGGGTTTCATCCCTGACCTCGAACCGTGCAAATGTATGCAACCCGCTAGACATTCGTGTCGTTGGTGTGTTGCACTGATCGATTGTTTCCTTTTTTTTCTATTCCTATTATGTCGAGTGGCACCACAACCCATAATGTCATAGAGAGAGAGAGAGAGAGAGTCCTGCACTATCCCAACAATAGGCGGTTACGTCAATAGGGAGCGCGCACGCGGTCTATATCTTTGTCTACTGACTCGTGGTGGGTAAAAAAAAAACGAGGAATTCGTAGTGCCTGGTGGATTGGGAAACACGGGACAAACGAAACTTTTGCTGGACTGTAGTTTGTGGTGATGCCATGCTGACCGCAGGCCCATCGAATCAAGCAGGCGGCTTTGTTCTCTGTAATAGGATGATAATGCACTTGCCAGTGACTACTTGACCAAAGGCTAGCGACGGTCGACGAAAATGCAAGTTGGTTCGCAGTTCAGAAGGCTGAGCAAATTTACAAATTTCGTGTTTTGTAAGGTTGATTTAATACAAATGTGGCCTGTTTAGTTTGCTGACCCTCAAATCATCCTGAATGGAGTAAAAATTGTATCTAAAGTCCATCGACTGGGTAAAAGGATTTTATAATTCAACGAAACGCTATGTTTACGTTTTCTGGAACTTAAAATGTGGGGTTCTTCTAGTTAGAACTTTAATGAAAATTACTACTCTTAAACTAGAATATCATTTTGAACTTAGTTAATCTATCTACAGGGTGCGGCAGAAAATAATGCGAAAATTTGTTCTATTTCTTTCAAATCCCATTTTCAACTAATTCAAGCAATAATATCAACATTTTCGGGTGCGATTATCTTTATAAAGTCCTTTTAAACAAATTTATTCAATGTGTCCTCCATTTTTATTAATAACATCCTCGAGCCGATGCCGGAAGCCAGAGCATGCCTTTCGGACGTAGTCCTCCGACATTGATTGCCATGTTCGTGTTATGGTTGACTTCAGGGTTTTCACACTAGGGTGTGGTGTTTTGCAGGCTCGTGCTTCAACAAATGGCCAAATCGAATGATCCAACGGATTAAGATCTGGACTGCTAGGGGGCCACAAATCCTTCGGCTAAAACTTCATGTTATCGTTCATGCATTGTTGGGTTCGATTGGACGTGTAAAACGGCGCTCCATCCTGCTGTAGGACAACGTTTTGGTCCTCGGAGAAGATGGCCTTCACCCAGCACTTGTTCCTTTAAAATACCGATATACACTTCGGTATTGATTTTAACTCCAGCATCAATGAAAACAGGCGGCATTTTCAAACCGTTGGACGCCACCAAGCCAAACATCATGACACCAGCCGGATGTTTGGTTTGAAATATGAATTTCACTTTTTCCGGAACGTTCTGCGGTGAAATGAACCGGTCCGTGCGGCTGTTGGCCACAGCATCGACGCTGAAAAGCTTCTCGTCGGAGAACAGGATTATCATGTTTTTCCTTCTTCAACAATGAAAGCAATCTCTTGGAACGAGTCACTCGTAGTTCCTTGACCCGGTCCGTAATCAAGTGGCGTTTCACTCTGGCTCTGGAAGATGCATGCAGGTTTTCTTTGATGATTCTCCGCATGGATTTCTCCGAAATATTGGCTTCCTTTGCAAGTTTTCTTATGGAACGCACCGAGTTGTGAGCAATTTTTGCACAGACCGATTTGATCACGTTCGGCGTGCGTTCAAAGCGCGGACGTCCGCTTTCCGGCTTCCGCTGCTTAAGACCATCCTGCAGGGACTTTTGTATTCGTTAAACTGTTGCCAAATTGCACTCTACCACCTTGGCAATCTCTTTCGGCTTCTTCTGGGCGCGCAACAAACTGGTGCTCACTTCTTTCGCGAACATTTTGACGAATTTGCAATAAAACAAATAGAATGTTTGGATGCAGCACTTGAAAGTAAACATAAACAGATAAACTTTCGACAGAAATTAGTCACTAGCTACACGAATTAACCCAATACTCAAGTTTGAACATTATTATTTTCGCATTATTTTCTGCCGCACCCTGTATTTTTTTTTTTTTTTTCCCTTTCCTCCCACTGTAAGCGTTTATAGCGGAGAATTGTTTGTAGTGTAATAAAAGTATTACATATCCCACCACGCGTTCTCCCCCCCACCGCATCGCAAATCACAAAAAATCAAAAGGTAGAACAACAAACAAAACACCGTCTAATCAGGAGAAGTGCTAGAAATGTACGGCAAAAAGGGGGAGAGAAGAGGGGAAGAAGGGATGGAAGTAAAGAAAAAATTAAAAAACCAAACAAAAAAAACACAATTATATTTTTTTTTTTCTCCCACAAAAAAAAAAACTTAAATATAATAATGTTTTTTTTTTTTTTTTATTTTTTCTTCTCGGAAAAATAAAAAAAAAATTCCTGCTAAATTCTAAATTAAACTAAATTTCCAATGAAATTTAACTTCTTTATATTGTATTGGATTGGTTATAACGTAATGCTCGATACCCACTTCATGTGATTCATGTTCTTATGTTCAGATACTTTATTGAGACTTTCAAAGGGTCAACCCATAAGTTCGGCTAATTTGCTAACATTTTGGGCCCTCTATTTCACATGTATTATCAGTTATTCGTTGAAAAATGAATATACTTACTCTCAGAATTTGGTTATATTTGGTAGGTTTATTTTTAGTTCGCCATTGGAGAACAACTTCAAATAATAATTTTCGGATCACTGGACAGATTTTTCTTTTATATTTTAGGTACGGAGTTGTATTGTCAAGAAGAAATGTATTGAGAAAAAAAAATGAACCTTTTTATGTGGACCAATCATTTATATATTTTTTATTATCATTTTCTTCTTTGTGTTGCTTTTATTGATTTATATATATTTTTGAGGAAATTTACACTAATTGTCAAAATAAAATGCTCACCTTCTTATTTTTTTTTAATTTCTCTAATTTAGTTTAGTTCAAATAGCACTGTTGTCTATTTTGATATCTAATTTTTTATATTCTTTTAAATTTTTACTTATGGAATACAAAAAAAAAGTGTTTTACTCAAAGCAAAAATAAATTTGTATTGAAAAAAAAAACAATGACAAATAAAAAGTGCCCACCTACTTTTGTCTCAAGAAAAAATAAATTAAAGTAAAAACAGCATTTTAATAATTAATGTGTCCTCCTTTGTCCTTCAGGACCTTCTGCAGGCGCTTCGATATGTTCTCCACCAGATTCTTTAGGTGCTGTGGAAATAGTTCTTCCATGGCACACTCCAGGGCTTCCAAATAGTTGTTTTTATTGGTAGCACCAGTTTTGTCAACCCTGGCATCGAGATTCGCTCACAATTTCTCGATGGGGCTTAGGTCCGGGCTTTGTTGAGGCCATTCCAGCGGTTTGATCCGACAAAAAAAAAAGCCTTGGTCTTCTTGGCAGTATCCCGTATTACACGTTTCAATGCTAAAATACGAACTCATCAAGGCCCGCCTTGACCAGTGAAACCTCCAGATTTCCGGCAGGATGTTGATACAGGAACCTGCTGCCATTAACCCGTCGATTTTTCCGAGGCTTCCCACTTCATCCCAGCAAAAACACCTCCAGATCATCGTATTTCCTCCTCCATGGTTCACCATGCCTTGCATGTGGCTCCTCATCCGATCTGCACCACACACGAACCGGCCGCTTTCCACCATTTTCCAGAAACCTAAGGGATTATCAGTATGCTTCTTAGCCAACTTAAGCCATTTGAATTTATTTGTCTTGTTGGTGCTGAATTCCGAATACCGAATACTGATCGTTGAAGAGTGTTCTTGGATCTCGTGAACAGTTACTAGCATCCATTTTGCGCTTCCCGTCTCTGCCAGGGCTATCCACCACTGATCCCAGCGATTTTAGTTTCAGAAGAATTTTCTCAACCGCTGTTCGTTTAAATCGGTGCATAATGGCTTTTAAGTGTTGTTAACTAATCTTCTTTTCTTAATGAAGTAAACCACCACCACACTTTGTTAGTGGTTCCAACAGTATCCTTACTGTTGGTTCCAGTAGATCCAAATGGGCTCTCGAGCGTTATTTAAGCTACCTTGTCTTTTAAATAAATATTCACCATCACACATAGTGAGTGGTCCCAACAGCAGATTTACTGCTAGTATAATTCGATCCAGTATGGCTTTCAAGCCCTTTTGAATGTTACCCTGTTTTCACAATGAAAATAAATCACCTTGTGAGTGGCAACAACAGCACTCATAATGTTGGTCTTATTCGGATGAAAGTGGCTATAAAGCGTTATTGAAACATCCTTATCTACCAACTAAATATTCACCATCCGATCATAATTTGTGAGAGGCCCCAGCAGCATCCTTACTGTTGATATGAATCGGCTTGCAGGCGTTATTCAAACCTTTTCGTCACCATTAAAATCCACCATCTCACTTTGTGAGTGAATCCGATGGCATCCTTACCGTTGGTTTAAATCGGTTCGATGCGGATAATTAAGCGTAAAAATATTGCTTTTTCAATTAAGTATTTAGCTCTATTGTCTCTTTATCCCGGTAATAACTCAGAAGCAAGAGAACTCTCGAACTGTGTCTCAATGTCGGCGTAATACTGGAAAATCCGGGTGGGGGGGGGGGGGGGTGGTGGGCGTAGTTTTTGGAAACGTGGGGAATAAAGAAATGTAATGTAATGCTTCAGAAATTCTTCCCAGGCGTTTTATCTTCATCGGTAGTGTCCATGGAAGGCTGGAATTGCACTACCGTGAGGGGAAGTTCTTCTTGGCGTTCAGGAAAGTGTTCCCGAGACTGATTGCTTCTTGTCAATGTCTATTGTCTGGCCACAGGGAGCTTGTATGCTTAACTGTTAGGCTAAATGGCCACAGGGGTCACTAAGCCGAATCACGAGCTTGTCGGTGGGTCAAATCAAGATGTCGGTGTCTACCAAGATGGTAACACAAAGCAACACATTTAACTACTTAACGGACACCTTTCGCTCGCGAACGCCTGAACCAATCTGAGAAATGAATGAAACGGTTTTCGCGTCGTTGATCCCCCCTTACTCTTCATCCTCACAGTCCAATACAATTAATCCTTCCTTCATTTTGCCACCTATTATACACTTTATTGTTATTCAATTTAAACTTCCAAAGGTTTCCTTAAATCCCTACTAACCCAGTACTATTTTAAACATAAATTAAACAATCCTATTTACCAACACCGACTAACTAATAAAAACGTTTAATTGAAAATAATAAGCACATACAAGTAAACCATCATCACACTTTGTGAGTAGCCCCAATGGTATTCTTACCTGTGGTTTAATTCGGTACTAATACTTAAATATACATCCGTGCATCTAATTAAAACCAAATAAATGGAGAACAATCTTAAAACTAAGATAAACTAAAATTCAGCGTATCTTTTACCCAAAAGATCTCTGCTGCCAACCCAATCCTTTTATCCAGCATTATAATAGTTTCTCGTGAAGGTACAGTAGTATTCTCGGCTTCCAACAAAGCGAGTATCACATCAGCATATTCCTATCCTTTCCCGATTTGATCTGCATTCGAACTGGGCCGGCGCCGATATTGCCCTTGCTTAGGATCACCAGTTTTTGCACATTGAGGATGTATGCTAGTCGCAAGCATCATCTGTTGGTTTGCTGTGTAATTACAGCGGATCTGGTAGCAATCTCGGGCGGCTTATCATTCTCATGTTTCATTTTTCGCTCAAGTAGCATTGAATTGTCGCATTGAAATACGTTTTGTTGCTTATTAAAAATATGTTTGTTCTTAAAAAAAACGCACATTTTGAAATCAATTATATAAATTTGATATTTAAAAAAAAATTAAGGATTACCTAAAACAAATTTATTTAAAAAATAGTCACTACATTCCAACACCACGGAAGTCATCGAAAAATAATTATGTCTATGATTTCTTCATACAAAAATAATTGATTTTTTAAATTCATATTTGATAACGTTTCATGTACAATATTGCTGTCATATTTGAAGTACAACATTATCTTTTATTAAAGCAAACACAAAATGTCAAGTCGCTGTAGAATTCGAAAGAAAATCCGAAAGTATTCGGAAAGCAAATCAATAACTTCTTATTTTTGGACTAATTTATCGCAAAATTTGTCACTCTAATGACGAAATTTAAAAAAAAAACGAGTGAAATATTTTTCGAAAAAGAAGCAAACCTACCAAATAACAACAAATTCTGAGAGTTAGTATAATCTTTAGGTCTGGAATGACTGTAACAAGTCTACAAATGGTATTTTTTTTGTATTTGAAAACTTTTACATCTGGAAGACATAGGAATTTAGAAAAAAAAAAAACTAACGGATAAAATGTGGGAGTTTGAAACTCGAAATTTTCATAAAATTTTGTTCTATTCTAGTTATAAAAATGAGTGTTAAGAAACCTAGAATTTTCCAAAACTGTCTTATAATGTCTGTTGAATTTCCAAAAAAAACCAAAACTATTGTTGATTATGTAAAGTAACTCTAAATAGCAAAGGAAGCTAAATCGAAATTCTGAAATTCTAAATTCTAAATCAAAGGACAGTTGGATGAACCAAAACACTCTTCTTGTTCTTCTTTCTGTATTAAGTGGCTTTTAGCCATAGGACACCTCCCTCCTACATTTCGCACTCATCAACACATGAGTCGGGACCAACGGCCTTCCTTCCCAGAAAAATCTCACCGAACTCAGCTGGGATTGAACCCAGATCCACTGGGGTGCCAAGTAGCAGTCACGATTACCTCTACACCACCGGTGCCTGCTGAACCAGAACATCCCAGATTATCTCATAATGTCGGTTGACATTTGAGACGACTAAATACAAATAATTGATTAGGTACCGTAGCCCTGAATTGAGGAAATAGCTAGCTTTACGGCAGTAAAGTTAAACTTCAGGATAGTTTAAACAGCGCAGAGCTTCCAAGATTATCTCATAATGCTTGTTCGACTTCCAGAACATTCAATGAACCTAAAGTTCTATCCAGTTAGAATCCGGAATCACTTATTGTGTTGCAGCGGCACGGAAAGTGACCGCTGCAAGAATTCTTTTACAGCGGTTTGTTTACCTAGGCGCCCAATTTCTGTAGTATAAATTTCACGGTGTTTCGTGCAGTGAGTCAAAAGTTATTCCAGATGGAAGCCGAGAGGAGAGAAAAAAATTCTGCACACCCACGTTGATAATCCAACGTGGTCCGCAATGAAAATTGCAAAAAACGTTGAAAATCGCCAAATCAACCGTGTATGATGTGCTCAAGCGTTTCAGGGTGCGAAAGAGCATGGATCGTGTGCCTCAAGGTAAGCGTCGTAGTGGAACATATGACCGCAAGCTGAACCAGAAGGTGTTGAGAACCGACAGAGCAAACCCTGGACTATCAGATAATGAAATCGCACAAAAATACGCTGCTGCTCGCTGTACCGTTCGAAGGATTTGTTTGAGAGCAGGATATCGTTCTTATCGAGCCAGCAAGCAACCAAACAGAACGTTGAAGCCAAGTTTCGTCACCAAAACTCGAGCTCGGAAATTGTACCAGCAGGTTTTGACGAAGTACCTAGGATGCCTGAATGAATTTCGGACAGCTTCCTGGCCAAAAATGCTACATGGCAACGCCACGAGGAGATCTTCCTGCGAAGTTTAAGTTTGCTTTTATGGACCAATTTGCCAAAAAAAAACTGATGATTTGGCAAGGGATATGCAGCTGCGGAGCAAAGACCAAAGTGTTCGTGACGAATAAGACGATGGACTCGAAGCTGTACAGGGAAGAATGCCTCAAAAACCGCGTACTACCTTTCATTAAAGCCCTTAAGGGTTCCGTGAAGTTTTGGCCAGATTTGGCGAGTTGCCACTACAGCCGGGAAGTCATCCAGTGGTACCGCGATAATAACTTAGGTTTCATCGATAAAAACATTTGTTCACCCAACTGCCCGCAGTTCCGGCCCATCGAGAGATTTTGGGCAATAATGAAGCGGAAGCGGAAGAAAAGTGGAAAAACGGCTCAGATGACCAAAATGTGGAACAAATGTGCCAAGGAAGTTGACTCCGGAGGTGTGCAGCGTTTGATGGGTGGAATAAAGAAGAAAGTGCGAATGTTCATTAGAAACGAAGAGAAATGATTTGTAGTGATATTTTTTCCTTAAAGTACAGTGAATAAGCTTTTTTTGATGTATTAAAATTAATTGTACGTCTATCCTTTACCGAGATACAGATGATTTTATTATTCCGGATTCTAAATGGACACAGCTTTAGACCTAGAATATTCTAGGTTATCTCATAACATGATTTAATACATAAAGGGTGTCCACGATGAAATTGCCACACTATGAAATTGCTCTAACTTTTTAACCGTTGGGTAGAATTTAATGAAAATTTGAGTGGATTTAGTTCATAGTGCATTATTTACATCCTGCAAGTTTTAAAGTCCTGTGATCAAAACTCGCGGAAATGGAGTCGAAAGAACAGCTCGTGCGTGATAAAATCTTGCGCATTCATCACGAGAACAAGGATCTCTCGCATCGTTCCATCGCTAAAACGTTGGGAATTGCGAATTCCACGGTGTCGCGAGTGATTAAGCGGTTCGAGGAACGGTTGACCACCGATCGGAAGCCCAGAAGTGAAGGAAAAAGTATTCCGTACAACACCAAAAATCACAACCGCGTAGTTGGGGCCTTCAACCGAAATCCGAACGCCTCCGTTCGGGATGTGGCTAAGAAGCTGCACCTAAGCCGAAGTTTTGTCCAGAAGGCCAAAACTAAGGCTGGGCTTCGAACGTTCAACGTACAAAAGGCCCCTAATCGCGACGAGAAGCAGAACAAGTCCGCCAAAACCCGTGCCAGGAAGTTGTACCTCAACATGCTGACGAAAGTTGAATGCTGCATCATGGACGACGAAACATATGTGAAGGCCGACTTCAAACAGATCCCCGGCAACCTGTTTTTCACGGCCAAGGATAAGTTCAGCGTTCCGGAGCATGTCCGCACTCAGAAGATGTCCAAATTTGCGAAGAAATTCCTGGTTTGGCAAGCCATCTGCACGTGCGGGAAGCGGAGTGCACCTTTCGTGACCCAGGACACGATGAACGGACAGGTGTACATAAAAGAGTGCCTCCAGAAGCGGCTGCTTCCTCTTCTGAAGGCCCACAACGTCCCAACAATCTTCTGGCCGGATTTGGCCTCATGCCACTACTCCAAGGACGTGCTGAAGTGGTATGCGGACAATAAGGTCAATTTCGTGCCGAAAATGTTCAACCCTCCCAACACTCCGGAGCTCCGCCCCATCGAGAAGTACTGGGCGATTATGAAGCAGCACCTTCTTAAACGACCTAAGGTAGTGAAGACAGTCGAGGAACTGAAGAAAGTATGGGTTTACATGCAAAAAACGGTTGATTCACAGGTTGTGCAGAATCTTATGGCCGGGGTTAAGGCCAAGGTGCGGGCATTTGCGTATGGACTGTAAATAAAATACGAGTAAAATGGTAAAATGAAGTTTAATAGTTATTTCTCAATCCCTGAAAATTTGATGGCAATCGGATGAAATCTCGAATTTTGCGAATCAATTTTGTGTGTGGCAATTTCATCGTGGACACCCTTTAAAGCTAAAGTGAGGTTAAACATCGTAGTATCTAAAACTGAAATTGATAATAACTTTCTGGCTATTTTTTAAACTGCATGGAATTGGTCAGTATCGTCATCATCGACGATTTTCTGCTGTTTTAATCACCAATTACTTTGCTGAAACAGCTCGAAAAATAATTTGGCAAGAACGCCATCGACGGCGTCTAACCTCACTTTTGCATTACGTACCTGGATTCCTCCATTACAGAAATATTTTTTTCTGTATCGACCCAACGTTGCAATTGCACCCAATTGCACCGTTCTGCGCCAAATTTTCGTTGACCCACGAGGATCCGTCGGAGCTAGAATTAAAAAAAAAATTGCAAAAGATATTGCTTCAAATATTTGGGAATGAGATAACTATTTATTGAGAGATTAATAAGAAAATTTATTACGTTTTCACTTGGAAAAATATGGCGACCGCTTTGCTTCTGTGACGTTAAATTTATTCAATTTAAGGTAAATAATAACGTCCAATATTCGAAAGAGAACATTACCCAAATATCAGTGAAAATTACTGTTTATTATCGTTTAATTTTACCGATATTTAGTACTGTCAACAATACCTAATTTTAGGTAAAATAAATACTTAATTTTAGGTATTCTCATCTTAGCGTGTAGAACATCCTAGATTATTCCATAATATCTGTTGACCTTCCAGTTTACAAGATTCAATTAACACTTCACTCTTTATGAAAATTCAAACTAAGTCAATGAAACCCCCCTGCACTGAGTCAGTCTTTGCTGCCGTCCCTTTTTCTGAAGAGCTCATTGGATCACCCATCCGAGCTGGTGTTGGTCAGAATTCACCAAAAAAAAAGCGTTATTCAAGTTTTTTTGAAAGAACAAGCTTCTATGCAGTTAGGGCATCTACACCCTTGTTTTAGAACTAAGGTGCATCCTATCCGGTTAGTTTGGCCTGAACTATTTATCAACTCAACGCGTCAATTTTTTCGACTTTGTTTCACGCGATCTATGATTCGATATTCGAATCATATCAGATTCGAATTCTTTATATTCGGACTCGTCGAACCTTTTAGAGCATCTCGAACAAAGACGTTAAATTTTCCACTGTTTATTATTGCAATTAGCCAATTTGCATCCCCAAAAAAAATTAGCACCAAAATAATCGAAATTGCCAATTAGAGTCGCTTCCAATTGTTGAACAAAACCAATCAAACGACCCAATCCAAAAACCACACACACCGCTTGAAGGACGCCAGTCGCTGCACACCTTTGCCCGTATAGGGAACAGCACTCAGTGGGACAACGCATTCGCTTTTCCAACACCTGGCTTTTGTCCATGCGCTGTGGGCATACAAATCGACTTCCATCTACAGCAGCCTACCATAATTATCAAACGTTAGGTGGCTTAGGCTTGTTCCTCGGTCTTGTTGCCGAATGCCCAAATTCCGAGAGGAGACAAAAAAAAAACAGTCATATGAAATATACACCACCCCAAGACCTTCACATTCCGAAATTATAGAACCACCAAAAACAGACGCACGACGCACTTGTCGGGCCCGTTGAATGGAGCTAGGCAAGCATTAGGTACCAACTCCGAAATTGGCGGTTCTGTTATTGACTCTCAAATTACCTTTGAAATCGATCAACCTTTAGTTCGAATCATTTTTCATTGGGACATTTTCCCCGGAATTGTGAGGATCAATCAAACTATCGGTTTCTCTCTTTCAACATAACTCAGTGGGCGTCGGTTGTTAGGGACCGGTTCCCCTCCATCGCCATACAGTAGCCTACTAGATCACCTTGAAACCATGTGTGCTAATTCTTACACCTTTTCTTCTCTCCTTTTTTTCTTCTTTTCCTCCAGATGAGACAAAGCCATACCAAACGGCCGATAGCACGTGGGATAGTTCTTTGTCGCGAACCACGATCGAACCGCTGCCGCCGCCCACGGAGAAACAGCAAAAGCACCACCACAGGCAATTGAGTATCACCAACACCACGGATCCCATCGATTACCGTCCACAGTTGATCCCGTACCCGTCGGAACGTAGCACCAAACTCGATTACAAACCTTCGACCCGGACGGTCAGCTCCGAGGACAGTTGCTACTCGGAAGATCGATACATTTCCTCAGACGAGGACGACGACGACGAAGGACGAAGAGGACGAAATCGATCTAGACGAAAACGACATCCGAGAGGAGTACCTTCGCCGCGGGAACCAACGCAATCGCCGTAACAACCTTCATCAGGAACAACCACCAAAGAACTCAACGCCAAAGGAAGCAGCGGCTGGATCCGAGGAGCAGCAACAGTCCGCCATCGGAGGGGGAGGCGATCGAAGGCGCAGCATCACCCAACTGCAGAATACTCTCAACAAGGCCAAGGCTCATCTTTCGTTCGATAAATGGAAAAATCACCACGGCGGTGGTGGCAGCAGCAGCAGCAGCAACAGTTCGTCCCTTCCCTTGCATCAGCAGGTGGCCGCTGCTGGTGGAGGCGCTGGCGGTAATGTCCACCTGATTGCCGATCTCGTCAACAACAACAATAACAGTAACCATAGCAACAGGCGCAGCTCGGTGCAGGGTGAGTTGAACGTTCTACTTAGCCAGGACAAGCCAACAATTACTATCGATCCTTCCACAGCTTCTGCAATGTCGACCACGGCGGCGACCGCGACATCCTCACCCGTCCCACCGGCGGGCATGAGTCCCGGAACGGCGTCCCTAACGACGGCGACCACGGCCTCGCCCAGTTCTACCAATTCCTCACCATCCATCTCGTCGGAACCCTTCTCACGGCTATCGCGCTGGTTCTCGATACGTCGTGGCTCCATGAACCAGTACGATGTGAAAGGCCACAACTCGACACCGGCTTCGACGACGACATCGACGCATTCCTCTTCTGCTGGCGGAAAGGAAAACCGTCGCAACAGCATCGACCATGTCGATTCCACGGGGTCATTGCTGGGTGGAAAGTTCGATGGCGGGAAGCTGGCGATGAACAAGGTTCTCGAAGCCGATGAGGATCCCTTCCAGTTGGCACTGGACAGCTTCGCAATGACCCGAGGTGCTGGCACGGAACCGAAAACTGCCGAAAGAAGACACATCCCAGTGGCACTGCCAGCGGCACCATCCGGACTGAACCAGCAGCAGCTCAAACGGAGACACATCGTAGCGGCCATCATCCACAGTGAGAACTCCTACGTCTCTTCGCTGCAGCGATTGGTTAATGTAAGTTTCGCTGAAAATAATCAATTGAAATGGCTATTTATTCTATTTCTTTCCCCCCTTATTCAGGAGTACAAACGGCCCCTCGAAGAAAGCAACCCACCCATTCTGAACCCGTCAAAAACTGCCATACTTTTCCATCGTCTGCCGGAGATTCTTCAACTGCACACTCTCTTCCGGATATCCCTGGCCGACTACATCCAAAGCTGGGACACCGAGGAGAAGATCGGCGACGTTTTCGTTGCCACCTTCAGTAAATCCCTGGTCCTCGATGTCTACAGCGGTTTCATCAACAACTTCTCGATCGCCATGGACCTAGCCCGAATGGAAGCGAAACGGAAATCGGCCCTGTCGGACTTTTTCAAAGTGAAACAAATCTCCGCCCACGATCGACTGTCCTTTTTCGGGCTGATGGTCAAGCCGGTGCAGCGATTTCCCCAGTTCATCCTGTTCCTGCAAGATCTGCTCAAATACACCCCGCAAGGCCACCACGATCGGATGTCCCTGCAACTTGCACTGACCCAGCTCGAATCGCTGGCGGAAATGCTAAACGAACGCAAGCGAGAAGCCGAGCAGTTCCAAGCTTTCAAGGAAATGCTGGAGAATATCAGCGGAACGTTCAACATCCGCTCGCTGGTCTCCGGAGGCACGTCCGACAATACTATCAATAGCACAACCACTCGCTACCTACTGCGGGAGGACAACGTGACCCAGTTGGAGTTCAACCAATCCGGATCCGTCGTGAAGAGCAAAAAGCGACGGTTGCTGCTGTTGAACGACAAGGTGCTTTGCGTTTCCGTTGCCCCCAAGCAGTCGCACGAGTTCGGATCGTCGGAAAAGCTCACCTTCAAGTGGATGCACCCGGTCCAGGACGTGGAGATTGTCGATAACAACCAGTCGATTACGCTTTCGAGGATACTGACAGCAGGTAAGATATGGGAAAGCAAATTAAGCGATCGGAACGGCGGGTGCTAATCCGGTTAACTTTACCCTAGGAATGAAACGTGGCAACAGTCTCAAATCCAACTCTAGTTTCGATTCACCCTACCTGGTGCCGGGGACGCTTCCGGGGGGAATCAATGCCATGCACAACACCAGCAGTTCCACCATGAACAGTTCGTACGGCGGTGGAACCCTCCCGGGAACGGCCGGCAACAGCGATGCGGACAATTTGTGCAACGAGATGAACGACCTGATGCACGACTATGAGGTCATGTCGAGGATAAACGATCTGGTCGGTTCGCTCAAGGGGTCCTACAAGGAGATCAACCTAGGTGTCACCAAGTCAATCCTGGCGGATATTCAAGCGTCAATACAAGTACGGTTGTTAGTGCTTCAGGCTGGAGAGGGGGATTGTAATGGTATTTTCCTTCCGCAGAAAAAGGACGAAGAAATTCTCTGGGTGGACTCGTGTTGCCTGCAGTTGGTGCTGAAGAATGCCGCCAAGGGTGGCAAGGAGGACATCACCTACACATTCCAAATCGAGAATCCGGTGGTCAAGAAGGACTGGATCACGGAACTGCGGCTGGCGCAGCTGGCCCTGGATCCGAACAATTCGCCCGCCTGGCAGATGGGTGCGGAACACGAGCAACGATACTCCCTGGCCAAGATGCCACTGTTTGTCAAGGCCTATCCGGCGTTCAAGTCGCAGCATCAAACCGAGGTAGGTGCGGAGGGCATGGTCGGTTGTTCAACATCGAGCTCCATTTTTCAGCTACTCGAGCTTGGAGCATGTCCAGTTGATGGCGAGCCCTTTGACTTGCTTTTGAATAGCTCCATCTTGCATTGAAAACACGTGTTTTTAATTCCGTCGTAACAAATGTTTCACTGTACAAACCAAACCAAGAGATTTTCAGAGTTTTTCGTGATCCACCGACATTTTTCACTTATCCTTCTAAAGTCATGTTAATTGTTGGAGGAATTTCGATCTATTATTCAAAAATAGAAGCAGAGTTTGATGAAACTATTAATACTAACTATATCATTCTTGGTAATTGTTTAGATTGGCTTTTATGGCGTTCAAACTGAGGGGTTGCTCTTAGAGGAGTGAAACTTTAGTGACATCAAACTCCATAAGAGTTTCCTTACACAAGTTTCGTAGTGTATCGTATCTTAGAAGGCTTAGTCTTCTTGAAGCTGTACAGTAGTCTCTTGGGCACTTCACATGAAAGAAGTCATTCGTGTGATCGTCAGCTTCATTGCATAAAACCAAAAAGATCACTTACTAAAATATCAATGTTTGGAGTTCACTTCTCATGTGACCGAAATTGCCTCCAGCGAACTCTGAAGTTATCTCAGGAGATCTTCATGAGTGGACTAATAAGCACTATTTGAAATTGACCAAATTTCTAAATTGAAAGTGCCCTAAAGCTTCTGTATTAAAGTCTGCAGATTATCCTTTACATTCTGGAAATTTTTGGACTGCTGCCTTTTAACGAGGATTCCAATCTTCTGGATGTGAACTAGAATGCTGGTTCCCAACTGTTCGTGGCTTATTGGAGACTTATTCAGTGTGTTCGACAACAGAACTGTCTTAATTGCAGTAATTCCAAACGAAATTAAGGTGTCTTGATTAGAGAGACTTTCAACCCTTGGCTGGTTCATCAAAAAAGTGGAGTTCGACTAATATCCAACGGATCCCATTCTCATCACAAATACCCATAACCCATCTCACGTTGGTAGCGGCACTACTAACCCCCCAAACCCAACTCTGACAAACACTTCGATCGAACCGGTTCCATTTCTTTCTCCCCCCGCCATTTCTCTTTTAGGTCTGCTGCGGATGCTATTTCTCCTCGAACCTGGCATCGTCCGGGGCGTATCGTTTGAAGCCGACGTCGCGGAAGCGTTCCAAGCACTCCAACACGCTGTGGATCTGCTCGACGGACAAGATCAACAGCCACGTGACGATCCTGTCGCACAACAGCGCCCAGCACCAGAGCAACGGAGGCTTCGGCGAGGTGGCGCGATTCAGTCTGAACGAGACCATCGTCACCTGTATGGAGTACGTGAAGGAGGGCGGGTTGATAACCGGGGATGATACCGGGGCGGACTCCATCTGGATGGGTACGAACAACCATCGGGTATTGATCTACTCGGCCAGCTATCCGATCAACGACGAGCAGCTGGTCAATCTGTCGCTGCCAGGCGTTCCTAGTCAGATATTGTACTTCAACGAGAAGGTCTACGTAGGGATGACCAATGGCAGCGTGTTGGTGTTTAGCCGGACGGAAGTTGGCATTTGGAGCCTGAATAGTCCGAAGATACTGGCGGTGCAGAACGAACCGATCACCAGTCTGCTGGCGATCAACAGCAGTGTGTACTTCGCGGCCGGTAAGTACGTCCACGTGATCAACGGAAGAACCAACGAGGTGGAGAAGAACTTCCACATCAAACACACGAATTCGGCGAATGTCAGTTCGAACGTCAATCTGCTGGCGCATTCCGGAATCGGGTTGTGGATTTCGTTGAAGAACTCGAGCATAATCTGCCTGTATCACACGGAGACGTTCAAGCACCTGCAGGACATCAACATCGCTTCGAACGTGCTTCGAGTGACGTCGTCGCATCAGAATCCGTCGCGGGAATCCAACTCGTCGATCCAGGTAACGGCCCTGATGGCAGCCAAGGGAATGCTTTGGGTTGGAACGAACGTCGGGATCACGTTGACCATTCCGTTGCCCAGGTTGGAAGGTGTTCCGATAGTCAGTGGTGGGGTAAACATTTCCTACCATGCTCACCTGGGTCCGGTGACGTTCCTGTTGCCGTTGGTGACCAGGTCCTATCACACGGTAAGCCATCAAACGCAAGTGGTGAAGATCGCTGAGGCAACAGCAGTGGAATCGAAGGAAGATTCGCGAACGGCTGAAGTGACGGACAAGCAGCAGGGACTTGATAAGGAGAGGGAAACGACGGCTTTGAAGGAGCAGATATGCTCCAGCCCGGTGATTTTGAGGAGAAAGAAGCCACCTCCGATGGACTGTGGTCGGATGGCCAAAACGCTTCCAAGGAATCTCCGGACCAGTAGCGGAGCTTTCTCACCATCGATCCATTCGACGCTGTCCTCGTCTTCGCAGTATTCCGATCAGGGGTGCGACGTTTATGGCTTGTACGGAGATTTGATCTTCGTTAAGGAAGATTTAGAAAACCAGGAAGATCGGAACATTCTGGATCCAAGCTACGACTACCTCCGCCGAAGTGATCCGGACATTGCAGCCATACCGGCCAAAGTATCCACCCTCGATCGACGACTCCGAATGAAAGTCAGCCGGCCACGATCCCTGGATTTGTCCAATTGGTCAATGGAGTCGCGATCGTCCAGTGTCTATACTTCATCCGGAAGTGACGAAAACGTGGGTGGCCGTAGCGGAGCTGGTAGTAAGAACGTCTCCCGAAACAGCTCCAGCGCCAGTCACAAGATGAACAACTCCGATCTGGACAACATCAACGAGAACGAGGTAGCTATGCATCTGAAACCACCGGATTCGGTTCCGGTGGCCAAAGAATCGGTGACGGAGTTCTCCACTCCTGTATCAATCACCGCGCCCTCCACCACCAATACGACCAAGCGGAAGAAGCACCAATCGATGAATGGAGGAACCGGCGGTGGTGGCAATGGGGTAGGTAATTCGGGAGGGGACGGTGGTGCAAGTGCCGCCCGACGGACCATTCTGACTCTCACGGGAGGCCGAGGGTACGTCAACTGGAGGCACATCTGGGAACGAACCGGTCCGATGGATGGCGGCAAATCAGCCACGAATTCCCCTCAGAACCATCATCATCATCACCACCACCAGCGGACCGGTTCCGTCACGTCCTTGGCCGGCCTGGGGCACACCAACTCGACCGATGCTCACCTCGTCATCTGGGAAAAGAAGCTTTAGGTTTTCTTACTTCGGTTTTCGGTTTTTCTTAGCTTTAAAGGAGATTACAGTTTTTTTTTTTTACACTGATTGATGGTGTGCGTGCGGCCTTCGAGTGTACATATTCGGAAGTTTAGGAAAGTAATCCCAGTGAACTGGCGAAGTGCTAATTGAGAGAGAGAGAGAAGCCACCTATTTGTAGGGTAAATGTGATAAGACTATAATTTCTCGTTGTACACATTTCGATTTACGCATTCTCACTTATCACGGTAAGGCTTAAAGTTAAATTTTCCTCTTTTTCGCAATTGATTAGAAAGCAAACAGATAGACGTATATTTATGTTTTTAGATGAAGAAAATCGGCATACAACAAACAGTGGAAATTTGTTAGTTGTGAACAAATTTATCGAAGAAGAAGAAGAACATGAATTGAATCGCGTTTCCACTGTTTATTAAGTTCATGTTGCATAACATATTTTCAAACTCACTCACACAAAGCTAACCTTATTTTTATTTCCCTTAGTGTATTCGTATTTATTGTTACTCACATCAAACAATAGGCCATCGTTGTTACTCGAAAGATTTCTCTTCCAACTCACACAAGCAAGCAAATAGGCAGATAATAACAACAGTTAATTTCAACAACGAAGCGATAGTACTCTCTTCCACACACAAACTACCAAAATCAGGAAATCCATCACACACACACACAGACACACAGACAGGCTCACAAGTTGAACGTTCAATCTTTCAGTCAGGTGTTTGGGACTCAAAGTATCTAGTATCTGGTTGTAGGATCTTAAGCGGATAGTGAAAGTTGTGTTTAAAAGTTTGCATTTAGTACAAAAACAAGTTATGAATATGTACGTTGGGTTTTTTTTTACTTAAGAAATTTGTACAGAACTTTATTCCCAGAGACACTCACATACAATCACATACCCAGCCAGCGTAAGAGGCGAAAAGATTGAATCCAGCAACAGGCAGGAAGTGAAGTTTGAATCAAGTTCGAGAGACTGTTGTACAGTGGTAGAATACTGTGAAGAGAAAATAAGGTTTCGTTAGTTTTAGCTTGCTAGTTATTATTATTGTTCTAAACTCTAGCCCCATCCGCCTTCCATTACTCTGTAATTTGTATCACGACGCCTCCAATAACACATTCATCAATTTCTTGTACATCGTTTCATTCCTTCTCTAAGATCTGATCATATTCTATTAGAGGAAACAACAACAAAAAAAAAATCACAAAAATCTCTACAACACTGTAATAATGAATCCAAAAAACAAACAAACAATCAATCTCGGTGGCAACAACAAAAAATCGTAACAAAACTCAAGTAAAAATAAAGGAACCTAGATGTTCATTATTTGTAAAAAGCAAAGATAAGAAAAGCAAAAAAACGAACGCGCGCTCCCCACGGGGGTTTTCTTCTTTTTCTGCACATATCACCAGCATCCTTCTTTCGACCTCACTTGAATGCCCGTATCCAAACATTGCATGTGTATGAATCATATCAACGAGTCAAGGAGACGCCTTGCTACGTACTGTAAGAGTCAAACCATCACTGCATTGTCTGCATGCCTTAGGGGTGGGGTTTTTAGGATCGAGATGATTTTATTGCATCGCATTATGAGTAAAATGTCAAGCAAGAGCCGTTTTGACAAAAGCTTTGAAAGGCGAGGCTCAGAAGCGTTGCTGCAAACGTCTTAATATGCTTTCAAAGGTACATGTCCAAGTATGCTATGAAATCTGTACGTCATCGGTGATAAACAATCCTTGGATCCGTGAAAAAAAAAAAACATTGCACGTGCATCGCTGGTTCGTTAAATATTTTCGGTTTGATTTCCATAATAATCTCATCCCTTTCCTGGCTGATTTTTTTTTTGTGGTTGCGCATAAACGCCATAAGAAGTAAATTTTAGCCTGGTATCTGTCCAACTACTACTACTACTACTACTGATGAAATTCGCTTGTTATAGAGAAACTGTAAAGTGCATTCCTCCTTCTTGAGGGCATCTTCCCAACGTCAGGAGATGAATTATAACTTTTGCTGAAATCGTTCTGATTGTTTGTTAATGGAAGTTATCTATAGCAATATCCAAAAAAATAATATTCGAGCCGTTCATCGACAGTTCCAGACACACATCTTGGCTAGAAAACCATGCCCGTTTGTCGAGAATTTTCATATGTTTTAATTTAGGTTTGAAATTTCAACTGCTTTCCATTTTTCAGTTTCAAGGAAAACGAATAAAAACTATAAGACGATATGATGATAGACTACACTCCTAAAAATATACACGTCCAATCTACGTGAAAATGTTGGTAGCTTTCGTCCATATCTCTTATCAGGTAGCAGTGACGTGAAATTCACGTAGCTTAAAAATATATTTTTTTTGGTTGTCAACATGAGCTATAAGGTAAATGTTACGTGATTTTCAGTTAAGTAAGAACTGATTTCCACGTAATGTTTACGTGATTTTGCAGTGAAATTTACTAGAAAAACTAAATAAGAGTAACGTGAATTTCACTTTGATTACACAGGATGCTTACGTAATGTTTACGTGGGTTTTAAATAAAAATTACTAAATAAATAAACAAACGTGAATTCCATTTTGTTTTGAACAAATGTTCATGCAATGTTTACGCGATTATTTAATATTTACTAGAAGTCGTTTATTTTTCTCAATATGGTAGACTTGTGCAGCAAGATTTGATGTGATTCCCTGTTTCTAGTAGAACGACAATAGTTTTTGGTGTGACATGAGATTTCAGCCCTTATTTGTATGGCGGCTCACGTTACTCACGTCTGTAATATGTCCTTGCCTTCTTCGGATTCTTTTAGCAAATTTGTCAGTAAAAGTGGAGAAAAAATATTCCAGCGATTGCGAGATCGGTCTTCTCTGTTGCTAGCTGGGTCTCCCGAAGTGCTCGCTACTGCCACTGAGCTGTCGTCTGGAGCAATTTGAACTTCTGACAAATCTTCGAAAGCAATCGGGTCATATTCACAGTTGCTTTGTGCTGACATCCTGATCTTGTGAACTACTTGTTGAGTAATCGCCGGATTTTCCACCGATAATGTTTTCTTTGCGTATCGCAGATTTCTGAAAAATAAGGAAAGAATAATTATTGATATACAGCTTTCGCAATCAACTTTCACTTACATCAGGCCGAAAAGATGAAACGGTTTGCTCCAGCGCCAAGCGAAACTGTTCTTCCGAAATCGTCAGGAGATCAAAATGAGTAATTCCACCCTCTGAAATTAAAATCAGTGATATTACTGTTCAATGTTGGCGTTTAAATATTATGAATTATTAAACAATACCTTCAAATATTTGCAGCAAACCGCAAGGCAACTCCAAATCAGCGAGAAACTCTTTCATCAAACTGCTTGACGACGCCATATTGATGTTTCATACATGAAAATCACGTAACCCATTTGATGTGAACGGAAACACACTCATACAACCATAAACATAATGTTTACGTGAAAAATTTGTCATTTTCTCCACCAGCTTGAGTAAACATGACAAGGAATGTACATCAGTTTCACTACCATCATGTAACATTGGAAACAGAAGCAGTTGCACCAGGTACATGATTTTTCACGTAGATTGGACGTGCATATTTTTAGGAGTGTAGATTGAATAGCAAAGTGAAACTTGGTCTTGTACGTTTGACCGTTGGTAGTGGAATGAAGACATGATTGACCTTTATAACAAAGCTCGGTTGCTACGCAAATCGTGGATTATTTGATCGCCAACTCTCCTCACTAAGGCCGATGACATACTCATGGCGTAGGGAAGCGTTGCGTTGCGTTGGCGTTAATCAAAGCGAAGGGAGGAGGCGAGCAAAGCGTGACAAACTGAAAGCGAGATTAAGAGCGATGTCACACGAGCGACTGTAAAAAGTATTCGAGATTATTTCAGTTTATCAAGTGATTCAAGCATGAATTCGTCCGATGAAGACTGGCCTATTTCGCGTACTTCGCGTCTTTCGCACACTTCACTTTGTCATGGACAAGGAAAGAAAGTTCGCAGTGCATCCTGTGAACCGAAACAGATTGCGAGATGGGGAGTTCAGTAGATTGTACGACGACCTCCGTAAATATCCTTATAAGATTCATTCTTATACTAGGATGAATATGGATACAGTCGGCTTGATTTTAAACATGGTGAAACACAAATTAATGAAAAATTTGACGAACTGTAACTAAGAGCCGATTATACCATGTGAACGGTTGATTATTACTATCAGGTACAGCAGATTTCAAATATTCTGATTTATATAACAAGCTCTATGGCAGTGGTTCCCAACCTTTTTGGGCTCGCGACCCCTTTTTTGAATCAGTAATGGCCCCTCGACCCCCATGGTTAAACTAATGTGATTATGTTGCGATAAAGAATAAAGAAATACATCAATTTACGATCTTTTTGATTTATTACGACATTTTATGTTATAACCAGGGAAAAACACTCTCAGTGTGATTGCTGCGCCTGGATTTGGGACACTAGATTTGAAATTCGGGGCTGTGTTTGAGACAACGCCAATCTCATGTCATTTTCAACGTTCAGTCTGTTTCTTGTCTTCGTTTTGATTTGAAGTAGAGTTGAAAATCCGCTTTCACAAAGGTATGTTGACACGAATGGGATTAGGATCTTCAATGCCTCCATGGAAACTGTGGGGTACGAGCCATACATAGCACACCAAAACTGGCTCAGTTCCTTTTCATGAAACAAATCGCGAGACGAAGAATCGTTTTTCAGGTCCAAGTATCTCATCAGGAAGGCTAGCCACATCCAATGAAGATGAAAACGGGTTGCGTACTAAAGCAGCTACTTCTTGCTTCAACTCGGGAAAATACTTCTCAAATTGCTGCTCCAGTGAATCCAAATGTGCAATAATTTCTGCTTGGAGAGCCGAAGTCAGCTCGCTTGCTCCTTTATCGGTCATATTGCACAGGCGATCAAACATGGCAACATTTCCCATCTTAACTTTTCGGCGCCAATTTTTTTAGTTTTTCCGCGAATGCATGAAGATGATCTTGGAAGTGAACAAGATTGGATTGTTTGCCCTGAAGTTTCAAATTCAGCAAATTCAGATGCTCAAAAACATCAGCTAAGTAAGCGAGACGCTTCTGAACGTCTCCTTCATTAAACTGTGCAAGGAAATCACTTTTCCCTTGAGCTTTCAAAAACGTTTGGATCTCATCCTTCAACTCGAAAACACGGTTGAGTACATTACCCTTCGACAACCAGCGTACGGAAGTGTAGAAAAGAAGAACCTCATGATCTGAGTTCATTTCCCTGCAGAGTTCCTTGAATAAACGTGTATTCAGGGCTCCAGACTTACGAATGACCAATTCCAGTACTTTCAATAACCCTTCCGGCAACGTCTTGCTGGCAAGAGCATATCGATGGATCATGCAATGGACACCTGCGGCATGTGGGGCAAGCTCCTTGACCTTCTTCTGAAATCCAGATTTCTTGCCAAGCATTGCAGGAGCTCCATCGGTGCAAACCCCACAAAGTTTTTTCCACTGCAAGTCACCAGATTCAAAAAACGCCTTGATTTTAGCCATGATATCATCACTTTTGGTAGTAGTTTCCAAGTCACAACAGAAAAGAAACTCCTCCTTTAAATCGCCAGCAGAGCATACGTACTTCACAAACACCAACAGCTGCGCACAGGAACTGACGTCCGTGGATTCATCGAGTTGAATTGCGAATAAAGGAGATTGTTTGATTTCTTCCAGAACTTGCTCTTTCACGTCTTCGGACATATGGGCAATTCGTCTTTGCACAGTGTTGTTTGATAATGACACTTGCCGCATTTTCTTTTCACTTGCTTCCCCAAGAACCAAATTCACTATTTTCAGCATGCTAGGTTTGATCAGAGTTTCTCCAATCGTATGGGTTTTTTTGTTTTTAGCGATTTCCAGTGCTGTCTCATATGACGCCTGGCACTACTGCTGTGTTTTGTTGTTGAATGCTGCCAGTGCCAGTGGCATCGAATCTCTGCCGTTTCAAGCCAGCTTCATGACACCGAAAAAAGTCCACATCCTTAGTACTATGCTCGGCATGCTTGGTATCCAAATGCCGTTTCAATTTTGATGGCTTCATTGATTCAACAATCAACACAACGCCACAAAGCACGCACTGTGGCTTATCGACGCCATTAACGATTATAGTTGTGAAGCCGAATTTCATATAATTCTCGGAATACTTGCGTTTCTTTTCCACGGTGAGGCCGTCTATAAAGTACAACATAATCTTGTTCTTTTCTGTAACTATTTTAAATTCATTGACCTATTCAAGTTAACAATATTTAGTTTGCAGCGGTAAACCAAAATCTCAGCAAAATTTTAAATGTGGAAGCAACAAATTGGTCGGTTGATTGATTCGGGACTCGACGCGTGAATGGCCAGTTCAGTTGTAAAAGAAGACAAAACAAATGAGCCAACTACTACTGCGCATTCATTGAGTTTTTCTTCACGTTTAACGACGCACCAGGACGCACACTAATACATAAACTCACATCTCAGTAAGAAGGAAAGAGCAAGTAAAAAATGAATCCATTCAATCGCGTGTGCTAGCAAGAAAAAGACAATGGAAGAAGCAACTGTCCTTCGTTGCCTTCCGTTCACCACTACTCTGCTCTACTCGAACGAATTATAAGACGCACGAAGACCAAAATATACTCGTTTATTCTTTAAATGCATGCACTACTTATAGGTTGCATTTTATTTTATGGATCAGTTATTTTTTATTCTGTATGCATAAAAATTGTCACGCTGGTCAGACGCCCGCGACCCCCCTAGAAGGCCCTCGCGACCTCCCTGGGGGTCGCGGACCACCGGTTGGGAAGCCCTGCTATGGGACGTTCTTTAGCCTATTTATATGCTAGCGCCAACTGAACAAATGTTAAGATCGGTGGCGAACGAGTATTGGGCCAAATGGAACTTTCCAAATTCAACAGGTGCCATTGCCGGAAAAAAAAAATATATATATTTTAAATAAAAAGGGCAACCCCCCACCTTTTTAACACCCCCCCGCGCCCCCCCAATTTTTTTTTTGTGGTGGGGGAAGGGGGTTTTCCCCCACACAGAAACAAATTTTATACAAATTTTTCCATTATTGGGGGTTGGCCAGACCATTCCAGTAATGGGATTTTGAACCGACTATGATCATGGTCGAAACGACCATTAAAATAGTTGATTAAACATTTACCACAATGTCGGAATAGTCCTTGTTACCATGATCATAGTCAAGAATGCCATGAACGTGGTAGATTTGTCCATTTTAATGGTTATTGTAACCATTACATGCAATAGTCATCTTGACCATGATTTTTTTTTTATTTCTGCAGAAGGAAAATCCGTAGGAGTGAAGTTTCATTAAAGCCTCTTTTCCCATAGGCACAAAACCTTCATATGTTTTAAAACATTAGATACAACAGAGTGCACTTCCAGTGAGTTGATTGACTCTTTTAAGGAAGTGCGGAATGTAGCTCAAATCTAACAGGAAACATGGTTGATTCTATAATGCATAAGGCTATAAATGACCGATAGTTGTGCATGAGTGAGTGAAATCTGATGAATAGTCGTTTCGGAGTTCACAAAGCGATGATGAATACCCTGACAGAGATCTGATGGGCGGCTCGTCGTTCTGGTATCCACATAGTGATGTCAGAGTGTAGTGATTATTGCAAAGCTGGAAGGTTTGTAGAGCTTCAGGGCGGAGTACTATTGGTGGCGTCGGCCAGACATATACAGCTCTATCTTACCTAACAGAAGGCTGGCTTTGGTCAGACCGGAGTCCAGAAGCTTTGGCGTGACTGACAAGAAGCTGATTAACAGTTTGTCGTTTCGGAAACCACGTAGTGATGCCAGGAGAGTTGTGAGGGTTGCAGAGATAACAGAGAGCTGGTTTTCACCAGACCGAAGTCCAATATCCCTGGGATGGCTGACGGGGAGCTGATGAAGAGCTCGGCATTCCGGAATCCACGTAGCGATGACGGAGTGTGATAAAGGTTGCAAAGCTGACAGAACGCTGATTTTCGCCAGACCGAAGTCCAATACCCTTGGCATTACTGACCGGGAGCGGATGAACAGTACGTCGTTTCGAAATTCACATAGCGATGATTTGTAGAACTTCAGGGCGTAGCTCCATCTTACCTAACAGAAGGCTAATTAACAGCTCGTCGTTTAGGAAATCACATAGCGATGACAGGAGTGTTGTGAGGGTTGCAGAGATGACAGAGAGCTGGTTTTCACCAGACCGAAGTCCAGTACCCCTGGTACGGCTGATGAAGAGTTTGGCGTTCCGGAGTCCACGTAGCGATGACGGAGTGTGGTAAAGGTTGCAAAGCTGGAAGGTTTGTAGAACTTCATAGCGCAGTACCATTGGTAGCTTCGGCCAGACATATACAGCTCTATCTTACCTGACAAAAGACTGGTTATGACCAGACCGAAGTCCCGAATCCATGGCATGCTTGACAAGGAGCTGATGAACAGCTCGTGGTTTCGAAGACCATAAACCGATGACGGAGTGTTGTAAAGGTTGCAAAGCTGGCAGAAGGCTGGAGTTCACCAGACCAAAGTCCAGGACGCTTGGTTTGGCCTGACATCTTTTAGAGAAGATACCTGGAGATTTGATTCTTCAAATGTTTTCGCAGAATATTCTTGAACATGTATGGACCAACAACATTTTTACATCTCGGTGGAAGTACGTTGTACAGTTTGCTGCCAATATACACAAATTTTCTCCTGCCATTCTCGGCGTATGCCTACGACAGCGCTAACTGTCCTTTCTGTCGTGATGCTCGATTCCGAATGGTTCTCGTAAGTAAGATGTTATGTTGCGTTGAATTATCTATTAGGATTCTTCGAACTAACGAAAGGATTTGCTGTTCACAGAGCGCTCTAATCGGTATGATAGAGGCGTTAGCTTGTTTATAGAGTTCAACCGTAGGATGCAAGTGTGGCTTTTCAAATATGGTCTTCAAACATCTATCCTGAACGATCCTGCAGTTCTTTCAGCTGAGAACTACTGGCCATTCCCCAGATGGCTACTAGGTATTGCAGACGAGATTGGAAGAGCAAGAAGTACAATTTCAAGAGCCAGGCTCGTGGAACAAAGGCTGATATCTTCCTTAAAACTCCACTTATAGAGCTAAGTTTACTCTTGAGGTTATTGACATGTGCGGACCATTTCACACTGGAATCTAGCGTTAGGCCAAGAAACGGATACTCCAAAACCTTCTCAATTTGAAATCCGCTTACCTCCTGTGGATTGTGAGATGGAAGGCGTTTCCATGGCGAGTGGATGTCCTCTTTTATTTGACGGTGCAAGTTTCACCACAATGGCAAACGACACATCATTGTCGTCAGCAAATATTCGAACTTTTCCTTTCAGTTGTAGCTTGGATAGGTCGTTAATGAATAACAAAAACATAATGGGTCCCAAATTGCTCCCTTGGGGAAGTACAGTTATTATTGGCGATGAAGTGCTTCAGTATCCTCCGATAGTTACAAACTGGGAGCGATTAGTGAGGTAACATTGGAACAACGACTTAGTGACTCCTTTTATTCCCAAAACTTCCATCTTTTCGATAAGCAATGGGGATGGTCGATGGTATCGAAAGTTTTTTTTTTAAGATCGATGAACAATGCTCCGCCCAGCTGTTTGTGATCCATTGCATCATAAATGTTGTCCACCAGATCGCAGCATGCTGTCAACCACTCCGGAACCCATATTGATGATTGTAGATAACGTGAAGCGTTGCGTAAACTCAGTCAACCTAGTAGCCAACCGTTTTTCGATCAACTTATCAAGCACGGACAAACAAGAAATTGGTCTGTAGTTGTTCACGTCGTCCCTAGCACCTGATTTAAAGATCGGATTTAATTATTGGTATAACGATAGAATTTTTCTCAGGGTACCTTCTTTTCATACATTTCTCTAGTCGACAAACTTCCACTTTCAAAGGCTCATGCTGATATAAAAGCATGTTCTTCAATATAAAAGGTTTCCTTATTTGGAAAACATTCGATTCTAATCTAATATAATATAATCTCACACTAACGGAGCCAATTCTTGAAAGCATCCTGGAAAATGACTTCTTGAAAACATCATTTTTCTTGTCACCGGCCAGCCAACTGCGTAGCATGTACCGCAGAGAGAATTCCAAGAAATAGAGCGATTCCAGAAAGAGTGTCTGAAATCGCTCTACTACTTCGAAACAAGAGAAGGAAGAAAGCGTGGACCTTCCGTACCAAACGCTTCCATATAGAGTTAAATAATGTGATAATTTGTATTTTATCGTCGGGAGCATCGATGCTGGAAATATTAGTTTATGCTTCATTTGCCTGTGGGTGGACTTTTGACATTTGAGCCAAAAGTCTGGCAATAGTTTACCAAGGTTACAGCGCCTTATCTCGCTCACTGAAATTGAGATTGAAATTTAAAATTTACATAATACACTTTGCTTCCACTGATATTCAAGCTCATCGGTTTAGCACCACCCGGGGTAGACTTGGTCCTATACCCAATGATTTAATTATCTCCAATCCGCTCAACCAATCGGAATGTTTTGTGATATAGTGGACGGATTATGATAATTTGAGATAACTCAATGCAAACGTCTTCCAAATTTGGCAGATCGACAGGCAATCGGTGGAGACCCACCTGGTACCTCATAGCAAGATGAGCTACCTCCCCCTTATTTGGAAAATATTCGATTCTTACCAAAAGTAGTCTAATATAATTGATTCTGTTGGCAAATCATAGTAATCCTCGATTCAATATACCTATCTTAGCAACTATACTTTGTTAGGAAAATAAAACTTCATTCGTTATCAACCACTCAAGCAGTACGGTTCGACTTTCATTCCATTACAAGTGGTTATGGGCCTAGGACTAGCTACTGCGGGAAGATTTCAATATTGAATTTCCTAGATGAGTGTAATCGGTGATGGACGAAGCAATGCCGAGATGGTTCAAGCGAAAAGCGGACGAATCAGCGGAATTGCAATGCCAGTCACCAAAAGGCTGAAGGGTCGTGAGAATTACACGACCTGGGCGTTTGCCATGAAGATAACGCTCATTCGCGAAGGATCCTGGAGTGCTGTGAAGCCGGCCGAAGGTCAAGTCGTCGACGATGAGGTCAGCTTACCGGCGTTGGCTACCATATGCTTGAGTTTGGAAACCACAAACCATAGCCTGGTTCAGGATGCTACGACTGCCAAAGAAGCTTGGGAGAAGCTACAAAACGTTTTCCAAGACAACGGTTCGACGCGGAAGATCGGATTGCTCAGGAAATTGACTTCGATTCGACTGGACAACTGCCGGAGCGTTGAAGCGTATGTTGATGAGCTTATGTCGACGGCTCACAAGCTTGCGGGTATCGGATTCCAGGTGGACGATTCGTGGCTGGCGGCTTTATTGCTAATGGGACTTCCGGATCATTACGAGCCCATGATAATGGGCCTAGAAGCATCTGGGACAGCGTTGACGTCGGACGCGGTTAAAGCTAAACTTCTTCAAGACGTGAAGATGCAGATCGGTCCGAAAAGCGGAGGAAGTGATGAAGCATTCTATTCAAGCCAGAAATCTAGATGTCGAGCCAGCAACGGTGGGTTCAGCGGATCCGCGAAGAAGGATGATACATGCCAGGGGGCATTATACAGCAAAGTGTCCATTGAAGCAACAGTCTACGAAGAAAGAAAGCAAGGCGTTGTGCAGTGTATTTGCGATAGGCGATGTGGGCCAGGACGAATGGTACTTTGATTCTGGCACTACGTGCCATATGACTCGTGTTGGCGACAAGTTCGTGCAACAGCAGCAAATGTCACATCCCGTGGGAACAGCGAACAACGATTGCATGATGTCTGTTGCGAAGGGCCTTGTGAAGCTAGAATTCGAAAATGAGCTAATCGAAGTGCAAGACTTACTGCAGATTCCAGACCTGGCAACCAGCGTTCTTTCCGTAAGCAAGATTTGTCGGAAGGGATTGTCGGTGGTGTTCACCGCTGATGAATGCGAGGTACGCGAGAATGACGGAAACGTTATCGCTTCGGGAACACAAGTCGGTGGTCTGTACAAGTTGAACCGAAGATGCGAGGAGTCTTTGCTGACGGCAAGCACGGAAATTTGGCATAAACGGATGGGACACCTCAACTACCAAAGTCTGCGCAAGTTGACAACAATAGCGGATGGCATTGAATGGGCAAAAGAAAAGGTTCCAGAGTGTATCGCATGCATTAAAGGTAAGCATGCTCGTAATCAGTTTCCTTCTAGTTCAACCAGAGTCGGTGGTGTGTTGGACCTAGTTCGGATCTACTGTACACATTCGGATCTAATTGGTCCGATAGAAGTTCCGTCGCTTGGTGGGAGTCGATTCGTCATGACGTTCATCGATGATGCAACTCGTAAGGTATTCCCGTACTTCCTGGAAAAGAAAAACCAAGCATTTGAAGCATACAAGAAGTTCAAGTCCAAGTCTGAGCGTCAATCTAACCGGAAGTTGAAGATTTTAAGGACTGATAACGGAACCGAGTATGTGAATGGAACTTTCCGGAGTAGTTTCGAGAAGGATGGAGTGTGTCATCAGAAAACTTGCCCCTATACTCCTCAGCAAAACGGTGTGGCGGAAAGAATGAATCGCACGCTCGTGGAGAAGGCACGAAGTATGCTCAACGACGCGTGACTACCGAAGGTGTTTTGGGTGGAAGCACTTTCAATGTCTGCATACGTTACCAACAGGAGTCCGTCAAGATCATTGGAAGCAATGACACTGGAAGAAGCGTGGACTGGAAGGAGACCTGATTTACGTCATCTGAAGATGTTTCATGTTCCGAAGAAAAAACGCAAGAAGTTCGATGTGAAGTCACAAAAGACAATCCTTGTCCGTTATGCAGAAGATTCCAAAGGATACAGGCTTTTCAATACGGTCAACCAAACAATATTCATCAGCAGAGACGTAATCGTGGTTGAAGAAGGTCAACCACAGAAACTGGTCGTGCAAGCAGATAATTTCGCATCCGTGGAACTCATGGAACTGTACACGATTGAGCCCTCAATCGTGGATGGTGGTGAAGTATTTGATGAAGCTGTAGATCGCGATCGTAGTTCGCAAAGCAGCGAAAGTGATTTTGAATCTTTGGACGGAGACAACGAACCTGCGCTTTGTCAGTTATAATTCGTTTACTGGCGATGTTGTTTCCCCACAGTCTTCATCAGTGATCAATGATGTTAGTGGAACATTGCCTGATGATCCACAACGTGGGATTTGGCGAATCTTCCACGAGACCGGAAACCTGTTCGGAACAAGTGGGTTTTCGAAGAACAAACGAACAGCGGATGGCAATATTGAGAGATACAAGGCGCGTTTGGTGGTGAAATGTTGCTCCCAGCGACCAGGTATCGATTATGATGAGGTTTATGCACTCTCGAGAGTATATTACGAAGATTCAACTTGGCAAATTGTAATCCAGTTTCAACTCCAGCTGAGGCGACCGCGAAGTTGGACAGATCGATGTCACCGAGATCCTGGAAGCGAAGCAAATTCCCTATCAAGAAGCGGTTGGCTGTTTAATTTATCTGGCACAAGCAACCAGGCCAGATATTACCTACGCTATAAATCAAGTAAGTCAGTTTTGCAGCAACCCTGGGCGCAGTCATTGGAACGCTGTGAAGAGGATTATATGGTATATGCGAGGTACCAGCAGGAACAAAATAACATACTCGAAGCATCATTCTGGAGAGCTAACTGCCTATACAGATGCGGATTGGGGAGGAGATATGGACTCAAGAAAATCGACTTCCGGATACGTGTTCATCTTTATGGGAGGAGCAATATCCTGGAACGTGAAACGGCAGACAACAGTAGCACTTTCAACGCGTGAGGCGGAATATCTCGCTCTAGCGCGTACCATCCAAGAAGCTTTCTGGTGGAAGAACTTTCAGTCGCAATTGTTTGGAGAAACCATGATCCCCATTCGATGCGATAATCAATCCACCATCTGTGTCGCCCGAAACCAAAGGTACAATCCGAGAACAAAACACATGGACATTCGGTACCATTTTGTGAAGGATGCTTTGGTTCAAGGAGCTGTTGAAGTGACCTATATACCTACCAAGGATCAGCCTGCAGATGGATTTACGAAGGCGTTGGTGAATCGGAAGATGCAAGCATTCAAGCAATTAATAGGAATCGAAGATTAGGGAGGAGTGTTGGCAAATCATAGTAATCCCCGATTCAATATACCTATGTTAGCAACTATACGTTGTTAGGAAAAGAAAACTTCATTCGTTATCAACCACTCAAGCAGTACGGTTCGACTTTCATTCCATTCCAAGTGATTCACTCAATTGAAACTGCAGCAAAGAAGCAACAGTCGAGTCCATGGTTTACGATGATTCGGCGTGTACTTCGGAACGAGAATGAGATTTATTTTCGAGCTCACTACTAAATATACATTCACCGATTCTCACAATTGTAAGACTCGTCCTTTGGCAAATGTTTAGTCACTAAATAATGCAGCAAATTACTTGAACTATATCCAAACGACTGATGCAAAAAATTGGAAATCTAATTAGGAATGACTGAGTTATGAACGTTCAAAAGCTGACCACTTTTCGTGACGCTCGCATTTTCCATACCCGTATGGTACGAAATATCATATAGAAAATAAAGACATATTCCGCGTATCAAAATCAAAAAACTTCCTTTAATTCGTCAACCGTCGCATGCGAAACGCCATCGTTCGAGTCTATGATAGTTTGTATTATAGCTGTTGATATTCAAACATGGATTGAAGATGGGTAAGGTCCAGTGAAATAACAAGTATTCGACACCCAATGGAATCAAAGGTAAATTCCCCCAAATATATTTTAATAAATTTCAATTCTGATTATATTTGTTTTCTATTGCAGATCTACGTCTTCTGGAGCTATGAAGTTGAACTAAGTGCGGAGCTCATGCTCAATATAAAATTAAATTCTATCTAGTCAGTTTATGGAAATCTATATCATCCGCCCAACACACCGAAACATCATTAAACAGCATTTATTAATGAACTGTATTTTTCTCTCGCAATAAACCAAAATCCACCACAATAGGGCGTCTTCATTTTCAACATCGTACAGTGGACCCCCGTCAAGTACCTCGGCTACTCGTATCCTCTGTGGGCGCACGCTTTCGGATGGTTCACCGCCCTGTCCTCGATGTTGTGCATCCCCGGTTACATGATCTGGCTATGGAGAAACACCCCCGGCGACCGAGCTAACGTAAGAAAGACATCCGGTCCAATCAACGGAACATTTTTAACTAAGTCAATTCATTACTCCCTCTAGAAAATCCGAATGATCGTCAGAATCGATGAGTCCGTCGCCGAGCTGCGAGAAAAGATGCACTCCACCCACGAAAAGGGCATGGAGCTGTAAGCATATCCTACCACCCGAAACATCCCGTTCTGCGATCCGACTAGGCTTAGACAACATCCTCCAAACGAAGACATGCGAGACGAAGCGAATGAAAGTACAGAATCATCCTATGTTTAAAAACAAATCTAATATAACTAATAACTAACGGTTCCAGTGCCTTTTTTTTGCCCATTTCCCACATAACCACACTGACTTCTTCTCATCCAGTTTCGGTCCATAGCGTAATGTGACGATTTACATAAGTATATGCATATAAATGAAGTATTTACTGGTGGATTTAAAGTTAATATTGGAAGAGAGATTTAATTTATTTAGTACTTTTAATTTTACTAACCAATAGAGGAAACGACGGAAAGAAGGGAAAACAATGCGCACGCACAAACACACCACCCAAACACAAACGCACTTGCTCTAGATAAAGCTATAGTATCGTACGAATTAAAAAATCACACGCACGATGCGCGCTAGTTTGATTAATTATAACTACCATTCGATTGTAAATCGTTGTATTAAAACCTATACCTAGTAAGATACATGAACACTACATATAAATTCAGGATTCGATGGAAGCTGCTACTCAAAATCCCCTATCGAACAAGTTCCACACTTGTTGCTGGGTTGGTTACCGCGGTAGGCTTAGTTGTTAAGATGATGTTTTAAGTGTTTCCGGCTAAAATGAAAACTAATAAGATTACCCACACTTCGACTCAGTGTGTAGCAGTTTCAGAAACAAAAGCAACGCAAACATTTTGATTCCTTACTGAGCTGGACAAATACGGCGGTCGAGAATTCACCCTTTCAGAATCTGTACAGAGAAGAGTTTGGATAACTGTGAACAAACGTAGAGAACACGGAAACAGAGCAACTGGAACCCAATGTATTTTAAACGGTACTAATCAGTAACGAATAGAAAATGTGATTTGTAAGAAGCTTCAGTGCTGTTTTGTCATCCGAACTGGCCTAGGGATTTGCGTCTTTTGGATTACCGTGTAGGTAAAATACACTTTGTACTTTTGAAAACTGATCAATCCTCTCTGACGTTGAGGAGTTAAAACTCCGATTGCACATCCGTTCGCATCGGAGTAGTTTGAATCCACGGAGGGTTCTTGACTTTTCCGCTCCCAAGGAGTCTGTAGGTTCCAAAACCTACAGGAACATTTATCAAATGCAAACACAAACGGTCGAGTTAATGATTTTTGTTTCACCTTTGCGAAGATTGAAAAAGTCATTTAAATTTCGGCGTCCAGAGACCGACACATGCAAAATTATGTGTTAATCAAAATACACCTTTTGTCGAATTTCGTGTTTCAGTTTCGGGCCTCCTAATGGTTACATAAAATCTTTGTTTATCTTCCGTTATGTAAATAAAATTTGAATTACGTCTTGTGTCAAAATATTAGTTCTTTAGTATGTTAATACGGCTTTGTTTGCTGCCAGCATTTCTTCCGATGAACAGAACTAAGCGGCAACTCTCCCTGAAGCTGCCAAATACTTTACAAAATGGAACTTGGTATCGATACGCTTTGACCTCTTGGTTGTTGCTTCTTAGAATCAGCATGCAAAAACTGAAAAATACCAATTACTCGAGCTGACAGTTCAATACGGAACTTCTGTTGGTCCGGGAAGATCTGTGGCGTTGCGTGACACCAGGAGAGAAGCCGGAAACCGAAGAGGAAAGTCGTCAGAAGGTCAGTCTCAAGTCGAAGGTCTCGCTGCTGAAGCGAATCTGCGATAAATGTCGCAAGCCTAGTGAATGCCGGGCAAAAGCTGGAGGAAAAATGTCATTGTCGCCAATCCCACCAAGCACATTCGACGGGTTGACTACACATTTAGATTTTTTTACAGAAATCTGTAAAAGTTTACCGAATTCTCAACAGCTGAACGTTCGGTAATCCAATTTAACGGATTTCGGTAAAATTTTACCGAAATTCAGTAAATTTTTGACAGATAACTGTTAAATTTTACCGAAATCCGTTAAATTGGATTACCGAGCGTTCAGCTGTTGAGAATTCGGTAAACATTTACAGATTTCTGTAAAAAAATCTAAGTGTGTACTGCCCTTGAGAGCCGTTCGGATGAAGATCTGACGCTGGAACTTGTGAAGCGAAAACTACTGGACGAAGCAAGAAGTCGGTTTGGATTTCGTGATGCAGGTAGGACAACGGAAGAATAAGAAGTCATTGGCCTGCCACTACTGCAAGGTAACCCTTGGATATTGGTTGCAGGCAAGCCATACTGTCGCGAGCCGAATATTTTTCTTGAAAATGCACGAGACCGAAGTGAAGCAACCATCAAAATCCGTTGCAGCCACGCCGTATGGATTGTGGCACGACGATTCAGTGGCTGGATCCACATTCAGAAGCAAAAGAAAAAGAAGATTCAACCAACGGCTCAGATGTTTATCTTCGTCAGATTTTCCAAGGACCATAACGGGTTTTTATTGGTCCCTGGATAAAGCAACACGGACGTTCTGTATCCACCAGAACTACACTTAAGAAAGAAAGATTTCCCCAGCACTTCCATTTGGACATTATTTAAACCTGCCCTCAGGTGGAAGTTTTTCCACTGAGTTTAAAACATATTTAGCCCTCAGGTGGTGACTAATGCCACTGAGTCTAAATTTAACAGCAAGTAGTAGGATTTCGAACAGTCCACGTCGATATCCGTAGGCGGCACAACCTCCATGTGACCCAAGTGCAAATATTCCTGCATGAATGATGTGTATAGTTGCTTGAAGCTGCTGTCGTTTTTAAATCGACGTTCCATCGCTCTCAACCGCCCGCTAGCAGCGGTCAGCGAACTCCCTTCTTTGAGCTTTGAATCATCCTCCATAGGCAAACGGACGATAAAGCGACCGTCGTGCGAGCGCTTGAGGATGCAGTTGAACTTTTCAACCAACCCTTCCTGATCCTTGGTGAGCTGCTTGGGACGCTGTAGCTCTTGATCTTCCCAGAACAGCCGCAGTATGCGGTAGATGTAAACCTCCTAACCCAGATTGATGACCGAATGGTAGGTGTGGGCACATCCTTGTTTCGAAATCCTTCCTGCAACCATCCATCCAAAGACGGAACGCTGTGCTACAGGATTGCCGTTGTGATCCTTGATCTGCCCAGGCTCCAGAATCGAGAGAAAGGCGTCTGAGCCCAGGATGACATCCTTTGAACCAGGTTTGTTGAGCTGCGGGTCGGCCAGTTGTAGACCCTCCAGGTTCGGCATGTCCGATACGCTGAAACGCTGGCACCGCAATGTTGCCGTGAGCTTTCCCAAAACGTTTAGCGACGAGCTTCTCTTCATCTTCGAATCGCGATGACATCACCAATGTAACCATGCCAGCGGTGGTGCCGACAACCTCGGCGTTAACTTCAGTGACCTTTAGTGTAGCGTTGCTTCGTCTCAACCCAAAACGCTTTACGCACGCCTCCGTGATGAGCGAGACCTGTGAACCACAGTCAATTAGAATTCTCACTTCATGCAGCTTGCCGTCGCTCCCTTTGACACGTGCCACCACTGGGTAGCAGCGTAACTTCACATTTTCCTCCCAGAGATTGTGTCGAGTTGACGTTCACTGACGCCACGGCTGATTCGGAACTGGCTTCCTGGCCTGAGTCAGTTTTTTTTTCTCCGTTCGCTTCGTTTCCTGTGTGCACAGTAGAGTGTGATGACGTTGCTTGCAGTCTGCAGAACGGCATACCGATTTCGACGGGCACTTCTTCGCTGAGTGGTAAGGAGGCAAGCAGTGGAAGCACGGTCTTGATGTTTGTGCCAACTTCCTGCGGGCCGTGGTATCAATTGCCTTGAACTTCTCACAGTAATAGACCGGATGATCCTTCGAACATTTCTCACACGTTGACGACGATGTGTTGGTATGGAATGCTTGAAACCTTCTCTCCAACGTGCGGCTACGTGTATTCCTTCTTCACATTATCCCCTTGAGCCGATCGCTTCATGAACGCCGTGCACGTTGCAAGTGCGTCGCAGCGCTTCCGCTGAACATCCAGTGAGTCAGCAAAGGTTGGACTGTCGACGTCGATGATTTTCTGCGCAAACAAGGACCTAGTCTCCTTGCCTACCTTCTCCAGCAGTAGGACGATGAGCCTCGATTCACATTCGTTCACGAGAGCCTTGAGTTGATGAATGACGTCGTCGGATGTGGAAACCAACTTCTTCAGGCCACTTGCACTTTTGACGTAGCTGGTTGGTCAAACACCGTGTATTTTTTCTTGTTGTCATGTGATTCAAGTGTTTTCCAAGCCTCCTGACAGTTGGCATCGCTGATGGGAAACGAACTGACCATCTTCTTCACCTCGCCGTCCAGATATGAAAGCAAGTACTGCATCTTCAGTGAATTCTTCAAGTCCGTCCTGGTGTGGATGCTGCTCACGAACAAATCCTTGAATGAGTGCCAGTTCTTCCGCCTTTGAAGACTGGGATGTTGAGCCGAGGAAGCTTCACGTTTAGTGGATGTTCCTGATTCGACGCGTGTCCGGCAGCAGGTACTGCATTCTTCCGCAATTGATTCAGGATCATCGCTTGCTGCATCTCGACGAGAACCCCGATTGCATCCCCTAAGTCGTTGTTCGATTCATCCGTCCTGTCGCAAAAGTTGGACACCCGATCCGATTTTCGATCCTGCTGTTCCACCAGATAGCTTGAGTAGGTGAAGGCAATGAAGTAAACTTCCTCGAATTGGAGCCGATAGTTGAAAAATCGATGCCACGTCCTCCAGGTGACTAGTGTTCTCTTCGATCACGGTTTGAACGGCTTCGAAGTTTCCAGCAAGTTCCGTGAGTTTCTCCTTCCGCTCCTGCACCTCTTCGTAGGTGGGATTCCGAGTGTGTAGATTCTCTTATCCACTTCGTGTGGTTCCATCATACGGCACTGAAGGACCAAAATGTACCGAAACGAATACGAGAGGAGAACTTGAACCAAAGAACACCAGAGTTACCTTTCGGAAATAAGATCTCGAATATTTCCGGTTTTGTGCGGACGAAATAAAAAACGCGACCGATTACAACGGTACTTTGTTTATATTTTTTCCAATAAAATGTAGTACTTTTTACTCTCGTTTTTGAATGTGATGAAAGGATGCCGGGGCGTCGATGCGTTGATGATTACGAACAGTGTCAGTAATCAGTTGCTAGTAACTGTATGAATACGGTAACGATTTGTTAGCTTTAAGGGTTTCACAAGCGATATGGAGTATTAGAAATTTTGAACTGGCTGTCACATTCCATCTTGGACTATTATAGATACTTTCACTAACCGTTGTTTAGTAGTCCAAAGTACCTTCTTCCCCCGTAAAGACATCCACAAAGCCACTTAGAGATCACTTGACCAGAGAATCAAATCGACCATGTTCTAATCGACGGGAAATTCTTCTCCGATATCATCAACGTTCGCACTTACCGCAACGCGAATATAGACTCGGACCACTACCTAGTTGCTGTATGTATGCGCTCAAAACTCTCGACGGTGTACAACACGTGTCGAATTCGGACGCCACGACCTAACATTGAGCTACTACGGGAAACCTGAGTTGCCCAGGAATACGCGCCACAGCTTGAAGCAGCCCTACCACCGGAAGAGCAGCTTGGCGCAGCTACTCTTGAGGATGGCTGGAGAGATATTCGAACCGCCATTGGTAGCACTGCAATAGTGACATTAGGTACTTCTGCACCGAATCGAAAAAATGACTGGTTTGTTGGCGAATGCAAGGAGTTAGTAGAGGAGAACGGTGTGGAACGTTATAGACAGGTACGGAACAGGTAAAATTCTATTCTTCGAAGGAAAAAGCGCCAGAGGGAAGATCGAGACCGCGAAGAAATGGAAGCACTGTACCGTGCTAACGACACACGCAAATTCTACGAGAAGTGTAACATGTCGCGCAAAGGCTACATACCACAAACCGATATTTGCAGAGACCTGGATGGTAACCGTCTCACAGGAGAGTGTGAGGTGATTGGAAGGTGGAAGCAGTACTTCGACGAGCACCTGAACGGCAATGCTACAGCGAATAAAAGTGGCACGGTAATAAATCTAGGAACACGCGCAGAAGATGACAGGACCCCGACCCCAATCCTTCAGGAAGTTGCGGAGGAAATTGGTCGGTTGAAAAACAACAAAGCTGCGGGTGTTGACCAACTCCCAAGCGAGCTATTACAATACGGTGGTGAAGCACTGACCAGAGCGCTGCACTGGGTAATTACCAAGATTTAGGAGGAGGAATGTTTACCGGAGGATTGGATGGAAGGAATAGTGTGTCCCATCTATAAAAAGGCGACAAGCAGGATTGCTGCAATTATCGTGCAATCACGCTAATGAGCGCTGCCTACAAGTTGCTCTCCCAAATTTTATGCCGCCGCCTGTTTTCAATTGCAAAGGAGTTCGTGGGGCAATACCAAGCGGGATTCAACGTGCCCACACATCATCTTTTCATCGATTTCAAATCAGCGTATGATACAATCGATCGAGACCAGCCATGCAGATCATGCACGAATATGGATTTCCGGAAAAACTGACGCGGTTGATCAAAGCAACGATGGATCGAGTGATGTGTGTCGTCCGAGTATCAGTGACGCTCTCGAGTCCCTTCGAATCTCGGAGAGGGTTACGGCAAGGTGATGGATTGTCGTGTTTGTTGTTTAACATTGCATTGGAGGGTGTGATTCGAAGAGCTGGGATAGACACGAGTGGCACGATGTTCAGGAAGTCTGTCCAACTATTTGGCTTCCCGACGACGTTGATATCGAAGCCCGTAACTTTGAGACGATGGCGGAAACGTACATCAGACTAAAGGATGAAGCTGGTAGGATTGGGCTTGTGATTAATGCGCTGAAAACAAAATACATGAAGGGAAGAGGCTCACGAGAAGACAATGTTTGCCTCCTACCACGAGTTCAGATCGACGGTGATGAAAGTTGACGAATTCGTGTATCTGGGCTCATTGGTGACCGCCGATAACGACACCAGCAGAGAAATACAAAGGCGCATTATGGCTGGCAATCGTGCCTACTTTGGACTCCGAAGGACGCTAAGATCGAACAAAGTTCGCCAAACTACAAAGTTGACCATCTACAAGACATTAATTAGACCGGTAGTTCTCTACGGCCACGAAACATGGACATTGCTAGTGGAGGTGCCCTTGGTGTCTTTGAACGGTAGGTGCTGCGTACGATCCACGGTGGAGTGCAGATGGAAGACGGAACGTGGAGGAGGCGAATGAACCACGAATTGCACCAGTTGCTGGGAGAACCTCCCATCGTACACATCGCAAAAATCGGTCGACTACGATGGGCTGGGCATGTCGTAAGGATGTCGGATGACAGCCCTGTGAAAATGAGTATGAGTGTCAAAATTATTGGATTCGTTCAAGAAGAAAGTTTGCCACAGTTATTGGGCCATCCGTTCACTTGACTTTGGAGTAGCCAGTTCAGAGTACACTCAGCTTTTTTTTTTGCAGAAATCTGTCAAATTTTACCGAATTTTCAACAGCTGAACGTTCGGTAATCCGATTTAACGGATTTCGGTGAAACTTTACAGTTATCTGTAAAAATTTACCGGATTTCGGTAAAATTTCACCGAAATCCGTTAAATCGGATTACCGAACGTTCAGCTGTTGAGAATTCGGTATAACTTCACAGATTTCTGTAAAAAAAACTGAGTGTGTACGAAATCAGAAATGAGATGAAAATGGGAATGGTAACCCTAGATGCTAAAATTTTATCGAGGTCTTTTAGTGTGAGAAGAAGAAAACGCAGCTTTTAAAGTGTGCACCGGCAATGGACGATGTATTAGCTGAACAGAGCAAGCAGATGATGAAAGCCAAACAAACTACTCAAATCACGACGGCGCAAATACCTTGTGATCAAAAAGTTCCGGTAATTTGAAAAAAAAACGCATTTATTTCAATTTTTAATTGATATCTTTATTATCGCCTTCAAAGTACTCGCCATTAGAGGCAACACACATATGCCAGCGCTTTATCCAATCATCCATACATTTTTTATAGGCCGATGAATGTATGGCTTTCAGTTCTTCCAGCGAATTCTTTTTTATCGCATCAATCGATTCAAAACGCCTACCTCTGAGCGGAATTTTCAGTTTTGGGAAGAGAAAGAAGTCGCACGGGGCAAGGTCTGGTGAATATGGTGCTTGTTTGATGGTATTGGTGGAGTTCTTGGCCAAAAATTCACAAATAGTGAGCGCGGTGTGTGATGGAGCGTTATCGTGGTGTAAAATCCACGAATTATTGCGCCACAATTCTGGCCTCTTCTTTCGAATTGCCTCACGCAAACGTCTCATAACTTGTAAATAATACTCTTTGTTAACCGTTCGACCTTCTGGAAGGAATTCAGAATGGACGACACCGCGAAAATCAAAGAAAACGGTCAGTAAAACTTTAATTTTGGAGCGACTTTGTCGTGATTTTTTTGGTTTCGGCTCATCTTCGGCGCGCCATTCGGACGATTGTTGACTTGTGAGCATATCAAATTCATATACCCACGTTTCATCACCAGTTATGATGCGTTCCATGAATGTGGGATCGCTATCTGCGTTCGCAATCATCTGTTTAGCGACCTCAACTCGATGCTGTTTTTGCAAAAAATTCAGCTCTTTTGGAACAAGTCGTGCTTCAATGCGTTTCATGCCCAGAATTTCCGTCAAAATGTGTTCGGTCGATCCAAATGAGATATCAAGGAGTGCAGCTATCTCCCGAATGCTAATTGAGCGGTTTTCCATAACTAAATTCTTCACGGAAGCGATGTTTTCATCGGTAGTTGAGGTCGATGGTCGTCCAGAACGCGGCATGTCACTCACGCTTTCACGGCCTTCTTTAAAGTCTTTGTGCCAAACAAATGTACGATTTTGTGACATAGAGTCCTCACCAAAGGCTTTTTGCAACATTCTGAGCGTTTCCGCTGCAGAAAATCCGTTTGCAACACAAAATTTCACACAAACGCGTTGTTCCAATTTTTTATCCATGGTAAAAATCGCCGAGCGTCTATTTTTCGACTAACAAAAGCAGTTGTCAAAACAAAACTAATGGATAATTTGCTCTCACACTTTGACAGAATATCAGAACTAGTGTTGCCATCTTACACTAAAAAGATTTTACCGAAAAAATAAAGGCGGCCTTTTTAAATTGAAAATTACCGGAACTTTTTGATCACAAGGTAATAACGTCGTAGAAGGAAGAGAAAATCCACATATTGCATCAAATTGGCTTAACAACAGAACCATTAACAAGAAAATTAGAACTGCCAGGCTGAACTATTTTCGATACATTATCATATAGAAGTGATCACGGAAGTATACTAAAAACAGCCCTAGAATATAAAGTACGACCCGCATATTCATGGCAAAACTGCATATGGCAAGACATTGAGAGTAGTGGAATTCATATCAAAGAATGGCACGAAGCGGCTCCAGACAAAAAGAAGATGAAAAAATTCACAAGCTACAAAAGACCAATAACGAATAACGAAGATAAGTAAAACACCTTATTAAACATATAAACGAAACACTGACGAACTAAATAACAAACAGACAAAAATACGCCACGACACCATACAAAACAGTTGACATGTACATGAATGAAAGAAAGGGAAAGCCAACTTGAAAATGTCACACCTTTTGAAGCAGTGTCAACAGCGTCTCTATGGACGACATGATCCTTGCACGGCTGGTGAAATCCTTCAAAAGGAGTTAAGTTATATCATTCTAACGCACAAGGTAAAATACAATAACTTTTCATTTTTGGTTCGAGACAACTGCTCCGGAAGACTCTCAGAGCATATTAAATGACACACCAACGGACCAAACTACAAAAGAATAAAGAAATTACGAAACGCCTTATTACACTTATAAACGTAACACTGACTCAAAAAAACAAGGCACCAAGCCACCACCGCCCAAAACCCCAAACAAAACCACCAAAAAAAAAAACACAACAACAAAACAAAAAAGAAAAAAAAGAAAAAACAAAACAAAAGACCCAAAAAACTGAAACGTGCTCCGTCCGAATCATTTGCAACAGCGTCTTCTTGGACATGTTCCGTGTACGGCTGGCAAAATGATTCGAAAGGATTTACGCAACGATATCATCAAAGGCCTGGCGTAGAGGTTTCTACTCTATTCAAAGTCCCGCCAGTAAACCTTAAAAAAAAAGTAATGGTCATTTTAATTTCGTCGGTACAAATGTTCCCTGTCGGCCTCTTAAAGGTGGTTTTTTTGTTGGATACACAGCGGTGCATCACTTCACGTCAAGTAGAATTTTTCGCTACTACCTAATACTAACAACCGGTAGGGATATTGAATACAGGCAAACAATGTTGTCCACTAACTGTATTTCCTGAACTGCTGAAATTCACGTAAATTTATAATCATTAATTGCACTCAGAATGTTCAAATCGTCCTTCCAAAGTTCATCCTGAACTGCTGAATTTACGTCCCGTTTGCTTCGGTTTACTATTTTCAGTGTAGCCGCATTCACTCCATTCATTCCGGTCAGGGTATTGTACGTGTAGTGTTTCGCTTTGATGGTGTTGATTACTTGCTGAAAAGTGGAAAAGTCGTGGTAAACAATAATTGGCAAACCACTGGGCGCACTCACCAAAACCAACTTGATAAGAAACACGGCAAACGTGAGAAAGGAAATCGTCAGCAGAGCCGCTTCCGCCGATGGAAAATCCATCCCACCGTGACCGTGATCGCTATATTCCATCCAACCACCGCCACGCTTGACGCGATGATTGCTCTTATCCGCGTCTGGTGGATCGCGCCACAGCGTAGACATTCTTCTTTCTAAAAATTCACCAAATAATTTAATTTAAGAAATTATACCTCAACCCCACCCTAACAACAGTACCAATATTCAGAAGCAATTGATCCTTCAACTCCTGAAGCACCTTGATCTTTTCACCGATGTTCTTCGCCGTACGTTGCATAAACTGATCCTGCATTTTCTTCAAAAAACTAACGAAACCGGACAAACCACCTTCATTCGCCGAGTTCACCGGACGGAAGCGCCTTCTCGGTGGAATCACCTTCACAATGGTAACCCGTCCCGGCGATCCCGGTCGCCGTCTGCGCTTGACGATGGTCACATTCCTGAACGAGCCCGCCACATCCGGACGCTGTTCATCGTAGTCATCGAAGTCGTTGAACCGATCCGAAGGTTTCTCGCCTGTCTCCGGCACTGGTTCGTTCAAGTCTTCCTCTTCGGAGCTTAAGTCGTCAGCAGAATCTACCCGTTCGGACGATAGACCATCGGATAGTTGTTCGACACGATCGTGAATGGTTTGAACTGGCTGGGAATACTCGATCGATTCCTCGTGGTATTTGTTGCTGATGGGCTGACGATCTGGTTCCATCGGTGAAGGTCGGTGATGGTTGGCTGTAGTAAAAAAACGTTATTAAGTGCTTTTTCCGTTCACAATGCGATCTTTTCGCAATTACCTGTAACGAATTGAACCTCATTATTGGCAGACGTCCATCCCAGATTGGCTGACGCATTCGTTCGTGGGTACTCGTAGAACCGTTTCTGAAAATGTGAATACCTGTCTGCCAGGCTGCTGATAGGACTTTCCGTGGTGGTCGAACTCCGAATGAATTCATCGAAATCCACCAAGTTGCTTATCCGCGCAGGAGACAACGTGGCATGGTTCACCAATATAGACGGTTCTTCCGTTTCATATTCGTCTTCCTCGGATTGCGCAGCATCGCGATCAGACGAAGCCGGAAGCAGCACATGGCTCATAAAGTTCGAATCTGCAATGAACGACGGATGATTGGTGTTCTTCCGGATGACGATGCTTTTCTGGGTGGTGGTCGTCGACGGTTGCAGAAATGGAATCTCGACCCAATCGGAGTGAACGGAACCCAACAGGAACAGAATCGAGAGGTAGACCGAGCGACCCAACATCTCGGCTCGGTGGCAATGCGACTACGACTAACGTGCTGACAGAGTTGGCAAATTTTCCATCTGCATCGCAAGGGAGATGATTTCGGGGGCAACGGAGCGCAACGCGCGAATTGAATGCGCTTGCACTGAGTGCATCGTGGTGGAGGGTTGCATTTTGTCTTTGGTAAGTGACATAAATTATTGAAGCAGATGAGCATGCTGGGGGAGACATTCGTGTCGTTGTGGGGCTAATTTCGATGTTCACTATCCAGAAAAATGGGATTTCAAGGTGGAGAGAGTTTGAGGAAATTCTTCGAGTAGACCAACAGCAGCCGTCATGATGCAGTTTGGATTCACCTGCGTAGCGATAGCATTTGGTTCTATTTTCTCTGAAATTGCAAACAGAAGAGTTAGTAGTGCTGGGTGGGGCAAGAGTGCCATGATAGAAGGTTTTGTATTTGTTATCAACAAAACTATTTTCAATTCAGCAAAACTTATTTTCATTTGCTGTTTTGCCAGCTTTTCTATTAGGTCAGCAAAGATTTATTGTTGAAAAAAAAAAAAAGAGTATTTATTATAAGCCGAGAAATGATAATTTTGTTGTTGTTTTTAAAAGAGAATTTAATTGACCCTAAAGTTCGGTATATCAATTTATTTCTTTATTTAGTCAGCACCAACAAGCCTAGTAAAGCCCCAATGGTGGTATTGAAAATATGACGTGTACGATAACCTTAAACTTAAATATCAAATCACAAACACTTGTTCATAACGGTCTACATCCCAGAAAAATATGACGTGAAGCGTCAGCTCTCGACGCCTTGTCCACGATTCCCCCACCCCACAAACCCGCTCAAATACTAAATCTTTAATATAATAATAATAATAATAATAATAATTTATGTTCAGATTTATCGAATAAAATTTGTGAGTTGGTCTTCATACCGTAATGGTTTGGGTTTACCTAATGCAATAGGGTTGATTAGACTCCCCCAACATCCAATCCAAAATTACCTGCATCGAGAGCTCCCAATTAATAACTGAGGAGTGCATTTAATGTATGCGTAAGAACGATTAACTTATTAGGCTAAGAAGGAAAAATTAACATACAAAAAATACCTTCAAAAATTTACTTATGAGAAACGGTGATAGAGGAAGAAAAAGCTTAGCATTAATATCACAGTGGTCGTTATGTGGCAAGTTCTTGGAGGAGGGGATTTGTTGAAGACAAAAAGCTGATACGGAATTTAGGTATTAGCCTCAGAAACGAATCGTCAATGCTCTCGACACCAGAGAGATTATGTACTTCATCCGTAGGATGGAAATGGTCCAAGCTCAGCATCATGTTGTGGGGGTTTTTTTTGGTTTTTTTTTTTTTGGTGGGGTTCTTTCCACCCATACCACACCGGGAAAAACAACCAAAACCACCCCGGGGCGGGGTTTGTTTCTCCCCATAAAAAAATATAAAAAAGAAAAAACCTTCACACGAGCGGAAAAAGTTATTTTGTAAGTTTGTCACAATTCCGGATACAGCTGCTGACGTGATTGCCGAAGTTGAGTTTCGTATCAAGGGCCACTCTCAGATATTTTTATTTTTATTTAACACAATAATTCAACTGACAACAAATGTCTAAATGAGACGAAACTCGTCCGCAGATAAGTTGAAGTCGAACATATTGAAGATCTCGTTGAAACGCTGGCTGATAACTCGAATTGGTTCGTGGAGTGCATAGTTGTTGTTCTGTGGCTCAAGATGCAAAAATACGCGTTGACCAAGAGGTCTCTCGGAAACGTATAAACTTAACTGTGACAACAGTGCCATTTCACCCCTGAGCAGCTTCCCAGCAAACAAAGCCTGAGTTTCGTCTCACCTCAAATGGTTCGATATTAAGCAGACGGCAACGCTCTTCATACGGAGTCAGGTTCGTAGGATCACGCCACCTGAGAAAGCGAAGAGCGTATCTTACGAACTTTCGTTGAACTGCTTCGATTCTGGCGATCCATATGGCCTGGAAAGGCCACATAGAGCAATAGCACATGATTCCAGTATGGAACGTACAAGTGAGCAATAAAGTGACTTGAAGCAGAGCGGATCGCGTCAGCCATTTTAAAAATAAAGCCCAACTGACGATTAGCTCTGGACACAATGTCGTTGTAGTGAACTCTGAATGTCAGTCCATTATCCAGAATAACCCCGAGATCGTTGATGTGCTGAACGCGAGTGAGCGATTGCCCGGAAAGGACATAGTCAAAGATGATTGGTGCGTTTTTCCGGTGATATGATATTATGTTGCATGTTTCGATGCTTAAGCCCATCAGATTCCTTGAGCACCCATCGGCGAAAATACACAACATATGCGCAAGTCATAACAGCCTAATAGACATTTTATAGTTTTGTAAATGTGAGAATCGTCTGCGTAGAAGAGGCGGGACCCTGGTGGTGATAGCAAGATGACATCGTTTATGAAGATCGAGAAAAGCAGTGGACCAAGGTTGCTGCCTTGCGGAACTCCCGAATTATTCGTGAAAGCTTCCGACTCCGACGTGTCAATCTTAACCCGCACTGAGCGATTCACCAAGTAAGACCTGAACCAATCCACAGCGGCAGATGATATGCCGAGTATGTCCAGCTTAGCAAGCAGAATTTCATGATCCACCGTATCAAACGCAGCCTTCAGATCCATATACGCAGCATCAACCTGCCATCCAGAATCGATACAACGCAGGCAGTTAGAAGTAAACTTAACCAGGTTCGTGGAAACCGATCGTTTCGGATAAAAGCCGTGTTGATAATAATCTATGTAGTTTTTACAGCACTCAAACAAGGAACCGTTTATAATAATTTCGAATACCTTTGAACATGCGCACAGTGAGGTGATACCACGGTAATTCCGACAATCTCCGTCCCGTTTATCTCCGTTTTTATGGATCGGAAATATATACGAGTGCTTCCAGCGTGTGGAAAACTCACTTTGCTGCGCCGAAAGCTGGAAGATCCTTGCAAGGGGAAGGCAAAGACTGACTGCACATCGTTTTAAAACTGTTGATGGGATGTCATCAGGGCCAGTGACAAACGAGAGCTTCAGTTTGAGTATTGCAGTCATCACCATGTCTTCAGTAATGCGTGGAAAATCGAAATTGACCACGTCGTGTGGCAACCCCATAGTAGCATCTATCACTTGTGTCGGCAAGGCGGAGAAATCGTTGAACACTTGCCCAAAACGTCGGGCAAACAGGTTGCATTTCTCACCTTCAGTATTGGCTGTGTCATATCCGAGAAACATGGAACAAGGCAGCCCAGATTCCTTTCGCTTGAAGTTAACAAACGACCAAAAAATTTTTCGGGTTCGCTTCCGTGCGTCTTACATGTCGATTGTAAAGGAATCGGTTATATTTGCGGTAACGATGACTAGCGAAATTAAACTGTCGTTTGTAGTAGGATGAGCGAGAAGTGCAGTGCTTACGGAGGTCGGCAGAGCGTTGTCGCTTCAGTACGCGTAGGCGTGGATTCGACCATGATGGTTTTTGCGGAGGGCGACCTAACGGAACAGTAAGTCAACTCCTTCCAACCACCCCCCCCTCCCCCCCCGCCCCCCTCCCACAAATCATCCCCCACAACAACATGGGCCGCACCCGCTTATACACCTCCCCCCGCCTTTGTCCCCCGCTGCCCCCCCACCCCACCCTTTGAAAACCCTATTGGCCCGAGGTAGAACACCCTTTCGCGAGGTAAGAGATGTTTTGGGAATGCGTGATCTCCCCATATATGCATGCGATTTACGAATTCCTTTGTTTGTCTGATCTAAGAGTGTAATGTCATCACCCCCTCCCTTCCAGTCTAGTAAATTCCCTGCCATTGTGTCCCAGTTATACTATCCTTTTGTTTCCGTGCTACTTGTACCTGCCCAGCAAGCAGTGGTCACCCATCTGCGGCTTAATCCTGAAAGGGACTACAGGGACCGTGGATTTGGTAGATGTCGCAACCATGAGCAGCAAATAATACCTTCAATAAGTTACCTGCCTAGCCCCTTCCAAACGATAATGTGACCCATTAACCTCGAGCTAGCCACGAGTGATTGGCACCCCATTTTACAAAAATTGAAAAATTATACATTGTAAATAACAATATTGAATATCGGCTCCGTAAAGTGTTACACACGCCTGAGCCTAACAAATAAACGAACTAATTAAAAAAAAAATTTTTTCGTCAGTAAATATGCTGGCAAACTTGGTCGAAAACAAGCGGCAAATATCCTGAGGAATGGAAGCGGTTTCGCCGTTCAAGACCATCGTCCAGACTCCCTGCGCTGCTGATTAACGTATCTCCAAAAAGATTTCGGACGTGATTTCAGCTTTCTTTGGACATTTTGTTGGTATCGAGAGTAGCATAGACGACTAACTCGCTTGAACTCGTAATTGAGCCCCACGTAGAAATGTTTCAAGGGTAGCGTGCGATATTTAGTGTATCTTCTTAGTGCTGCTCTCTTGGTCGATTTAAGCTTTTTTTAGTCCCTTCGTCTGCCGTGTATGAAGAGAGTCTTTCTGGCGAATAGTTTTCGCCACATGCCTATCAATGACGTATGCCAAGACATGATCAAATGTGAGAGCGGCATTGTTAACGTCGTCAGTGTCCAGAATTGTATCCCAGTCTATGTTGGCCAGCACCTTGGTTATGCTACGATAGTCGGCTTTCCGGAAATCATACGACACCGGCACTGGAAAGTCAGCATAATCGTTGTCCAGACTTTCAGGAATGGAAACGACTAGAGGTGCGCGATGTGGGACATGCTTAACCAAAGGGAAATCCCAATCGAGAATATGTAGAAGCTTTACATCTTCTCGATTGTTATAGCGTGGAAACACTCCCAAATTAACCACGCAGTGAACGAAAATCACCGCAGCTTGGACCTCTGTTTTGTAAGTGTTCGAGACATCGCTCCGTTCATCTCTACGGCCCCCGTCTCTTTGTTTATATGAATAATGAAGCACGGATCTTTCGCAGTCAGGATGGAGAAAGCCACTCAGAGATCGAAATTCTCACTCAGCTGGGTGAAAACCATGTTCTCTCTCAAGCAGGTTGTCGATGAGTAGCGAACCGTTCAAATTTTCATCTCTCCTTTTTCGCCGATAATTCATTATCCTCTCTCTTGCATATGCGAAAATATCGCTCTCCAAAATTCAACGAAAATATTTTCTCATGTCACATTTTTCACTGAAAACATGCTACCTAGATCGTATACGAGGAGCAAAAACCTAAAATAAGGCGAAGCCAAGTGTTTGTGTGTTTAAAGGTGATAGGAGGGGGTGTGGGGGTGATGTTGGGTGGTAGGCTGTGTGGTGAGTATTCGGTTGAGCGGGTGGTACTAGTAGAGGAATCTCCCGAATCACGCGGTGGGTGGAGAGATCCATTCACTGCAATTTTTTGACTGTTTTCCAACTAATTGAGCAGATTTTCTGCAGGGGACCAGTTTATGGTTAACCTCACATACAAAAATAGCAGCTAAATTGGATGGACAGCCGAAAAATTATGATGTGTGGAAGGCACCACTCACCGCACTATTCGGGGGATAGCTCATATCGAATAATAAACAGTTTTCTTTGTTTAGTTGTTGTCAAACAACGTTAACGGGTATAATTTGTGTAATATGTTTTCTCTACCTTTCGTGCTTACGTGGAAACTTTCGAGCCACTTTACGATTGCACCATTGCAATTCAAAGCCTAAATTGCACCTTCAGCGACTTTATTGGACACTGGATGACAGCGTTTGGACGAGTGGCATCCATTCAGTCCAATATGTTTCAAACCGGTATAATGGATGCCATGCAACGACGGAAATCGTCCCTTCTGAACAATATATCGACCCCAGGTTCTCCTTCCGTGGTTCAGGATTGTTTTCGTCACAGCAGCAGGAAAACATCATAGTAAGGAATACTTTGAGTGGGGTTTACATTTTTATAATAAAAATTATATTTTCAGGAATGTCTTCTCCATGTTCATCAAAAACTCAATAATCTGTCCATCCAGCCTATTGAGGAACCGGTGGCTGGTCCACCGTCTTCTCCAAATCAAAACACAGCGATCACGTCTACTACTCGGTTCAGCTTGAACGAGTTCCTTTCTCAGAGGATTGGTAGAGGAACTCAAGTGGCTGCAAATGTTTCATCATTAGAGCAAAGAATAAGGACTATCCAAAACCAACCTCGCAAGGACGCTGACCAAAACGGATTCGATATTATTGATTTCTGGGCCAAACAGCGCTATGATGACCCAGAACTTTGGAAATTGATAAATGTAATACTGGGAGCACCGGATACACAATGCAGTGTTGAGCGAGATTTCAGTCAGTTCAATCTAGTTTTCACTAAGATCAGAAATCGCATCAGTGGAACTAACCTGGAAAATGTTCTGAAGATAAGATCAAACAAAGATCTTGTTCAAACAGCTCTAGCAAAGTCATTGGATCAAGACAAGGATTGAATCGCTTTAAGACTTAGAAAAAAATGAGAAATATAAAAAACTCCCACTACTTAATTTTCTATGAAATTTTCATAAAAATTAGATGATTTACCAAGGCAGTTGTATTCTTTAATAAACATTGCATAAGGTATTTTTTTAATTCGTACTTTTCATCGTTTTTGCATCTCAAAGGGGACGTGGGGCTATCCACAAATTATAAGGGTTTGTGAGTGATGTTTAGACCCCTTCACTCGCGCTTTGTAAGACGATATAAGATTTTCAGATAACCCCGTCCCCACTAAAACCTGACTAAGTAAAAATAGTAATCTAACAATTGAATCTCATATAAGAAAATCCCCTTGTAAGAAATGTTGAAACCCACCTCCTTCCTCCTTAATCCTTTACATAAGTTATGGATGACCCCTTTACCGCTCATAACTGCCACTTGCCCCCTGACGTCCCTTTGACCATCATTGATCCCCTTGACCACCATTGACTCTCCTTTGACCCCCCTGATCCCCCTTGACCACCCCTGACCAGCTCTGCCCCCTGACCTTCCGTTTACTGTCCCTTGACTGCCCATGACCTCCTTTGACTGCCCCTTGACCCCCCACTCCTCCACTGACCACTCTTGACCCTCTGATCCCCCTTGAGCACCCATGAATACCCCTTGCCTCCTGACCACCCTTTGACCATCACTGACTCCCTTGGCCACCACTGACTCTCCGTCTGACCACCATGGACCTCCCCTTGACTGTCCCTTAACCACCCATGACCTCCATTTACTGCCCCTTGATCCCCCCTCCCCACTGACTACCCTTGATCCTCCTTAACCCCTCAACACCACTGAACCCCCATTATTTCCATTACTTTTTACCAGTCACTGAACAGCCGGATAAGATTTTGCACGGTTTCTCCAAATAGCATGAATTAGGGGAAGAGGCTCTAATGTGTGTCTTTGGATCTAGAATTCGGCCTATGCTTTAAATTCGAAGTAAATTTTAATTCACTATTTTTACCCTGAAAATCCGAAATATACAGTAGTATTGTCTCACTGACATATCTATGTTAAGACAAAATAAAAGCAGACAATTTTTATCAATAGGCCAAATTTTAGATCCATAGACCCAAATTAGAGCACTTTCCCCTATTTTTGTACAATTTTTTGTACACGGTACGCATACTTCGTACGAAAAAATAATCTGGTGTATCTCAATGAATGCCTCTAAGTAGTAACTATTGCGCTAAAAAGAGATCAGTGGTAAATCCAGAAATGTCATTTCAATTATTTATACGCAAATATTTGTTCATTTTTTTCCTTGCCGAACTGCCCAATGGGTAAAAGTCACGTTAATAAATTACAGAAAAGTGGTAACTCGAAGCCTTCAGAGAAGCAGCAAGTTTTATTGCAAGTGTTCCGTTTTAACGAAAAATATTCAGTGTTTTTGCTTGACATTGAACCGCTCCATATCGCAAGATGAACGCTGAATGATATTGATTTCTTTTTTTCACCTGTAGTAAGTTAAAAACCTCCATGTTCCTTAACTCCAGCCATTTGATGTGTGAGGCTAAAGTGGTGCTCTTACCATATGAATACAATAAAATTTTAATCGTCCTTGTGATAATTAAATTTTTTTGGGCTTATTATCTGTGATTTGAATTGTAATAGTATTTCCTGATCACTGGGAATACTTGCAAACTTTTGTGGTTGATATCAATAGCTTTTCACAATAATATCACTGTGAAGCAAATAACAGTTTTTGAAGAAGTTTATATCTGTAGATGAAATCAGTTCGTTCATTTTTTGCCTGACTGGTTTGAATTGTTGTTAAATAAATTATCTAATAGAAAAATCGCCTTGCTCAAACCTTTGTAGGGGTAAGAGGCGGGACCATCATCATCATCATCATAATCATCATCATTATGAACCAGAAGTATCTTCTATTTAGTTTGCTTCAAATATACAAATTGTTGTTTGCCCACAACATGAAGAAAATTTGGCTTTTTATCGAATAATAATGTCAGAATAAAACAAGCATGAAGACTGGTGCATTTTCAGGTGTCAAAAAGTAAGTGAAAAATAATTATCGGCATCTAGAAACCACCGAAAAAGAAACGATTTATCAGCTACTCATGCTCTCCGAAAATTATAAATCGCCGTTGCTTTTCTCGCGAAAACTGCTGTGAGTGTATAATAGTCTCTCGCTTCTCACATTCTCATCTGTTTCTCCAAGCGGGTGGAAAAGGACGTTTCTCTTCTCAAGTAGGCGAAAATTTCGGTCTCTGATCATAAAAGCGAAAGTAACGGGAAGAAAGTGAGTGCCAATCAAAATGCGAACCTGGCAGTTGGAAGCGATGAAGAATGTGAAGTGTGTCTTGCTGCTGGACCTGCAACTGGTGGCTCGAGAAGTGTGGTGTGGTTCCTTGACTCAGGAGCCACGTCGCACATGACTAGTGACGCTTCGCTTCTGGATCACGTTGACCCCACGTCGATGAGCATCGGATTGGCAGATGGGAGTAAAATTGCGGCTGCAGGTGTCGGATCCAGTAAGTTCCGATCGATCAACGGAAACGGAAAAGCTGTGAGTGTGAGTATCAAGCAAATATTTCACGTCCCGACGCTGACCAGCAATTTGTTGTCAGTGAGTAAGATTGCGGATGAAGGATGCAGCGTACACTTTAACAGCACGGGGTGCACAATCAGCAAAAGCGGTGAACTGGTTGTCTGGCGAACGGGTGGGAAATTTGTATCACCTGAAACCGTTCTCACATAAGGCGTTGTTGACTACGGGAAACCACAATGACAACTGCATCCATATGTGGCACCGTCGGCTGGGTCACCGTGACGAGCAAGCAGTGAAGAAGATTGTTCGGGACAAGCTTGGCAGCGGATTGAAACTCCAGGAGTGTGGAATTAGATCTGTTTGTGGGGTGTGCTGTGAGGGCAAGATGACTCGTACACCATTCACGAAGTCAGAATCGCAATCTAGTGCTGTGGGAGATCTCGTCCACACGGACTTGTGCGGGCCGATGGAGGTGTCGACGCCGCGTGGTAGCCGATACTTTATGACTATGCTGGACGACTACAGTCGGTACTGTGTGGTGTACCTTTTGCGAGAAAAATCTGAGTGTTCTGAGAAGATTGCAGAACACACGTCGATGATGAAGAACCAGTTCGGCCGCGCGCCAAAGGTGATACGCTGCGATGGAGGAGGAGAATACTCCGGGAAACAACTGCATACATTTTTAGCTGACAACGGGATACTCCTACAACAGACCGCCCCCTACAGTCCCCAGCAGAATGGGAGGGCGGAGAGGAAGAACCGTTCTCTTGAAGAGATGCTGCGCTGCCTTCTAGTGGAATCAGGCTTAGGCAAACGGTTCTGGGGCGAGGCTGTTTCGACCGCAAACTATTTGTTGAATGTAACACCGTCATCTGTTGTTGAAGTTACTCCTTTTGAGAGATGGTGGGGCAAGCAGCCGGATTATTCGATGATTCGTGTATTTGGCAGCGAAGCCTATGTACACGTACCCGATGAAAAGCGAAGAAAACTGGACGTCAAGGCTAAGAAGCTTGTTTTCGTTGGGTACGCTGAAGGTAGGAAAGCGTGGCGTTTCTTGAACCCAGGAACAAACCGTGTCACAATCAGCAGAGATGCTAAATTCCTTGAGCTGGATGGAGTCGGTGAAGAAACGGCCAGTAGCAGCGCGCCTGGCAAGTCTCCGGTTAGTGAAGTGCTTGTACCGGTGATACCACCTGAGGACTCAGACAAAGAAACCGATAACCGCAGTGATGATTCTGATTCTGATGACAGTTCGCCGTATGCCAGTGCTTCTGAGCATGACCATGTGAATGAAGATGGTGCTGGAGAACCAAATTTCGAGGGCTTCCCTGAGGATGAAATCCTCCGCCGTTCGGGACGAAGCACAAAAGGAGTTCCACCGCGAAGGCTTGTGGAGGAGATTTTCATCGCTCAACGTGAAGATGAAGAGCCAAGGAACCTAAAGGAGGCCTTGTCCGGTCCGGACAGAAATCAGTGGGTTGCTGCTATGAAGGAGGAATTACAGTCGCATGCAGCGAATGAAACATGGGACCTGATGGAACTTCCGGCTGGTCGTAAAGTGGTTGGTTCAAAGTGGATCTATAAGATCAAAAGAAACGCTAGCGGGGAGGTAGTAAAGTTCAAGTCTCGTCTTGTCGCCCAGGGGTACTCGCAGCAGTATGGCGATGACTACGACCAGGTGTTTGCCCCCGTCACCAAGCAGGCAACACTTCGAACATTCTTGGCTGTAGCATCTCGACTGAACATGACCCTGCGACATCTAGATGTAAAGACCGCTTACTTGTACGGCCACCTAACCGAGGAACTGTACATGAAGCAGCCCCCTGGATTTGCTGAGAAAGGGAAAGAAAAGCTGGTATGCAGATTGCGGCGCAGCATATATGGCCTGAAGCAATCGGCCAGATGCTGGAACAAGCGTCTTCACAGTGTTCTCTTGGAGTTGGGGTTCAGTCAGAGCAATACGGATCACTGCCTGTACACGAAGTTAGTTGGAGGAGTTCGAGTATGTCTACTTGTGTACGTAGATGATATTCTACTTGGCTGTGTGGATGCATTGCTGTTAGATGAAGTGAGTAGTGCTCTCAAGCGACATTTTGAAATCACGGATCTGGGGGAACCTAGTTACTTCCTTGGTTTGGAGATTGTTCGTCGAGACGGAAAATACAGTATTACACTTGAAGGCTACATTGACAAGATGGTAACACGCTTCGGATTGCAAGATGCCAAGTCCGCGAAAAGTCCAATGGATACAGGTTTCACCTCAACGAAAGATTCCAGCGTTTCGTTTGACAACAATACGGTTTACCGCAGTCTAGTGGGTGCGCTGTTGTATATAGCTGTGTGCGCCAGGCCGGACGTTGCTGTGAGTGCGTCGATCTTGGGACGAAAAGTGTGTTTACCTACGGAAGCAGATTGGACAGCCGCGAAGAGAGTGCTTCGGTACCTTAAGTGTACCAAAAGTGCTCGTCTAGAATACGGTAGTGATACAGAACTCATCGGATACTCGGACGCCGACTGGGCGGGAGACCCGAATACTCGGCGTTCTACCACGGGATACGTGTTCCTCTACGCCGGTGGTGCTGTAGCATGGGGGAGTCATCTGCAACATTGTGTGACTCTGTCATCGATGGAATCAGAGTATGTGGCACTCGGCGAAGCAAGTCAGGAGGCAATATGGCTGCGAAGAATTTTGGAAGACTTTGGTGAGAAGCAGAACAGTGCAACGTGCATTTTGGAGGACAATCAGAGTTGCATGCAGTTCGTGGACTCTGACCGTACAACTCGACGGTCCAAGCATATAGAGACGAAGGAATGCTACGTTAAGGAGTTGTGTGAGCAGAAGAAGTTGAAGCTGTTGTATTGCCCGACTGAGGATATGGTGGCCGATATTCTTACGAAGCCGTTGGGTGCATCAAAGATCCAGAAACTCACCAAGATTATGGGACTACTGTAATGAATTTCAATGGCAGTGATGGCAACTGTTGAGGAGGAGTAATAGATATTGGCAACACTTGCCACACAATAACACGAGCACTTCTTTCCATCAAGTAGCTATGAGCCTACTTTCCAAGGTTGTATACCTTTTGACATTTTTCTCTCATTCGCGAGACATGTTTATACTGAGTGGTTTGCGTAATAAAGGGTGTATTCGATAAAAATGGCACACAGAAAATCTTCTGTAACTTTTGAATCGTATGAGTAAAAAACCTAGAAATTTGAGTAGATCTTATCCATAGTGTATTATTTACATCTGCCAATTTTCATTGTTATACATTGAGTAGTTTCAGTCATGTCGTCGAAACAAGAAATTGTCCGTTAGAAAATTTTGTGCACTCACAATCAAAATCCAGGGGCGTCCCACCGGTGGATTGCTAAAAGGCTTGGAATTGCAAATACAACTGTGTCTCGTGTAATAAGAACCTTCAAGGAGCGTCTGAGTGTCCAAAGGAAGGAAGGGAGTGGTCGTAAAAGTGGTCCAACGGACAGTAAAATGGCCAGGAAGGTCGTACAACAATTCAAGAACCGTCCAAACATGTCAATTCGAGATGTCGCTAAAAAGTCTAAGGTGTCAGTCGGTTTTGTGCAGAAAACCATGAAGCGTGCTGGGTTACATGTTTACAAAGTGCAAAAAGCCCCAAACCGGAATGAAAAACAAAACATCACTGCGAAAACCCGCGCCCGGAAACTTTACACGAAGCTGCTCACCAAATCCGGTTGCATCGTGATGGATGACGAAACATACGTCAAGGCCGACTTCCGTCAACTTCCTGGGCAAGAATATTTCGTTGCCAATTCGAAGTTCGATGTTCCGGAGGATGTTCGAAAGAAGAAACTATCGAAGTTTGCAAAGAAGTTTCTAATCTGGCAGGCGATTTGCGGATGTGGTGAAATAAGTGCTCCCTTCATCACTTCCGGAACAATAAACGGTGCGATTTACACGGAAGAGTGCCTTAAGAAGCGTCTCTTGCCATTCATTAAGAAGCACAAAGTATCAACTCTGTTTTGGCCTGATCTAGCATCCTGCCACTACGCTCGAAACGTATTGGAGTGGTACCGAGCCAACGGAGTCAATTTTGTGCCAAAGGAAATGAACCCACCAAATTCACCGGAACTTCGTCCAATTGAAAAATTCTGGGCAATTATGAAAACGAAACTTCGCAAACATCCCAAAACTATAAAAACAGAGCTAGAATTGAAGAAAATTTGGGTAAAAACAACAAAAACACTGGGAAAATCGGTTGTACAAAATTTGATGGGTGGAGTGAAAAGGAAGGTGCGGGCATTCGGGATGGGAGACGAAATTGAATAAAACAAATGTTGTAAATCAAAACTCATTATTAGTTCTTCATTCGATGAAAATTTCAAGATAATCCGATAATCAGTTTAATTTTGATGAGTATATATGTGTGTGCCATTTTTATCGAATACACCCTTTAAAAGTCTCTTGTAAATCAATCGTGATTTAGTTATTTTTACATCCGAATCTACCTCTAAAAGAGTTTTCACACTAGGGTGTGATGTTTTGCAGGCTCGTGCTTCAACATATGCCCAAATAGAATAATCCAACGGATTAAGATCTGGACTGCTAGGGGGCCACAAATTCTTCGGCCAAAACTTCATGTAATCGTTCAACCATTGTTGGGTTCGATTGGACGTGGACGACGCTCCATCCTGCTGTAGGACAACGTTTTGGTCCTCGGAGAAGTTGGCCTTCACCCAGGGAAGCACTTGGTCCTTTAAAATACCGATATACACTTCGGTATTGATTTTAACTCCAGCATCAATGAAAACAGGCGGCATTTTCAAACCGTTGGACGCCACCAAGCCAAACATCATGACACCAGCCGGATGTTTGGTTTGAAATTTGAATTTCACTTTTTCCGAAACGTTCTCCATTTTCTGCGGTGAAATGAACCGGTCCGTGCGGCTGTTGGCCACAGCATCGATGCTGAAAATCTTTTCGTCGGAGAACAGGATTATCATTTAGCGTGTGCTAAGTTCTACGGGAAAAAAGATTGCCAAGACTTCTTTCCGGGTGTCAAAGCTCAACATTCTTGTTGCGTTGGTAAAGGTGCGGGTGAGAAGTGAATGGGTGTTTATCTATCCTTTTTTCTGATTCTTCATCACGGAGCGGTATGGATAGCAGAATATTGGTGTATTTAGCACGTTTTGTAGATATCTGAATAATTTTGACCAAAAATGTAATATAAATTTTCAGCTCAATAATAGTAGCGACACATGGATTTTGCATTTAATTTCAGTTATTTGGCACTGTTGTTTGTTTTTCAGTCGGCCACCATCGTAGTGTGGATATTATTTGCGTCCTTTCTTGTTCTTCGTTTTTTTTTCCACTTGCGTGGTTTCATATACGTCCTAGGAGTGCTTCGATGTTGGCAGTAACCTTGCGTTGATTTTTTTTTTTTTTATCTGATAATTAACATCATGTAACATTGAAAATTTAGCTTTAATAATTTTCATCGAACATTTGATTTTCTAACGCAATATGCTTGCCGCAATTACCAATGAACAATGAATGTATCCTCTACCTTAATTGTGCCCTTGAAGGGTACTTTGGAGCTTCTAACCGCCCAAACACAATGATAACGGAAACGGAACGGAAAAACGCAAGCTTGACAGTTGTTGCAAATGTCTTCGACATGTAAAATTAGGATCAGCTTGGATTTAGCCTGGTTTCTTTCCGACAAGCAGGCTTACTCTGATCGGGCTTTGCCGTTTTCCGTTGCCGCTATCATTGTGTTTAGGCCATAAGTGTATCATTTTGAAATTTTTCTTTTTGCCTTCTAAAATGATGCGTCGGAGAAAACTGCTTTTGAATTATTCGGAAATGCATCAATGCGAATTGAGCCATAAGGTTTTATACGAAAATGAGAATGCAAAAATTTGATTTGTACTAACTTATCCGACTGGTTCGTAAACGGAAAGAGAGGTAAGATAAACCGGGGCAAGTCGAAATGGTGGGGCATGTTGAAATGGGTATGCTATCTGTAAGCAGAACTGAGTTATAAATGAATATGTGTTCAAATTTGTATTTTGCGATGGTGTACAGTGCTTACCTACCCATTTCAATTTGCCCCACCGTATTAACTTGCCTCGGTGTACCTTAAATATTAATTTTGAAAAAAAAATCGAATAATTATGCAAGAAAAAGCATGTAGGTACCTTCTCTTTTTGTCCAACCGGCGAAGGAATCGTTTGGACAAGTGTTGCAAAGGGAGGATGAATCCTGTCCGCTAGGTAATACCCCATAGTGTAGGTTCGCCCATTAATTTCAAACTCTACTACAGGAGTTTTGCCACTGCAGAGGTCTGAAAATGACGGTGAACGCTCCAACACATTGATGTCGTTTGAGGACCCTGACATGCCAAAGAAGGCGTGCCATATCCATAGGTTATACGACGCCACTACTTCCAATACAATAGTGGGCTTTTTGTCCTTCCCCTTGTACTGGCCAGCCCAAGCAGTGGGGCAGTTTTTCCATTGCCAGTGGCAGCAGTCCAACGAACCCAACATTCCTGGGAATGCTCGTCTCTTGCCTTCATCCAACAGCCGTTCTACGTCGTCGTGGTTTGGGGATCGCAAGTAGTGTGCTGCAAATACCTTAACAATGGTGTGGCAGAACTTCAACATGCAGATTCACGCCGTTGACTCTGACATTCGACCGTATCCGTCGATCGCGTCTGCGGAGGACCCGTAGGCTAACTGACGAATCGCCGTAGAGCACTTTTGGAATGTCGTTAGCCCTAGCTTACCGGTAGCATCAGCTCGTTACACGAAGTAGGCATTTGCAGCCTGTACGTCCCTCACGATGCGCAGGAACAAGTTTCGACTCATCCGGAAACGTCTGCGAAATTGGTCCTCAATGTATTTTATTTTAATTGATAATCCGAAAAATAATCGTCTACCCGACGTTGCGCTCTTTCTAGCGCCAACCTGTCAATATTAGGTCGTCTCGTGCCTCTTCCCTCGTTTTCACGAATGCATTCCGTTTCAGGTAGCATTGCGTGAGTCTGGACCAGCATCTAGCTAACCAATTCAAGTTCATCGTCACTGGAATCCGAGAATAACACAGAAAACTTCTCCATTTCTTCTTTTCGACTTTCACTTGAAGGCGACGATGTTGATGACGTTCAAGAACCAATGTTGTCAAAATGTTTACTTCTACTCTGAAAAAAATTCTATCGTTATACCGACAATTATATCACGGTCAGGATGACTATCGCATGTAATGGTTACAATAACCATGAAAATGGTCGAATTCACCACGTTCATGGAATTCTTGACTATGATCATGGTAACAAGGACTATTACAACATTATGGCAAATGTTGGATCAACTATTTTTAATGGTCGTTTTGAACATGATCATAGTCGGTTCAAATTCAATTTACTGCAATAGTCATCCTAACCCCCAATAATGGTAAACTTGACTATCAAATTTGTCTCTGTGTACCTTTCTACCGGTACGGAATAGGGTAACTAAATTGATCACCGCTATAGCAACGACCGATGTGGAGAAGGGTGGCTAAACTAAAATAAGAGCGCTGCAGCGCTTCTGAAATAGCAGCGCAACTGTTGCTCACCGTTAATGATGCTCTTAGTCCCCACCTACAACAACCGCAAAACAGTTCATCCTCGCAACACGTGCAGTATTTTTCTTATTCACCCCTCTAAAAGAAATTTTCCAAACAAATCACAACCACTTATTCAAAACCACGTATCTTATTTTGTAAACAAAGATTCAAACACTGATCGAAATTTTTCACACACGCACATGCATCAGCACCATCATAACACAGTCCTATGTTTCTTTATTCATATGGTGATGTTAGTTTGCGTAGGAGTGCAAAGATTATTGAGAAATTTACGTTTGAATTTTTGTTTACCTCTTCGTTGACAAAATCAGAGACGTCGTTTTGACAAAGTTGTCGAGAAATATTGTTTTCGTTTTTTGAAGCGAGGTTGGAACATGTTCCCACCAGCGATACCCAACCTTGTAGTCAGTTCAAACCTTAACCCGATACATGTTACAAATAAAGACAAACACACCGATGTTTAGCACACAACAAATCGACCCGTTCTTAATTCCTGATCCAGCTCGGAACTGAATCAAAAACAAAAACGTAAAAAGTGTCAATATTTGCGTAAAAAAAAACACGTCCTGTCCGCCGCTGCAAGTGCGATAGAGCTCTGGTTGATCTCGTTGACCACAATGGGCAAAACCAGATGTTCGCTCAAATCATCTACCAATCGACGTAACCACTGTAGTTCCTGCAAGCATTCGGCTAGTGGGATGTACTCCGTACACCCGATTCTGGATATATGCTACAGTATTTACAGCCTCCGCCCAAAATCACCGAGGTAAGCCAGCATCCAATAGCATTCACAATCCCATCTAATTCAACGTCCTGTTTCTCCTTTCAGCCACGCCGTTCTGTTGTGGAGCGTAGCAGTGAATTTCAGCCTTGATTCCTTCTTCTGCGTAGAACCTCCGTAGAGAATTGTTGGTATACTCGCCACCTCGGTCTGAACGGATGACCTTTAGTTTTCGCCTGAATTGAGTTTCAATGACCCTTACATACTCACGGATTTTGTCAGCAACTTCGGACTTCTCCTTTATGAAAAATCTACCGTATAGCGGCTATGATCGTCATTCATCGTCATGTAATACCGGCACCCGCCCGGCGATGTCGTCATAGGGTCACATACATTGTTGTGCACGATATTTACACTGCTTTCGACTTTTTTTTCGTTTGCTTGAGGAAGCTACGGTAGTGTTATCTTCCCTTCAACGCAACAGTCACAAGTCTGCTGTATTTCGCAACTCTTGACCTTCATTCCAGAGGCCAAACCACGCCGCTATACTTCACCAATCACATCCGGGTTTCTGTGGCCTAGTCTACTATGCCATTTATGCAGGCAGTCGACGTTGTGCTGCTTATCACTCACTAGCTCACATTACCGACCCGTTGTACACTAATCGATACTGATTAGCATCGAATTCCGCACGAACACCTTTTCCAGTGAGCTTCATCACGGAAATCAAATTATGTACCTTCTAGACCCGGAGCAAAAATCACTCCCGTCAACGTAACCGACACTTTTTCGCTACGATCATTCATGAACTCAATGTTACAGTCACCGATACCTGCCGTACGAAGAACTTTGCCGTCCGCGATCGAAATTTCCGGAAGTACACTCTCATCGAGACGCACAAAGAACTACGATTTCTTGCCAATTGTGACGTCGAACCCGAATCGATCACCCACGCACTTGCGAAATGCTTGCCAGACCGGATCATGAATGTGAACGACTTATCATTTTCGCGTACTGTTTGCGCCTTGGCCGTTTCTTTCTGCTTCTCGGCCTTACCGCTGTTCTCCGCCAGATACACCTTGCCATTTCGCTTTCTGTACCCCGGCATAGCACAATACACTTTTCTGTGTCGCACTATTTCCTATTTCCGCCTATTTGTAGCACTTGATCTTCGAAGCCAGATCGCTTCCGAAGTGTATTCGCTTCGTTCATTAGCTTCACTTTCACAAGCTCCAGGGTGAGCTCCCCAACAAACATCGGTGTTGAATTAGAGCTTGTTTAAACAAATTTGAAAAAGCTTTTCAGCTATTCTAGAAGAAATAGCTGAATAGCTTCTCCAGATTTGCTTGAAAAAGCCCTAATTCAACACCGATGTTTGTTGGGTCATCCTCGTTCCGCGCTTCCAAAGCCGTAGTTAGAGGATTAAACGACTCCGGAAGTCCCCGCAGTATCAGCGCCACCTCTACGCACTCCTTCATCTCGAATCCTGAATTTTCCAGACGTGTATACTGCTTTTCGATTTCCGACAGGTAGGCCTCCATATTGTCCCCTACCATGAAGTTCTGGTTTGTGAACTGCCGAAGAATGGTCACTCGTTGCCTTAAAGTAGTCTTCTCGTAGTGCTTCTTCAGAGCCGTCCACATGTTCTTCGCCGTCGTCTTGTTACGGGAAGGCCAATGCCTTCCCATCGCTGGTCTTCCATGCATCCGTTGTTGGTTACGGAGGAGTACTGGATCCACGTGCTTCCAGAACTGCTCCCTCCGCAGCAACGCTTTGACATAGAACGACCATGATTGGTACTTCCAATTTGTCTACTTGACTAAAATGGCCCACTCCATCGCTTCAAGAAAATTTTCGATTCAGCAGCTTCCGATCCCATAACCTGTTTGAGGTTTCAGATCAGGGGTAGCTCGTACATAGCTCGAAACGAACGACTTTTTGTACGAATGCTTGTGAGAAAAAGTTCTTCGTTTCGAGTTCCGCAATACGGCTTCAGGTTCACAAGGAATGGGTTTTCGGGAGAGAATATCTTGAAACTACAAGTCGAGTTGATTGAACTACTAATGCAGATAATATTTATTTCAGCTAGATATTTATATTACATGGTTACTATCTAACGTACAAAGTTCCACGAGTTCCTGTTCTAATTAGTTAATGAGCTTTGTGGCGGATGTTACACTGCGTCTGCCGCTTTGGATTTTATACGAAGGAACTGGATTTGAGTCTTTCCATTTGACTGCACAGCTGATCTGGCAGTGGGCAAAACTTGTAGCTGTTTCGTCAGGGAAAAAATATATTCAACATTTTAGAACTATGCCAAAATCTTTGCTACGCTGGTTTGCTTCAACGAATGAAAGATCCTGATCAAACTTTTGAATACATAAATAGGCTCGCGGCATTAATGGATACTCGAGAATCTGCCATTGGGTACAACGAGATTGCGGATAGGGTATATTCGGAGAAAACATTTAGGATTAAATGTATGGATTATTTCCTTGATTACTGAGGGAATTTGTACGAAATAGCCTTGAGTACCCGGTTGAATTGACGGAGTGCTGCATTTTTAAAGGATTTTTTAGTTTAGTATTTTCAGCTACATGTCAAACCGGAGATTACGGAAACTTGTGAGACTCGAACACCGGAACAAGCGATCAAGTTTGTCATGGCTTGGCCACTCTCTCTGTGGCTTGGCTACCTCTGGGAGATAATCGTGGTGCAGCAGGGGTGGAAACGGTGATGTTCGTTAATTTGAAGTCCAACTGGTCTGGTCCAGGAGCAAGGTGATACATTGTGCACCGGTAGTAAAGAATCCGCTAGGCAAAGCTGAAACAACTAAAGACTAAGACATCCTTAACATTGTTTAATCCTCACATATGTGAAGATTAAACAATGTTAAGGATGTCTTCAGTCTTTTGTTTCAGCTTTGCCTAGCGATTATGTATATCAATATGTATTGATTTCTTAGAAAACATAAGTTAGGCGTTAAATTAATCGGTGATAGGTTTGTTATTATCCTTCAATGATATTTAAGGGGATATAGTTTGTAAGAACTATAAGTGTTGTGTCCGTACTCGCGTTGCGTTTCCGTTGAGTATCCTTCAATGAGTTAAAGTTTTGTTTATATTCACAAAAATGTAACCAATAACGTGTCTGATAATAACAATGATAACATGATAATATTTCCACATATCTACAAACCACACCGGTGTACAACACACCCATTAGAGACATTTTCATCTTCATTCTCTTGTTTGTTTCCATTTCATCTCATCAAAAATCAAAGTCTACAAAATAGCTGAAGGTACAACAAGATACATTAAACGATTCGTGTGGGGTTCCCCGGTTTTAGTCGTGTGGTGGTCTTAGCACGTTGTCCATTTCCATTCTTGGATTACAGTTCTCCTGGGCGCTGGGGCTATGCAGCCTGTTAGTGGGATGGAAAGGTTAGAGTGGGTAGTTGATAAGTACGATTGTTGTAAGCAGCATGGGTTAATAGTTTTAGCATACGAGGTTCAATGATCTAATGATTAGTGAAAGAATGCTTGTTCGTTTATGAGCTTAATATTGATAGGTTAATTGAAGACAAATAATTTACGATTATACTGTTTTCAGTCATTTGACGCTGTAGCGAGTTGCCGCTCACTAAACTCAAGACATCCCAGGTAACCAATACGCAGTTCCAAAGCGTCTTTACGGCAGCCTATCAATCAATTTAGTCGCCTTAAATGCATCATAAATGCCACTTTTGGCCCAATATACGGCTGCTTTACTTCAATGCTATGGTAATGCTTCATTAATGCTATCTTGCATTCGAAATGCTTATTACAGGCTACAAGCATTAAAATAGCATTCGAAATGCAACTTTACAACAGATAGCATTCAAGATGCTGATATAATGCTTGTAGCATCTGAAATGCAGATTCAGGGTTGATTTACTGCATGTGCTATTGCTTATTGGTTACCTGGGATGATAAAACAACTGAGTCTAGTTTTAGATCAAATGTTGACCCAGTGACCGGACGACGAGAAGGGAAAGATGGTGACGTTCAACGGTCGATGACCGAAGAACATGAAGCTATCAGAACTGGTATGCAGTGCTTGCAGGTGAAGTGAATAATTTTACGCGTTGTGTTCTTCAACGTAATTTGGAGGGTCATCGGAACACGAACGTTCATCTCCTCTTCTTCGATAACGGTAGATGTCAGCGGAGAGTCTATCACTTCTACTACATAAATTACAAATTTGGACTCGTTGATCAAGCTGAGATCATTGTCGCAACAGCAGCGAATACAGTACACTCAGAGATCAACGCATTACCGCCCAAACACAATGATTTTGGAAACGGGGAAACAAAACGCAAGTTTGACAGTACGTTGCACATTTCTCTCGACATGTCCAATTAGGATCACTATGGATTTAGCCTGTTTTCTTGTCGGCAAGCAGGCTTACTCAGATCGGGCTTTGCCGATTTCCGTTGCCGTTCAGGTCTCCAGCTATCATTGTGTTTAGCTTATTAGCCGCTCCCCTGGATGACTCAGTTCCACCGAGTTGAACGAAACGTGCTTCGGGTGGTTACTATAACTGAGGAGCAAGAGAATTAGGTACACAACGCAGCTTCGATGATTTCATTCCGCTCGTTGAACATCGTCGATTGTATGGTTGTAGATGTTCTTCGTCTTGGTCGTCCCGGTGACCGGAAGCAGTAATCAAAGGTTTCACTTCGAAATCGTCCGCACTACCGTTATTGAAGACATAGCAGACCCTGCCGTTTTAAAAATATAAGATGGGGAGATGATCCCAAGATAGCAGTATAAAGCGATTCCGATGAATTTGTTCGTGGATAATGGCGATTAAACTGATTCGGTAGGTTGGCATGTCTGCTACAGATAATTGTTGCATTGGTTTGGAAAACTTCGGTTGAATTGGGTCCGAAAGCTGACGATTTGCAAACCTCGCCGCCAACGGTTCCTTCAAGGCATCGTGTTCCAGTATTCGACTACGATTGAACGTCCTAACCTGCACCTGCGCTTGCGTTCAGATACTCGATCTTGTCATACTGACTACTGATATACTTTTGGTCGGTCCGGTTGCTGGCCAGCAGCTTGACCAGATCTTTCTTTTCGTTGTTCGGGGTGGACTGCGAGTTCGTCACGAAGTGCACCGGAACAGGTTTGGTTTGGTTGCAGGTCGTGAGAAAGACATTTGCAACGTAGATTTTCCGTTGATTTTTTTTCTGACGTTTCGTTGTATATAAACAAAGTATCGCAGTGTTACCAGAAAAAGCTTTTCATTTCTTGGTGAAAACCTCTTTACAGAGTTGCCAAAGCGCCTCATATTTGTTCCACATGGTTATATTCACCATAAAATGTGGAACAAATTGGAGCTGTTCAAAATTTGTAACAAAATCAGGAGTGCATAGAAAAAAGTTATTAACGCTAACGTTATGAGAAGTTCATTGTCTTTAAAGGAAAAATATAAAAAATAGGGGTTAGGTCTGACGAGAAAGGTCTATTAGGCTTTTTGACGTTTAATCACCTTTCTTTTTCTAGCACATGCAGAGGAATGATGGTTTGTTTTCCTCCAAAAGATGTTCCTTCTTACTTGCACTCCTTTGATCTAAATGGCACTGTAGTGTGCGTGCGTTCAAGGTCACTAAGCCTAATAATGCGGGTTTTCCATTTTCATTTCATTAGTGATTTCAGGACGCTTTCTAATCACCTTTGCATTCCAAAACAATTTATCTTAATGAATGAATATTATTAAATCAATTATAGGCTCAATATGTTTTTCAGAAGTTCAGCATGACATTTATATTAAAATTGCACTTATGAACTTCAACTACTGTCTTCATAAAAGACTGGCATGCGCTCATAAGCAGTAGAGGATTATATTTTGTTTCGTCCAGGGTGAGGCCAGGCACTACGTTGTGATTTTACTTTCTGAGAACGACGATGACGAACGGAAGAAAACGGACTACTTTGTCGTTGTTAATTTATTACCACCGAGAGGCAGCGTGCCAACTCGGTGGGTACCTTTTAAAGACGATAAAATACCACGTAGGGATTTCACCAGTAGTTTTTTGTGGTAAGAACGACCATAAAATTAGTGCCGTGACCAGGATTTCGGTCAGAAAAAGTTCTGGGACATTCTTGTGGCTTCCGCCATTGCGAAATCTGTGCATAGTCTACCGCTGAAGTCGCGCCATTGTGTCACCATTCCCGGGCTTTGAAGAAGACGTTCTTTGTTATACGTTGCGAGGACAAATTGCGCCATTGCTGCTCGACCGTTGGCGCCATCACTTCAGGCAACCGACGCCAACAGGCTACAAAAGACGTATTTGTTCTGTGCCATTGTGCTCTAACCGACGATTGTTTAATCCTACGTGAACGTGCTCATCCAACTGGGACTCATACGGCATAGTTGTGGACTTAGCTGGCAATTTCATTGCCATACCGGATCGTCGAAGACAGCTGAGGTATCTTCGCATGCAACCTGATCTGTGTACAGGTCAAAAAGTGCTCAAAATCGTTCCTGTTGGCAGAACTTAATAAATTCAAGGTATTTCTTGCCTTGGACAAGGTGAGTACCTTTCCAAGAAACTATTTCTATATCGTTCGATCTACCGTGGTCAACTTTTTGTGCAGATTCGACCTGTTCACTGAGAAAAAAGATTAGTAAACGCAAACATATTCTAGTTTCATTTAACCGGAATTTCATGTTGAATTGGGCACAAACATCATATTAGTTTGATTTGACTACCTATGGTGGTTAAAACAAACTAAAATTTTGGGTAGTTGTTTCGGGAATTGAGTATTTAAGTTCAACTGACATCCGTTTGAATTTACCATTCTGTAGGTTGTTCCATTATGACAGCACGAAAACAAACATATTTGTTGGTTGATTCTACCAAAACTTAAGGTTTGTTTCAAACAAATTTTGGTATGATTTAAACTTAATTGCTGTTTGAAACAAACCGACGAAAACGGTTGAAACGACAAACATTTCCGTTCACATTCACTTACATTTTTTCTGTTATTTCCAGAATATTTATTTGAATAAAATGCTGACAAACATTAGAAAAGTGCACATTTAAATTTATAGATTTCTCTCAGTCTTAAAGAAATCTACAAATGTTAATGCGAGCTTTTCTACTATTTAAAGGTTTTTCAAAGTAAAATTTGGTTTATTTCAACATATTTTTATTAATCGTACGCTTCTATTTCACATATTACCGCAATCTCCAATGCTCATCCAAGCGTTGCCCTGATCTTCCAGTACACTTCCGGAAAGTTCCGAACCGCAGCCGACATCCAAAATGAAGCTCTTTTCATCCTCTGGCAGGGCGAGCAACTCTATTGCTCGTTCGCACATCTGTATCAGGATGTCGATGATCCAGGTGATGTTTGTGTTGCGGGCTTCATATTCTTTATACAACTGAAGGGAAAAAAAGGTGTATTATTTTTGGGCTTAACGGTTATCTTACCGGAACCTTACGATTTCAGGAGGATCCAGATGCTCTGGCCTTTGAGCCATTACTTTTTAATTGATTAAAAAACGAATGAACTAAGCGATTTTTTGTATTAAACTTTCACCTGCCATGAAAACTTCCGCGAAAATACATGTTTGGGTATTGTTGAATGACAGCGTCAGAGCAAGCAGCGGGACCGGATGACGGAAAATGAAATAACCCAAAAAAATAGTTTGCTTCAAACTAAATTTTTAGTTATTTTTCCTCCAAATAAAATATCAGTTTGATTTAACCGCTGCTTTGGTTGAATTAATCTAAAATTTTAATTTGTTTTCCCTGAGTCAACGCAATCTGTATTTTGGTAATAATAAACACCTTTCAAGGTGGAAACAACAAAAATATTAGTTGAGATAATCCATAATATTGTTAAGTACAAACAACCAACATGCCTGTTTGTTTCTAAAACAAAATTGTTGATTTAAAACAACAAAACGGATATTTAAAACAACTCAGTTTTTTAGTTTGGGTGTCAACAAGCAAGTTTGTTGTTTTAAACGGGACTGTTTTTTCTCCGTGGCCGCGGGTTCGCCCAACCTCCCCCCCCCCCCCCCCCCCTCTACACACGAAACGCCCCCGCTTCCACCCCCCCCCCCCTCTCCCCCCCCCCCCCCCCCCCCCCCCGTTTCGCACGCCGCGTGTGTGTCTCCCCCGTGCAGAGAGATCGCTCCTCCCCCCACTCCCCTTCCGGAAATGAATTCCAGCCATCGTAATCGTCGTCACCATAGTCTTCTGCACTACGATGCATCGGATACCAGCCGCAAGTCCTCGAGCGACAATTCTACGGTATTTTCAACAGCTTCCGCGACACCAGTGCTCCATCAAAGCCCATCGCTACCACCAAAAAGGTCCGAACAATCGATGGTGACTGCAACAGAGATAGTTCCGGTTGTTCAAACTAGTGCACCAGTACAGCAGCCAAGAGACAAAGTGTTCCTATTGACCGTTATCGTGAACATCGTCGACGCCTACGGTCAAGAGCACCCCGCGCGGGCTCTCCTGGATAGCGCGTCACAACTAAACTTGATAACCGAGCGGCTAGCAAGCATTCTACGTTTGCGACGAAGCAACGTAAATATTACGGTCCAAGGAGCCGGCAAATTGTGTAAACCGGTTCGACAGTCAGTGTGCACGGAAGTTCGCGCTAGAAATCAACAGTTTGCGTGCGATGTCCAATTTTTGGTAATGGACAAGGTGACTGCAGACCTTCCATCACAGAACATTATCACAGCAGGATGGAACATCCCGAAGGAACTTATATTAGCCGATCCTGCTTTCAACAAATCGCAGCCGGTCGACTTAGTGCTTGGTGCGAAGCACTTCTATTCAATCTTTCCCAACGCAGCACGTCTTCAGTTGGCCGCGAACCTATCCCGTCCTCGTAGACAGCGTTTTCGGTTGGATAGTCGCTGGCTCATCTTCGCAAGTTCACACGGATGTCACATATGACACGTATGCAGCTAATTTAGTATCTATTTCAATGCTTTCCCTCGAAGAAAGCATCGAGCGCTTCTGGAAATCCGAAGAGCTGATTATTAATGATGGCTATTCCGTAGAAGAACGACACTGTGAGGCAGTTTTTCAGTCTACGGTTTCACGTAATGAAGATGGTCACTACATCGTTCGAATGCCACGTCAACCTGACTTTGACATTAAGCTTGGTGCGTCAAAGGCTAATGCGCTTCGTCGATTCGAACTATTGGAGAAGCGACTCCAACGTAACGAAAAGCTGAAGCAAGATTACCACGCTTTTATGCAGGAATACCTCAAGCTTGGCCACTTGCGATTAGTCGGAGCTCACGAAGAAAAAACTGTGGCTGTTGTAGGAGACATCGCAAATATGTATTGCCCCCCCCCCCCCCCCCATTTTCTTCCGCTTCTCTGCTCAGAATCCAGTACAAATCTGTGAACTACTTACCGTTACGTATGGGCTGGCACCTTCATCTTACCTGGCAACACGCACCTTACAACAATTGGTGGATGACGAAGGCCACGCATACACACTTGGTGGCCCAGCGTTGCGTAAGAACTTTTACGTAGACGACTTCATCCGAGGAGCACACTCAGTGGAAGGAGCTATTCGGTTACTGAACGGAGATGATGGAGCTACTCGCCAAAGGAGGCTTCGAACTTCGCAAGTGGACATCGAACGAGCTGGAAGTCTTAAAGGGTCTTAATGACGACCAAATCGGAACGCAGTCGTCGCTTGAATTTAGCACCAATGAAACCGTGAAAGCCTTAGGAATATGCTGGGAACCAGATGCCGACAATCTACGCTTTGACTCTAACATCGACCTGTGCACCGATTTTGCAACGAAGCGATCGATCCTGTCGGCCATATCACGCCTTTTCGACCCTCTTGGACTTATCGCAACGAAGATGGGAAAATAACCGTAATGAACTCCCAATAATCTCTACGTACCGTGTAGAACGCTACGCGCTTTTACCGAATGCAGCTACACGTTTTCTCCGACGCCTCGGTATCTGGTTACGGTGCATGCATCTACACCCGCTGTACGAAAATCCTGCTGATTTGGTGTCACGTGGAATGACCATAGGGACTTCATCGAGAGCAAGCTCTGGTGCAACGGACCCGATTGGTTAGCTCATAAAGCTGAAAACTGGCCAACATCCAATCCTCCACACACTACCCGAAGGTGAATTAGAAGTTCGAACTGTGTCAGCATCAGTAATAACAACACCGTCAATAATTCCGTGGTTCCTTCGCTGGTTCTCCCTACACTCGCCTGCTTCACGTTATCGCTTACTGCCAGCGGGTTCATCACCCACTGCCTCTCGAAAGCCCGCACTCAATCGAGCATGCCCCAACCGACCAGCAGCCTGTCCTTTCAGCAGAGAGCGGAAGCCAAAATGACATTGACTCGTTGGGCACAAACCGGCGCCTTCGCCTCCGAAATCAAAGCCCTGCAAGAAAACCAAGTAGTTGATAAGCGTTCTCCACTAGTTCGTAGACTAGTTCGCAAAATCGTACATGCCTGTTTCCAATGCTATCGTTTGAACCCCGTACCCACACAGCAACAAATCGGCCAATTACCTGCAGCGAGAGTGATTCCCAGCCGTGTCCATTCAGCATAGTAGGAGTGAATTCACGCTGGTCCTTTCTATCTAAAGGCCATCCACCAACGTGCCAGTCCCACAAAAGCGTATTTGTGTCTCTTCGTTTGCTTCGCAACTGTTTGCGGTACGCATGGAGCTAGTCGGCGAGGTATCCACTTCTGAGATTTCCTGGCTACGCTGCGCAGTTTCATTTTTCGTCGAGGCCGGCCATTGCACATACATTCGTATAACGGGAAAAATTTCCAAGCGCCAACAACGACATCACGGAATTGTTTTCGATGCTATCCAACGACAAAAATCAAACGCAAATCATGTCATCTTGAGCCGCAAAGAGAGATAACGTGGCACTTTACTCCACCGAAAGCTCCTCATTTTGGCGGATTATGGGAGTCGGCCATCAAGGTAGCCAAGAAGCATTTGTACCGTCAACTCGGTTCATCACGATTATCATACGAGGAACTATGCGCTCTTCTCGCTCAAATTGAGGCCATCATTAATTCCCGGCCACTGCTTCCGGTAAACGAGGACCCCGACGATTTGGCCGCATTAACTCCAGGACACTTTCACATCGATGCCCAGCTGTCGCCCTGCCCGACCCAGACCTACGCACAATTCCAACCAGTCAACTAGACCATTACTGGAAACTACGTACTGAAACCGAGCTGTTTTGGCAGCATTGGCAGAAAGAATATCTTCAAGAAATGAAGTTGAACTACCAAAGGCTTCCTGAAGAACGAGAGCATCCTACAGAATCCGAATGGTCATCGTCGTCGAAGAGCAGCAACCTACAACTCGTTGGCCTCTCGCTCGGAATATCGCAGTCCATCCTGGGAAGGACAGCATAGCCAGAGTGGTAACTTTACGCACGTCGAAGGGAATCATCAAACGGCCGTGTACTAAAATCTGCATGCTGCCTTATGATCCTGCCACATTCGCAACACCGAAAACAATCATCCAGCATCGAGCAACGACCGATTAGATGAACATCAGTAGAAATAACAGTAGCAGATGAGTCCAATTCCACCGGTGTATAAGAAATTCCCTAAAATTGAAAAAATTTGATAAGAGTTACTTGAATTGAATGTCATTCAGGGCGGCGGGTATGGTCGATTATAGCAAAAGCACAACTAAATTGCATACGATTTTCTCGGCAGCTCCCGGACTATCAGCCTGCCATCGATTACTTTTATTTCGGCGTACTGGCAGCGCTGTACCCGATCATGCCCGACCGATACCAATATTAGCTAGGTTAAGGCAAAACATAAAACGCAAGGATAGAGTAATCTTGATTGTCGGATAGAGTGGACGATTAAAGTTATCTTGAATACTTACCTTTACACGAACTAGGAGTACATTGGAAGCTAAAAAGAGAAAAATCTTACCTGCATTACCTGGCGCTGCTTAATCAACCGTTTCCCTGGGGATAGATGCGCGCACAGCAAAAAAATATGTAACATAAATCAACGTAATTGATGCTAACGTATTAAAAACTGATATAATCGAGGAAATACGATGCACAATGACATCCACTTCATGGAATATTACATCGTTCTTCAAATTACATCAGAACAAATTTTTTAGTTTCATGAATGTAATAATCACATATCAAAAACATAAATATTCTCAGAAAACCAATGCACATAAAGGACTCCGCAAAAAATGTTAAATATTACACGATTTTGATGCCTTATCGCATTTAGTTGTTATGTAAAATTAAATCTCGCTACACTGCCAGATTTGTTCTTGTTTTTTTTTTTCATCTTCGGCAACACAGTTTTCTTGTCAAAACAAATAGCGAATTCGTTTTTGATTCAGTTCTAAACTGGATCGGGTATCGAAATTAGGTCGGCTTGTTGTGTTTAAAACGTCAGTATGTATGGTTTTATTTGTAACTGGTATCGGATTGAGGTTTGCACTGACAAAAAATTCGGGTATCGCAAGTTGGAACTAATTCCAATCTAGGTTCAAATACGAATTCGATAAAAGTCAACCGTCACGGTCACGGTATCGTTGCATCCGAAAGCTGAACCTTTTGAACCGTGCGAAATTGTTGTGCAGCCGTATACAGATGATGACGAAATGGAGAAAGTGAAAATTGTAAACCCTCAGCCATCAATCCCTCTGAGACGAACAAATATTCGGCTGCAATCAGTAAAAGTTTTAGGATCCGCAGGTGTATCAGGAGATTTTATTCATCAGCCATTTTTATTCAAATTAGAACAAGAATCCCAAGGTAGCCACATTTCGTCGAGTGGTGAATCGCCTGTATCATCTGAACCGATGCCTTCTACTGAAGAGCCGATGTTATGCTTGGAAACGGATGCAATCGTACCGTTTTTTCAGATTCAAGGCGGTTTTGGACACGTACAAGGTGCTGGTGAAACGAGAAAAATCTCCGGCTGAGTATGATTCGGATGCGAGTGACAGAATGAAGACTTCAACATGTCCGACGGTGTGGAATATGGACCAGATGGATAATTTGCGATAATTCGAGCGACGGAGAAAGTAAAGAAAATTATAGTGGAAGTAAACAAGGTGAAAGCAATGCAAACCCACCAGAATCATCTAGGGGAAAGTAGTGGTGGATCATCTTCGCTTGCTAGTGGATCGATATCAAGGTCGAGAATGAAAAAAATAAGGATGAATCGGCTTATGGAGAATATCGTAGTAGAAGCAGAAAAACCAGTTGAAGACACGAAAGATCCGTCACTGGCTGAAACCCATTTCGATTTTGTTGGACAGCACTTGCATGAAACTTGTTGCTTACATAGAACATCGATCAAGATATCTTTTTACTCTGTCTTTTTCCCGGGTATCAGTACCATTGCAAGAAATCGCAAGATTTCATCACTCATATTTCTAGAAAGCATAGCCAAGTTTTTAATTCCAATCTTATTTTTAATAATATAATCATCCTTGTGTTTTAATTTCCGCTGTAACCCTTTTTTATTAATTCGATAATATCCGACAATAACATTTACACTGCTAGTTTTAAATTACATCCCTTTACGTCGCGGCTTTGTTGTACGTCGTGATGATTCAAGTTGTCTCGATGAGTTACGTTGTCTCGTTTACATCGACCAAATTACATCGATAAGCAGTGCATCATTTTATTGTGTACATCGAGAGAACCTTGTTGAGTATGCAGCCCCTTTGCACTCACCATATCTACCAAACTTCTGAGAGTCGTGTTGCCCCTTCTTTCGGCAACACCACTGCCTAAGGTAAATATAAACAACAACACTTCCGTTTGTTATTCCACAAGTTCTTATCCCAATAATAAACACGTTTTTCTTTAACTATATATTTTCGTCGTTCTTGTCGGCTTTCCTTGTGTGGCCATCCGAAATATCCCTTCAGGTTATGGGCCCAGGATACGTTTTGTCGGTTCCGTCGCGTAATCGAGTGGAAGTGATTTCGATGGAGGAGGAAAAGCAAGATCGAGTGTTTCTGCCGGTTTTCGACGGCTCTAACTTTTCCGCGTGGAAGTTCAGAATGCTCGTTCTATTAGAAGAGCATGAACTAGTGGAGTGTGTTCAGAGCTACGCTGCGGATGTTGAAGAGCTGAAGGCTGATCCGGCGGATAGCCAGGAGCAGAAGAATAAGAAAGTGAAAGTTCGTGAGAAAAGGGCAAAGAAGGACCGCAGATGCAAATCCCTGCTTGTGGGGCGAATTCATGATTCGCAGTTGGAGTACGTTCGCGACAAACAGCACTCGAAAGACGTGTGGGATGCATTGCATCGCGTTTTTGAGAGGCATAGTGTAGCGAGTAGAATGCATCTAAAGCGGCAGATGCTCACTCTTCGGTATGAATCAGGGAGTTTGCAGCGACATTTTCTCGTTTTCGACAGATTAGTGCGCGAGTACTGGGCAACTGGTGCTGCTCTAGATGAGCTTGATGTGGTGTGTCACCTTCTCTCTCTCGGTTCGTCTTTTTCGGCGGTTGTCACGGCACTCGAAACGATGCCGGAAAATGTTCTCACGCTGGAGTTTGTCAAGTGCCGGCTCCTAGACGAAGAAACGAAGAAGAAAAGCACCGAAGTGTGCACGGTGAAAAATGAGCAAGCCGCTTTTTCTGGCTCAAAGCAAATGCCGCAGAAGAAAAGGTTCAAGTGTTTCGGCTGTAAGCAAGAGGGCCACAAATTAGCGGAGTGCCCAGTGAAGAAGAAAGAAGAAGCAAAGAAGAAGGAAATAAACAAGTCGAAGACTCACGTAGCAGAACAAAGTGAAGTGTGTTTTGGTGGGCTCAGCAGGGGCAGTGCTTGTTCGGATGGGTCGAATAGAGTTGATTGGTATATCGACTCAGGTTGTTCTGACCATTTGGTCAATGACAAATCGCTTTTTGTTGAATTAAAAGAGCTGGAACAGCCGGTGGAGATCGCGATCGCCAAGGATGGTGAGACAATCGAAGCGAAGCAAGCGGGAACGGTGAAGGAGACCTCCGTCGTGAATGATAAGGAGATAAAGTGTTCCGTTCGAAATGTCCTCTTCGTACCAGAACTTCGATGTAACTTATTTTCTGTAATGCGTTGTGATGAAGCTGGTATGAAGGTAGTTTTCGGAAGTGAATCGGTTCAAATCTATCGTGATTCGGAGATGGTTGCCACGGGTTCACGCGTCGGGAAGCTATACCGTTTGGACTTGTTCGTTGACGGTCGAAAAGAAAGTGATTCCTTGTTATCGTTCGGACGTGTGCCAGCAAATCTTGAGTTGTGGCATCGGCGTTTTGGCCACTTGAATGCGCGAAGCTTGGAAAAACTTATCAGTGGAGATATGTGCGATGGTCTGAAGCTGAACGGTCGCAAATAGAACGAGAACGTTGTTGTGTGCGAGCCATGTGTAGCCGCAAAGCAGACCCGGAACCCGTTTCAAGTGCGCAAGGAACCGAGGTCGTCGCGTATCCTCGAACTTATTCATTCGGACGTTTGTGGACCGGTGAAGCCGATCGGTGTTGGTGGTATTAGATACTTCGTGACCTTCGTTGACGACTGGAGTCATTTTGTGATGGTGTTTTTAATAAAGTCAAAAGACGAAGTGTACCGAAAGAGCAGCGGGTAAGTTGGACACAAAATCATGGAAAGGATTATTCCTGGGCTATGCACATAACGGTTATAGAGTATGGCATCCAACGAGCGAGCTTCGGATATCTTCTCAGTTGCTGCGAACGATGATGAAAGCGGAATCGTTGCTGCGTCCGATGATGAAGCGGAACCGGATGTTCGAGAAGTAGATGAGCAGAATAGTGGTTCTAGAGCAGGATCGGTATCGGATTACGAGAGCTTTATCGAGGAAGACCGTTCGGCAGGAGATTCAGCATCTGGGTCAAGCCATGGCAGTGAAAATGATCAAGTGGAATCCAGCAGCACTTGTAGACCAATGCGCGATCGGAAACCCCCAGCATGGCAAGCTGACTATGAAATGGAGTACGCAGCGTATGCGTTGAACGCCATAGCATTTGTCGAGGATTTGCCGAGAACGTTGGTTGAAGCGAAAGCGCGGCAGGATTGGCCGAAGTGGGAAGCTGCTGTCAGAGAAGAGATGGCAGCTTTGAAGAAGAACAAAACTTGGACTTTGACCGAGCTGCCCGGAAATCGTAAGCCGATTACAAGTAAGTGGGTCTTCAAAATAAAGCCTGGCTTAAATGGGGAACCAGATCGCTATAAAGCCCGACTAGTGGCTAGGGGTTTGAGCCAAAAGTTTGGCTTCGACTATAGCGAAACCTACTTGCCGGTTGCTAAACTTGACACGTTACGGTCAGTTTTTGCGATTGCTTGTCGAGAAAAATTGGTAGTGCATCAAATGGATGTGTGCACTGCCTTTTTGAAGGGGTCACTTACAGAGGAAATTTTTATGGTTCAGCCAGAAGGATTCGTCGAAGGCAAGAACTTAGTCTGTCGCCTGGAAAAGCCCCTGTATGGCCTTAAACAGGCTTCTTGTGCCTGGAACAGTCGATTTCACGGCTTTGTGATGGATCGTCTTGGCTTCCAGCAAAGCGCCAATGATCGATGCCTGCATTTCCGTGGATCCGAAGCGACTCGAGTTATAATCGTTCTCTATGTGGATGATACTGTAATTGCTGGATCGTCTTTGAAGGTAGTGCAGACCGTGAAGAATTGTCTATCCAAGGAATTCCAGATGACGGGCATAGGCGAAATCAAGTGCTTTCTTGGAATGCAGGTGGACTGATCGGGCTGGCGGTGTGATGAAGATCACTCAACGGAACTACCTGGAGAATGTTCTGAAGCGATTTAAAATGGAGGACTGTAAACCGTGTATTGAGAACCAATTGAAGCTGCCGAAAGGAAACGAACAGAATCGAAACAAGAACCCATTCAGGGAACTTGTTGGTTGCTTGTCATATGCATCCTTAACGACTAGACCAGACTTAGCAGCTGCAGTGAATTTCTATAGCCAATTCCAGAGCTGCCCCAGCGATGACCATTGGACACATCTGAAAAGAATACTTCGCTATGTTAAAGGATCGCTTGATTTTGGTCTGGTTTTCTGTGCGGATGCAGCAGCGCCTTTGTTGGAGGTCTTTTCGGATGCTGACTGGGCAAATGATTCCTCTGATAGACGATCCGTAAGTGGAGGTGTGTTGAAAGTGTTCGGATGTACAGTCAGCTGGCTGACCAGGAAACAGCAAACCGTCGCACTTTCGTCAACAGAGGCTGAGCTATCAGCGCTCTGTACTGTGACCTGTCACGAGATGTGGTTGAGTCGTCTTTTGTACGATTTAGAATACAATAGTAAGGAACCGATCTGCGTTTACGAAGATAATCAATTTGCTATGAGCATCACCGAGGAGTCTAAAGATTTTGGACGTGTCAAACACATCGATGTGAAGTTTCACTTTCTCCGGGACTTGATAAGAGATGGTGCATTGTTTTGAAGTTCCTTCCGTCTGCTGACCAGCCTACAGATATGATGACGAAAGCCCTACCAGTTGCAGCATTTCGACGTCATCGTTCCGGTATTGGATTGGTGGACTGCAATGGCTGAGCAGGGGTGTTGAAAAAGTTCTTATCCCAATAAAAAACACATTTTTCTTTAACTATATATTTTCGTCGTTCTTGTCGGCTTTCCTTGTGTGGCCATCCGAAATATCCCTTCAAACCTAACATTACACAACCGATGGAATGACTTATGTGCATCTGATTCTGTGTAATATTCAACAACTGTTTTTGCTGTGCGCTGAAACTCAAAAATAAAACACAACGTAGGGATTTCACCAGTTGTTTTTTGTGGTAAGAACGACCATATTTAAATGAGTATGTGTAGTGGTATCACAGAGAACAGACGTTCATCTTTGGTCTGCTACTTGTGTAAAAGTTTAAACCGACATTTCAAATGTATGTCGTTATGCTCCTGGTAGGCGGCGCTGCAGTTGTGTGATAACTGTCATGTAAATGTTTATCAATAAAATGCCTAGCACATAACCTGAAAAATGTTGTTTATTTTTCTCTGCACTTGCTTCTTGTACCGGCTTCTGCCCATATTAACTTTTACACACGTTTTTTCAAGAAAAGGTATATGAGACATGAATGTCTGTTCTCTGTGGTGGTTTGCTAACCCTATTTTTAACAAATTGATTTTTTTTTATTAAGAAGGGGATGTTTCTGAGAGTCTCAAAATAATCATTGATTATCATTGATTAAGTTAACCATTGATAAAGTTTACCCGCTAAGAAAAAAGTACCCAACGGAGCAGTTAAGTGTGGGAAGCCAAAATTGGGTAAAGTTATGTTTACCTTCCGTTGGGCATAAATAACTTACTTTTGGGTAAAATTTTACCTTAAGTAAGTCATTTTGTACCCAACGGTAGGTAAACATAACTACATAACATAACGTTGGCTTCCCATACTTAACTGCTCCGTTGGGTACTTTTTTCTTAGCGGGTACACTTGCTGTAATTACGGCAACGACACGCTTCAAGGCACGGCAGGTGCTAATAATCAATTTATCCCCAGGTACGGGTCAATGTTTGTCTGAGGCTTGCTTTACTCGGGTGGTGTTTAGAACAGGCACGTTTTATGCTCATCGGCCACGTCT